>VZSF01002047.1:0-37788 GCA_013398295.1 Chionis minor | reverse complement strand
CCCCCCCCCTCCCCGTAGATAAAAATTCTTCGTTTGCAAGAAACAAGTTTAACGAGGAGGATCGCCTTCTGCCAGTAAGTTTAAAAGGCATTTAACAAATAAAAAAACCCCCGTAATTCCACAGAAATTTTTCAAAGTGCTACGTCGCTCATGTTAAAAACTAATGCTATGAAATAGTTACTGATGTTTATATGACTTTTTTTTTTTAACTATTCCTAACCAAGACATCCTTCCCAAAGAACCACATGCTCTTCTTGTTCCCAGCGCTGCTCTTGCTCTCCTCCGGGGACGGCTCCTTCCCAGGAGCTACCCTACGGAAGGAGATCTGCCACCAGCTGCTTTAAGCTAAACTTTTGCCGATATGATTTTTTTTTTTTCCAGCCCTCGCACCCTTCCATCGGTATATCCAACCGCAGCAGGAGCGTGTTCTCACCACGCTTTCCGATTTGCGCCTACGCTACGTCCTGGTGGTCGGGGAGACGGTGGGACCACCATCCGTGCTGACAGACCCCAGGACTCACCAGGCTCCCTTGGGATTTTTAGTTCTTCATGCTCAAGATCACAAAATGGGCAGGATGAGGCTTTTTTTTTTTTTTTCCCCTCTTTTTGGGTGTTTTGAGGTTATTTTATGACCAAAAAAAAAAAAAAAGCCTGAGCCGAGAGCTCACTGAAGCCCTGCTCTGATAGAACGTTGTCCCTTGGGTGGCCACTTACCTTCATTAGAGTAGGAAGTAACGGCTTGCGTCTGCTCGCAGGGCTTCCCGGAGACTCGCCGGCCTGCTCGTACACGGAAAAACATCTCAGCGCTTTGCAGAGAGCGGAGGTGCCCGGCGCGGGGGCCGAATAAATCTGAGCCTTTGCTCAGCAGCCAAGTAATGACCCGAGAAGCCCGACCCTGTTCTCTGCCTTCGAAGCCCAGTTGCTGGTGGTCCAGGAGTTCCAGGGGGATGCTCCAGCCTGGGGAAGGGCTGGAACGGGCGCTGCTGCTCAGGTTTGGGGGGAATTAGAGTGCTTGGACCAGCGGGCGCGTGTTTGGAGAGGTGGGTGGGAGGGAAGGGCAGCGGCGGGGGCTTGGAGGAGATGCGGTCCCCGAGCGGGAGCACGGGGCAGTTCTCAGCATCCCTGGGATCGCCGCCCCGCCAGCCGCCAGAGACCAGCGCGAGGAACCTGGTTTTCACGGCTCGTCCTGAAGGCCGGATACCAGTCGTACCTCGCGGCTGCGACAGGGATCAGGCCCGGGAACGACGGGATTTGGCGGCGCGGCATGGGGCCGGCAGCCTGTTCGCCTCGGTGGGGTCGCAGCGAGGTTTAGCTAATAGAGTTTGTAAATATTGCGGCCGCACCAGCTGCTGGGGGGTGTCAGAGGCTTCACCGAGATGCTAACGCAGCTGATTAAAGGGGAATTCATTAACCCCTGCGACGCTAGAGGAGCGAGAGCTCTGCCTGCTCCGCCGGCGTCTGAATTCCTTAGTAATCCTCACAGGGATTTAAATTGCAGCCAAAGGCAGAGCCGCAAGGGATGGTTTCCCATATGCATGCTAAATACCCCTGCTGTTCGTTCGGGGTGGGAAATGATCGATACTGCCCTCTTACTCCTAATGGGGGCTCTGACTTCTGCGCGGCAGCTCCGCCTGAGCGTGACGGAGGAGCGAGAGGGTGTTGAATATTTATCTGCTTCCCGGCGTGGAGGCTTTTGTTATCTGGTGTCTGAGACCATCAGATTTGTCAAAAAAACCCCAAAAACCAAAAAAACAACCAACTAAAAAACCAAAAACCAACCCAAAGTCGTAGCTTGCCGTGAAATACTGCTCGCTCGCCGCCTGCGAGCGCCACCCCGCCACCACCGATTTCAGAGGGGCTTGGAGCGGGGCTCCTGCCAAGCATCGGAATGGCTTTTGTATTCCGCTCGTGCTTGCCCTGTGGAAACAAAGCCCCTGGATGCCCTAACTAGAATCCGCTGTTTGGTACCATGGGAACTAAGGATTGCCTTGCTTTCCTTTGCTTTTCCCTGCCAGGCACCGCACTGGCGGGCTCAGGCTACCAGGACGGCAAGTCGGATGGTCTGATTGCCTTCCCCGGGAGCTGCTCCATCCTCTTGCATCCCGGTCCGGCAGCCTGGCTGCGTGCGGCCAAGGGGAACCCCGCTGTCAGATGTCCCCGCTGAAGGGTTTCGGGGCAGGGGGGTGAGGAACCGGCAGGGGAACGTCCAAGAGCAAGCAGCCACGTTGTTCCTGGATAGCGATACCTCCTGCCCCGCACTCAGCTCTCTCCGAGCCGGGGAGAGGAAGAAAGGACTGATGAGTAGATGGGTTGAAATCCCAAAGTTTCCCTGCACGCCCCAGCCTCTGCTGGAGCTGTGGGAGTGCTGGGGAAATCTCTGGAAGCTCTACCTTGCAACCTGAGCAGCTGGGGGCACTGAATTTCCCCTGCCCGGGGCTGGCTGGGAAACGTAAGAGCTCCCGGCACCTGAAATACGACGGAGCTCCGTGGCAGCTCGCGGGAGAGTCCCGCTGCGGGTGGGCACGTGCCAGCTCTGCAGGGCCACTGACGTGCATCCCGGCCACCGCGGTGGCGGAGGAGAGCGTGGAGGGGACGCTTCCCATGGCACAGGGCCCGAGGGTCTCCGCGGGGCTCCACAGAAGCCCCGCAAAGCGTTTGGGGAAGGGATGGGTGGTTTCAAGCACGGTGTTGCGGTTCATTTATCGGTAGGGAGAGAAGATGACGTACCATTACGGTCTCTGCCCTGAGGTGTCCGTGATCTGCTGTTTCCATTTCCGTCGTCCTGCAGACCTGGAACACATGAAGGTGAGATTGGCAGGCTGTTCCTCCCGGAGTGAGGGTCTGGCACTGCCCGGAGGCCAAGCGCCCCACCACCTTTCGTCTAACCCGTCGTTCCAGCTGACCCCACGTGCCATCGGGATCCACCTTCCCTGTCTCGTCTGCAGCGTTTGGTGCAGCCCCTGCTGTTAAGGCACAAAATACCAGGAGGAAGAAAGTGCAACAGCCCACAGTCTGCGTTGCTTCCGTAGGACTCGCTTGTATTTGGGTAGGTGCTGGATGTCCTGTTAGATGGAGCGTGGACACAACTTGTGTGTCAGCCTGGAACTGGTCCCACCACGAGGTTTCAGAGCAGGAATACCCCTTTTTCTCCTTTTACTTCTGCAGGGAGGGTCCCTTTACAGTTGCAGAGCACAGCCTCGGCTTTTTGAAAGATCCCCTGAAGGATAGGAGCTGGGCCAGGGAGACTGTCCCAAACTGTAGCTATAAATGGCTCGGGGGTAGTCATCCTTGGAGACAAAGCCTAGACACGCTTCAAACAAAACAGTTTTGCCCCTGCTCTCCCTCGTAGTAGGCGCCGGTGTGGGGTGGAACAGCCGAGCGCTCGCCCCGCTCCGCTGGCGCAGCCCAGAGAACCCAGGGAGGCATCTTGGGGCCACCGCACGGTTGCAGACGTGGTCCTCAGACCAGCACCGGTGTGCATGTCACCTCCTCCTCCCGCGCCCCGGGTCGCAGCCACCGGAGCCCCACCGCCGGAGCCGGCAACCGCTCTCCCAGCACCGGCAGGAGCGGCGACGGCGCGCTGGGTTGCTACCAAAAAAAAAAAAAACCAAACCACCCCACGCTCGGAAATTTGGGGTTTTGCGGCGTGTCTGCAAAGGAAAAGAGGAGATGGCGGGGTGGTGGAGGGGGGGGAAAGCTCAAAGGGGAGCTGCTGCTTCGCTTCACCCATCTCTCGGGAGACCGGTGCTGCACCTGCAGCCCTCCCCTCCCTTGCAGCCGCCGCGGGCGGCACCTTTACCTGCGCTCCGGCCGCCATCCGTCGGCCTCCCTCTCTGCTTGCCGGCTGCCTCCTCGGGGTGGACGATGAGCAGCAAGTTAATCGTCACCGCGCCGGGGTCTGCCTTAAAGTCCACGGTACCCATCAGAGCATGGCCGGGGCGCCGCTCCTCCCGCAGAGCTGCCGCCGCCGCCAGCTGCCCTGTTTATTTTCCACCCTGGGAAAGGCGAGCGCGCTTGCCCCCCCGGCTCTCCCCAAGCCGCAGCACCGGGCGGGCTGGCCCGGCCAACTGCACCCTGAGCCCTCTGCCAAAACCCAGCCTAATGAAGAGGTCGCGAGTCACCTTCGAAAGAAAACCGCGGGAGGGATCCTTTTCCCAAAGCGGTGGAAGGAGCCGCGTTTCGGACGGGGGTGTTCTGATTTCAGAGAGTGCACACAACACCCCTCCCCTCTCGCTGCCCTTTTCGGCTTTAAGCACTTGTCTAGGCTCAAATCCCTCAGCAGCGCTCTTCGCTAGGGGGGATTCGCTTCCCGGCCTGGCAGAAATCCTTAAAAGGCTTTTGCTCTTGATCCTCTCCCCCGGCCAAAACTTAAAGGATGCCCTGGAGCATAAATAATAACAATAACCGCTGCAGGAGGAGGGGAGCAGCTGCAGCGGGGGAGAAAAGGGCTGGGAATGGGGCAGGAGCAGCCGTTGGCGGCGGCGGTGCGGGGGGATCAACCTTTGCAGGGCTGATGGGCGTGCGGAGCAACGGGAATGGCAGGGAGCGAGCCACGCTGTCCCAAAGGAGCCAAAACCCCAGTAAAATAAATCACCCTCCCGCTGCCCCCACCAGCCGGCGAGCCCGGCTCTCGGGGGTGGCTGGAGACGGCGGAGCAAAAAGGAAAGCCGCCCAAATCCCCGGCTTTCTAGAAACTCTCCCGGCTTACAAAATGGGGGACAAGAAGGGTTACAGGGCGGGTTGTAGAGCAACCGGGCTCAGCTGGTCCCTGCAGCTCGGAGAAAGGGCTGGCAGGGAGATGCTTTCTAATTTTACCCCTGGCCCCCGGCCCGTCCCTGCTGCCTGGCTTGGCCGGTGGTCCCGGGGGAGCGGTGGCACCTGTGGGCTGAAGGACTTCTCCAGCAGCCTTAGGCAGGGCTGCGGGAGGCACCGGCTCGGTGTCGGGCGCTTGGCAGGGGCAAGGTGGCCTTTTGGGGGTGTCGGGAGCGCTTTTCGGGCAGGAGTGTGGGAGCGCCCGGTTCCGCTGGCTGCGGGCTGGGGAAGTCAGCGTCCTGGATCCGCAGGCAGGAGCTGGTACTACTGCCCGGTGTTAGGTTACTCCTGCTCCCAGACACGGGTTTTCCCCGTGGATCTCTATATAAATCCTGTTCCCTCCCAATCTCCTGCCCCTTTTCTGTTCCTGAGCACCTTCCAAAGCACGGACAGCCGATATGCCCCCGTGCTCGCCTGCAAATCCAGCCCTGAGCAGCTCCTCAGCAGATCCAGAAATAGCGTGCGTGGCTGCGGGGAACCTTCCTCCCTCCAACTTTGCATGGTCCTGCACCCTCCGTGACCCCCCCCCGGACGGCGCCCACAGCATCCCTGGAGAGGGATGGGAGGTTGCATGTGATTCCCACCCCCCCAGTAACGCACCGGGGATGGATAATACTGTTGTTGGGGTTGAGGCGGTGGTTTTGCTCTTTAGGTGGTGCGTTTTGGGGTTCAGGGGTGCCTGGGTTGCGCTCTGGCTGGAGGGAGCTGGCTGGAGGTGGTTAAACCTGGCGAGGAGAAGGCAGGGAGGGAGGGAAGGAGGGACAGATGCACTCCGAGAGGCGCTGGGCTCTGCCAGGCAGGCTTTCCAAGCCATCTGGGGCTTGCCCGTCTCCGGTTCAGGTCCCTGAGATTTATGGCCGGAGTGACTTTCTAATCACAGTTTTGCCATCTGCCCGTTGGCCTTTAGCACCCCCCATCTTGTCTCACCTGTCACCCAGCCCTGCCCGCTCCTGCCCGCGCCGCCGGCGAGGAGCACCCTTTCCTCCCCGTTGCCCCATCCGCTCGCCCGAGCTGCCTGTTTCTGCGGATCCCTTCTCCCTCATCTTCCCGGCTGGGACAGTCTGATGTCCTCAGCTACTCATGGGCACGGCTGAATCCCAATTCCGGTGCTGCCCACATCCCGCAGCAAACTCTGCTCCGGCCAACGCGTCTTCCCACCAACCCGCTTCACTCTGCTGCCACTTCCCATCCTGATTTCCCTGCGCCTTCTGGCCTCACTCCTCCAGCAAAGCAGCTCGTTCCTCCTCCAGGTCTGCTCCCGACCTCGATCCTCTCCAGCTCCAGAAGGGTGATGGCTCAGTGACAACAAGAAGGGAAAAAAAAAAATAATAATCTGGCTGGGGACACTGGTAAGAGAAGAGTTTCAGTGGTGCGACCCAAGTCCCGTTGAGAACACGAGCTGAACTCGGTGCAGCCACCCAAATGAACGTCGTGGTGGCACCAGCTGATGGCCAGCGGATGTGTTTCTTCCCTGGCAGCTCTGGGCTGGAGCCTCCGCCGCCGAGCACGTGGCGGTCGCTGCTTGGGTCGCTGCTGGCGCTTCCCTTCCTGGCGGGCTGTAAAAATGAGTAGCGTCTCGTTTTATTTCTCGTAGTGGCGAGCTGGCTGCTCCTGGCCCGGCTGCCCGCAGGCTGAGCGCCGCTCCGACGCCTCTCCTCCGGCCACCTCGGCTGCCTTCAGCCAAAAATGCGCTTCCAGCGCAACGGAAGCATCTTCAGGAAGGTTCTGCTTCCCTGGGAAGGGAGGCAGCCCCTTTCGGAGGGCTCGCTTGCATTTTCTTTATTTTTTTTCCCCCCAGGAAAAGCGTCCCTTGAGAGGGGAAAGGGAAGGTTTATCATGGTGGGGTTTATGGTGGTGCCATGAGCATGAAGGCAAAGGCTTTGCTTGAGGGGGGTGCTGCCACCCACCCTCCTTCCCCGCCGCGGCGAGCCCTCCTTGCCAGGGAGGTTTCTACAGCCGTGCGATTTCTGACGCGTAGGAAACCTGTCCCTGGCCTGAGATCAGGTCGCCACCAGCAACATCTGTCCGCGTGCCGGGATATTTTTGAAGCTAAAAAAAAAGAATTTGCATTTTGAGGAGGGAAAGGAGAAAGCCTCTTATTGCTGTGTTGATTTTAAAATAACGGCGGCTCTTTGAATTTCCTGCAGGATTTAAAGCGTTCACCCAAGTCCCAGGGAGATGAATTAATGGCCGGAGAACAAGAGAAGCTATCAGAGTGGCATGATTACATGTATTTACCACATGGCTGTCATTTCTCCAGGGGTGATCCGGGGGAGAGAGAGACCATGCGAATGTAGAGCAAGAATTAGGTTATTTGAATCCCATTGGGTAGAAAGGAAAATTGCAGGCTGCATTCCCCGAGAAAGCGTTTTAACTCTTCTGCAGGTGTTTTGCCTTCGCCGCGGTCCGCGAAGGCTCCAGCGGAAGGTGAGGTGGGAAGATGTCCTGCCTCCGCCACGCCGAAGGGTGGCTGCTGGAGATCTCGCTCCTGGCTAGGGCCGTGGCTGAGGGTGCCTAAATGCTTTTCCAAGACCCTTGTAGATGCCTGCGCCTGGAAGAAGTGGTAGTGCTGCCCTTCTCCTCGCCGCAGAGACACAGGGCGCGTTCTCCTGACCTGCTCTACCTGTCCACCCTGGGGGAAACCGGTGTCCACCTTGAGGGAGATGGCACCCCAGTGGTGAGACGGCACCCCTGAGCAGTACGGGGTCTTCTCCACTCTCTGGGCATGTAACTCCAGTGGAGGCAAGGCTAATGCCATCTAAAGAGGAATCCCAGTCTCTTTAATTTGGCTTGCAACCAACATGTCCTTGATGACACCTTTGGTAATTGGCTAATACTTGTTGCTTTAAAACGTTTGCCTTTCATTTGCTGTTTGCTGGTTCTCGTGTTAGGACAAATATCCCTGTTTCTCCCACCTGTGCCGTCCATGAAGGCATTAGCAGTGGTCACCTCCAAGCTCTAGAGCCTTCGTGCAGGAGTTGTCCCCCGTTGCTGCTCCTCCTCTGTGCCATGTAAGCTCTACCGCACCCCTTTTGAGATGGGGGACCGGGGCCGGACGTGCTGCTCCACGTGCAGGTGGACCAGTGATTTCTGTCTTGTTCTCCATGCCCTTCCCGTGCAAGTCCTGTCCCAGCATTAGCTTTGTTCGCCTGCCACCGAGCGGGTATTTTCATGGGACGATCCACAAAGACTCCCGAGATCTGCCTCCCAATTGAGAATAGCTCATTTAGAGCCCATTATTGTGTGTGTATATATTTGGAGTTTGTTGCATTAAATTGTTTTTGGTTTGGTTTTTTGTTTTGTTTTTTTTTTTTTTTTTTTCTTCCCAGGCGTTATTTCGCATTTGTCGACATTGAATCTCAGCTGCCATTTTCTCTCCCCATTACCAGTTGACTTCGGAGCGCCCGGCCACGTCGGTGTTGTATAACGCATTACAATTGCGCTCTGATGAGTTTTAATCTACTCTTTTGGCCTGCCTGTCCTTTCTTCCTCCCTCCAACAGAGCTGCAAGACGCGGTGCTGATTCTCCTCCCAGCGGCTTCCACGCCGCAGATTGCTCAGATGCTCTGTTCATTTTGCAGCTTCTGCTGCGTCAGCAGCTGGGCTTTATGATTTAAGACGGCAGCAGAACTTTCCACTGAACTATAAACCCGTGTATTCGGTTTCCTGGTATCCACACAACCGGGAAGCTGATTGATGGCCGGGATAGTCCTGCGAGGAGAGGTCAGGACGTATTTAGATTGCAGGGAGACAATGAAGGGTGGCGCAGAACCGAAGCGAACGCCGCGAACGCCCCAGGAAGAGATGCGGCGGGTGGGGGGATGCTTCGAAGCTGGAGCCTTCCTGCCTTGGGGAAATAGCTGTCCCCCAGCGGGAGAGACTCTGGCAGGAGGTGACGCATTTTGGATGGGATTGGCCAAGCCTGGCTGGCCCCTGGCTAGCGGTACGGCACGGCACTCGCTCCACCGGAGAGCACGTGGACACCCTGCCCGCACAGGGACGCTGGAAGCAGCCGTATGATGAGTCCGGAGTTGGATGAGGAGCAGAGCTGTGGCTGAGGGAATATGAGGGTCACATCTCCGTGCTCAGAGAGAGGACTGCAAATATTTCTGCAGGTTTCTGCCGCTTTCCCTTTTTTCCCGGCGCAAAACGACATCGCTGTGGTGATGGCTGCTCTTTGTTCCTCGAAGAGCAAGCTTTCGGCAACCGGAGATCGCGCAGATGTTTTGCTAAGGTTTCTTAAAAATGACAAATGTCAGCGTTGATGCCCAGTGGCCTCACCTCCTCGGCTGCTTCGGGTGGCTTTGTCAGGGCGTTCCGCACCACCCTGGTGCGGCGGCGGCTGGATGCGGCTCCGCTGGATGCCGGCAGCACCGGAAGCCGAAGGCAGGGTTGCCCCTGTCCCCAAAACACTGGGCTGCTGGAGGGAGGGGGGCTGTTGGCAGGACATTTGCCACCAGAGGTTGCCAGGGATGGAGACACAAGCACGGACCTGTTGACCTTCAGCATGCTGCTTGGCTTATGTTCTGTTGCTTGGCCTTTCTAGACGAGGAGAGCGGATCTGGCCGGGCTGCGTGCGGTCATTAAGGCATTAATCCTTTTTTAATCCTCAAATAACTCGTGCTTTGAAGGCAGTGAGGGCAAGTGCGACAGACCCCTTCCCCCTGGCCTCTCTCGGGGGCTGGCGATCTCTCCCGGCTTCCGCTGGTCCCTGGAAGAGGCTTTGTCCTCTCCCAGCCACCGCCAGACCAGCTCTCCAAAGGGCTTGTTCAGCTTTTCCAGGGACAGGCTGTGACAGCCTTCGGATACCCTGCAGAGGGTTTGGGGACTCTTTGTTAAGGTGTCCCGGTAACCTGAATTATGCATTAGCCATGCCCTTGGGCGACGTACTTTATTGTTAACCACTTACCATAAAATTGCCCTCAGACAAGCTCGATTAATGCACGACGCAAAATGCATGCGAGATGGGTAGTACGGTTACAAAGGTTTTAAGAGACGTAGGTGAAGAAATGGGGAGGGGGGCGGGCGGAAAACATACTATATCCACTTACACCAGTACTAAATATGAAGGGGGTGTCTCCCCCCTGAGCAGACTGACTTTCTGGACATCCCCCTCCTCAGAAATTGTACTTGTGCAAGTCTAGTGGAGGTTGTATGGCTCTTCTTTCCGAGAATCCTCCGGAATACCCGGGCAGGTTTTTTTTTTTCTTTCCCTGGAAGGCTATATCTGGTTTATTCAGGAGGGAGCCTTGCCCCTTCTAATTAAATAAGCCGCGTGTCACTTCCTGGGAGATGCGGAAGGTGCTTTGCTAGACCAAGCGTCGTCTTTTGCGTTTTATCAACGTCTCTTTGCTGCAGCGATGAGTAAAGCCCTTTTTGTTGGCCCAGTAGACAAGTGAGTTATCATCTCCTCTGCCCAGTCGCCCTGGTGCTTTCTAATACAGTGACAAATGCAAATGGAAAGCAGGTTTGGAAAACATACGTGCAGCTCCGTACGAGTACCGATCTTTGAGGGAAAGCAGACGTGGTAGTAATCAACCCTTCTGGAGTGACTGTGGCCCTGGGGGGGACTAAACCCCCAAATTTTCCTTCCTGAGACACCAAAAGAGTGGGGTGGTTGTTCCTTGGGAGCTTCGTCTGCAGATGGGCGAGCTGCCTGGTTGTGTGAAACTGGAGCTAAAGGACCCGAATGGAGGCGAGGTCTTGAAACTCCACTGGGAGTTAAAAAATCGCAGGGAGTTAGAAAATCACAGGGGTTATTTCTCCTTAACCCATGGTGCCAGGACGCTGTGGAAGGGGCTGGGTGCTCTACATGGTGGTCATGGGCACCTGAGCAACTGACGACGCAACGGTGGCAACAGAAGCAAGTAGGCCAATGACTTGGAGAAGCTATTGAGGAAACTTTTCTCTTGTCTTTGAGACGGTCTGTGCGCGTTTGCCGCTGGTGGGACCTACCGCCCTGTCAGTCGTAAGGGTGGAGCAGTTTGAATTTGCTGCGAGACCTCTGGAGGAGTAACCCTGATGTTTCAGCGGGTGCCCCTCTTGGACCATGTCTACCAAAATGTGGTCTCAGGCGCCCTGAAATGAAGAATCTGGTGTCTGTCGGGACGGAACAAGATGTGACGACGCCAATAGGTGGGTAAACTTAATTCAGGGCAAGTCAGGCCTGGTTTTGCTACACAGGGGTACTTGAACCAGGAACGCTGCTGACTCCGTGTGTTCCCAGGACTAGGAGTGGCATGAAGGAGTCGTGCTATGGCCCTCACAACACAGGAAGCTGTCTGGCAGGAAGAATGTGTCCATAGGAAGGCAGGACTGTTTCTTCCACGCACAAACTTGTGGCTTTTGGCCGAAGCCCGGAAGATAAGTGCTGCCTGGAGCTGCCCCTTCCTTGCATTACGCTGTTCATGGACCAGGGGGTCTACGCGTGGCTTTGCTCTACCAAGCTGGCACTGATGGCGTTGCCCTTGACCGCATCTCCGGTCCTCCTTGAGGGCCACACCTCCTCTCGGGCTGACTGCCCTACTGCCATTCCCACCCAAAATGCCAGCACCGCAGCCTGGAGTGGTGTCCTCCTCCCCTGCCACCCCGCCGCGGGGGACGGCTGGGGCGCTTGCCGGAGACGTGGGCCGTTTGCTGCCGCTCACCTTCACCGTTCAGGCCAAAACACTGGACCATTTTTGCACCGGCCAAACCGTCGTGCTTTGCCAGCTGTTTTGCTGCCGGCTGGGAAAAGCCAGTTATCCCATTCCCCAGGTCAAAGCCCCCAGGGGTGCCGGCGTGCTGCCTCCCCAGCAGCCTGGTAGAGCATCGAGAGGAACCAGCCACCCTCCCGCTTCCCATTGCCCTTCCCGAAGGCGGTAGGAGCTGAACCTGACAGCCTGCCTCTCCGACACGGTCACTGCGCCTGGCTGGAATGAGCATCCCGGGGTTGCCATGGAGATGCCTGATGGGCATCTCTAACTTTTCAGAGAGCTGGCAGGATGCCGGGGCATCCTAAGCAACATTAGCAGCTCTGAAATAGATCCCCTCTGCTCCAGGAGGCCAAAAAGTAGTCAGGAAAGACTTCTCCGCTCGAGAGGGAATGAGCTCACCTGTGGAGCCGGGCTGTCTGTCTTCTCCAGTCGCTGCTCCCACCTCCACATGAGCTGTTGGAAAGAGGGGAAAACGTTATTAGCCTCTTTCCTCCAGCAGCTGACCAAAAATCACATTATGCTTTTCTGTCTGCTGGCGTAGTTTCAGGAAGCTGGGCGCCGAATGGCACGACGCTGCGGGTCTGGAGAGACGCGCGACACTTTGTTCGGAGAAGGAGAAAGTTGTTTTGATAAAGAAATGGGGAAGGGGGGGGAAAGGGGGGCAAGGAAAGCACAGTCACAGTGGCACAGCACATCGGCCTGAGCACCGGAGCCAGACCCAAAGGGTTAAAGCAAGCCAGAAAGCCTAAGAGGGTCCCTCAGGATGGCTCCTGCGCGGACTCAAATAATGAATTTTCACTTCTGTACTTTCATTATCATTGTTCTTAGCTGGAGATTTACCATTTGTCCCCCTTAGCTCTGCGGCGCGTTATTCCTGTCATTGAGACAGTTGCAAGGACAGTGCTGTTTGCTCGGCTTTCCTGTTGGAGACGTGATGGGCTCAGTTCCTGCCGGCTCCTGCTAAGCCTGAGCTTTGGGGGAGGAGGAGGAGAAGCATGCACGGACCGTTACCCCGGGAACGATGCTCTGCTTTACCTTCTCTCACCCGCTGGCTCCTTCCGATTGCCCAGAGAAGTCCCTGGTCTACCATAGTGCCGGAAGAGCCGCTGTGCTCAGCAAAGCCCATAATTTGGTTCTTTGGAAGATGAGCTGGTGACCACTAACCACCCTCCCTTCCCTGCTGCTCCAGCCAAGCACAATTATCGCCATTAGAGGCGAGAGCGCTTAGGTTCAGTGCAGCCAGACTGGGTGGGAAGGAGTACCAGTCACTTCCTCGCCAGCAAGTTTAGGGGTTTTTTTAATTTTTTTTCTTCCTAGGAGTCTTTTACTACGCCACATAAAATACCGACGTACTTCTAGAGAGGTAAAAGAAGAGCAAATTCTTCTGCGAGCTACCAGACTGCACTGGAACACAAGCTGCGAAGCGTTGTGGTATCACAGCATCGCTTCCCAATCAAATTCTGTTTTAATCATTTTTAATCATCCATGCTATTTATTAGTTCCCTGGAAATGATGGAAGCAGGGAGGCGGCGCTGGTCGTTTGCACATCACTCCCTGATAAAACGCCACTTGAAGTTTATCCCTCCTGTTTGCTAAGACCAGTGAAAGCTGCTTTATTTTTCCCAAGACCCCCGGGAAGCGGAAAAGCGGGAGAGGTAAGGCAGTGTCCTCCCCGACCCAAGCCTGCCCAGCATGCTGTGCTTCGGCGTGCATTTTTAGACACCGGTGCCACCTAATCTACTGGTAGTGCTGGTCCCACAGGTGACTTACTGAGGTCGTCGTCTTTGCCTTCATCCTCGCTTCCACCGCTCCGGCAGAACCTGCAAGGAAAACACGGCCGTCAGTTTGCGGTTCTCGAGCCACTGAGCTGCCCTCCTGGAAGTGAGTTGTTCTCCGTCAAATCTGTGTTTTGCTTCTTTCACACAGTTTCCCTCCCAGGGGAGCCACTGGGGACACACACATGGCAGCGTCTTCTGCCTTCTCCCTGCCCCGCTGTCCTGGTTTGAGTGACACAGGACTAATTTCTCCTCTAATGCTTGGGAAAACTGCACTTTTAGAAGACCCTAGTGTCTGAATGTGTGAAAATACCGACTCTCCAGCCAGCCACGGTGTGTGGGTTTCAAGGTCTCGGTGTTTTCGAGCTCACCAGGTGCAGGGATGAGGAGGAGCGAGACCCAGGCACTTGCCCCAAGCTGCCAACAGGGTTATTTCATGCCACGAATGTCACATTCCATAGAAATTAGAAAGTTTGCTGAGGAATTCTCTCTCTCCCATGATGGCTGCGATCCAGAGAACTCCTTGCCCTGGTGCCGGAACCCTGAGCCCTTCCCTTCCTGCCGAAGCCGCAGCGCTCGCAGTGTCCCACATTGGCTGTTCCCTGCTGGATTCCTACGGATAGAATGGGCTGAGTATATTCCTTGTGTATTTTATATTGTTCTCGGGATCAACATTGGTTCCTTAGTGTTATTACTGTTAATTATCTATCCTTATTCTGTTAAATCTGTTTATATTTCAACCCTTGGGTTTCCTTGGTTTTTTTTCCCCGATTCCCCTTCCCGGGTGGAGAGGGGTCATCGGGTGAGGGAATAATTGTCAAAATGACAATAAATTGTTGTGGGTTTCTCAAGCTGTAACACCCGGGGCTGTGTTAGGAGCCGGTGCCTTTGGGCTGAGGGCAAGTCTTGCTCTCCCAGTCTGTGTCCCTGTCTGCTTTAGGGTTTTTCAAGCAAAATAAGATGCCGCCCCTGCCACCACCCCTGCAGAGCCGGGGAAACGAGGTTCAACGAGGGAGAACACTTTACTCCAGACACAAAGCATCTGCATCATTGCTCGAAAAAGTATTCCTTAAATAAGCATCCCTAAAAGAGGTAAGAGGAGGGCTCCTGGGCGCTGCACGTGCGCGGTGCGCTTGGTGTTCGGCGCTCACCTGCTCTGGAACGGTTTGCGCCAGCAAAGCCCGGAGTCGTGGGGGTGCCGGTGCCAGCACCGCTGTGGTTGGCGGTGGCGGTGGCACAGCCGGTCACCGACGGGCCCGCCGTCGGGCTGCCCGCCGCACCGCTGCCCCGCGAAACAACCGTTCCCCTCTCGGCGGCCAAATGTCAGTGGATTCAAATCGCTGGCGGCCACCGCGGGCTGCCAGCTCTTTGCTCTTTTCCATCGGCGCTGGGTCAGATGACAACCTCCCCCCGCCCGCCGCCTCCCCTCCCCTGCCCCGAGTATTATTATCGTTATTTATTTGTATGGTGGCAGTGCCTAGGAACATCCCTGCCCGCACCAGGAGCCTTTCACGCTAACGCCGCGCAGGGCGTGACGCGCATCCCCAGCGCAGCCATCGCAATAACGCCTCCTCCTCCCCCGCTTTCCATGCCAGCATCCATCCGCTTAATGCTTTCCTTGAGTCCGCTTAATTGGACGGGCGGGAATGGTAGGGAATGGGCTGCTCCTTGGGGCCGTGCCGTAGAGCCGCCCGGGAGCAACGCGAAGCTTCCGCAGGAAGCACCGGCTGCTCTGATGGTGACCAGCAGGATAATGGGAGCCGGAGAGCATCTCCCAAAAGCCGGGCTGTGCAAATGGGCCGGTTTGGTGAAAGCAACAGGTCTCCAATCCAGCGTAACGGGAAGGAACTCTTTCCCCGGGTTTTGCTCCGCGAGCCCAGCTGTCTCAATTAACTGGCTCCCCTTACAGTGTTTTTCAACTGTACGGAGATGAGCCAAGGACACATGAAGGTAACGTGATCCGGGAAGATTCCCCGAGCGCCAGGAAGTTGGAGCGGGGCTGCCTCCCGTCCCCCCTGCCCTGCCGCTCCTCTTTATGGACGTGCGCAGCCCACGGGGCTCCGCCGGCTGAAGCTCAGGCTCTCACGTGCTCCACGCTGTATTAACGCTCCCAAACCCTGGCTGAGCCCCCGCCGTGCCGGGGGGAATCTCGTGCAACATCCCGCAGCCGCTGTTGCTCTCGGCCAAAAATAAACCACCCCACCCCAAATCCACCCCAGTTTATGGGTGCAAACCCCCTCATTCGTGGGGGAAACGTGCGCCGCTCGTCCCCATGCATGGTTTCTCGAGGGAATTATTGGGTGATAGCAGCTTTTGGGGATCTGCCTGAGGTCCTGCCATCCCGCTGCCATTCGGCTCCTCTCCCCGCCGACTTCTGCCCACGCCGGAGCAGCATCATCTGCTGCGGATGGGGGCACCGGGTTTTGGGGCACGTTCTCATTAACCCCTGCCATGCCAGCAGCTGCTCCGGCTTCGCCTCCCTCCCATCCCAGCTCCGGGTGTCCTGCCCGGCACGCCGGAGGCCCAGGTGGCACGGTGGACATCATGTGAGGCGAGGAGCCGGGGGGCTGACAGCGGCCCCCGGCCAAGTCGTTATGACCATCTGCTCCGCGCTGTGCCAGGCTGCTGGCGGCCGCAAAGAGCGTGCGTGCCGCGGAGCGCTGGGGATCTGGCGGTAACAGGAGCCGCAGGACTTCAGAGAGGAGCTGACTCCGTCGTTTCAGCTCTGCCTCGTGTATATTTATCCCTACGGACAAACAGAAGAGCGCTGGCGTCGCTAAGCTGTGCCGGGTGCGTCCCCGCGCCTTCGGCTCCGTCTAGCCACGGTGGGACGTGGGGCAGCCGAGGGGCTGGCGGGCCGGCGAGGCAGGAGGTCGGGGTTGCCAGCAGGATTCTGGTGTCTCTTTGCAATCCGGAGGAGGGGATGTCGGGGGTCCCTGTTTGCTCGTGGCGGCGGGTAAAGCTGAGGGCCAGGAGGCACGTTGTGATGGTGAGGAAGATGAGGGAGAGGAGGAGCAGAACCCGTCCTCTCGCTAACGGGAACGGCGGCCAGTGCCTCGGTCAGAAATGCATATTTTATCTAAAATACGCACCTGGGCAACGCAGAAGAAAAGACGGAAAGGGCTTTTGCTCCATGCTATAGAGCTGCTGCCAGGCACCTGACTCTACATTTTGATTTCAGCCCACAAAATTAACACAGTCCGGTGCAAGGTTGCTCTGAGCTCGGCTTGGATTTTTTCAGGAAAACGTTTTCTCCAAGGCAGAAGCGTGGCCGAAGGATTGAAGGAGGGCTGCTCCGGCATCGGGCGCCCAGGGACGTGGTGCAGCACAGGGCTGTGCTCTGGCACCTCAATATTAGTGAATTTTCTAATATTCTGTCTTTGAGTCTTGGTCTTCTCCTTGCCTTGTAACTTTTAAAACGTGTAAGGCTGTTCGTAGCTGGGTGGAAAGAGATTTTTTTCTTCATGAGCCAACTTGGACAAACTTCAGGACCTGCTTAATGCTGGTTCTGGTCAGACTGAGCTTCAAAGGGAGATTAATTTCAACTGAGCTTTAAAATCTTTCACAAATTGGCATGAAAACAAGGATTATAAAAATGCGTCAGCATTGCAAAGAACGACTTAAAAATAAATCGGTGCTTACAATAACTGAATTGAGGGGACCAGGAATGTAAAAGTGGGAAGAAATGGGGGGGGATGGTGGCTCGCTGCGACGTCCCCTAAACTCAACAAGGTCTTTTAGTTCCATCCCAAAAGCACAGACAGAGGCAAAGGAAAAGAAACCTGAATCTAGTTGACTTAAAGGTCACAAGACTTAGCGACATGATGTTGGAGGGTCTCGTGATTTTTTTCAAATGTTAATAGCGCAAGCCCTGCGCTGGGAAATCCACCGCCGCTCGTTATCAGCTGTGGCTCGAAGGCTCAGCTTGTTTCTGATCTGCTTGAGCAGAGGTTTGATGACAGAGTTCTCAAGTTACCTGTAGGAAAGGTCTTTTATACACGGCCCATGCGAAAGTATGAAACGGGAGAATTTCTTCCTGATTCCTGTAACATTCCTGCTATCTGTCTGCTGACCAGCTGAAAAAGTGGTTTGTTCTTTCTTTCTTTTTTTTTTTTTTTTAGGATTTGGCAGCTAAAGACAATGTTGTCCCAAGACGTGATCGGAGCTCCTTCCCGCATCCCAGCGGGTGAGGACCGAGGTCTGGGAGCGAAGCATCTTGCGAACCTGCGGCAGAGCTGAGGTTGGAGGCACGTTTGTCTTTCCTGCTTGATTTTTCTAAGCCTGCCTCTTTTCTCCTTTCCCCAGCCCTGAATTTTACCGGCAGCTCATCTCGAAGCTGTTGGTTGAAATATTTCACATTTGGTTTATAGGTCACGCTGAACAAGCACACGGGGCAGCTCTTAAAAGGTCAAGTTTATATAAATGTATGATGCATATGTATAAAATATATAATTTTAGAATGAGTTCCAAACCACTGTAAAACACGGGAAGGTTTTCTTAGGGTAACCCATTTCAATGCTAGGTCAGACGACCCCTGGACACGCTATATTTTGATTTATAAGCTTTTCTGGCCAGGTGTTGTCCGCAAGAGCTCAAAAAGGAGTTGAAATTGCCGGTGCTCGAGCCGTGCCTGGGGCTGTCTGACCCCAGCGATGCTCACACGCCGCAGAGGCTCACCGGCTTCCAGCAAAACTCCTGCCCTTCCATATGGCATATTGCCCTGCTTAAAATGATAAAAGGCAGTTCCAGGGTCACCAAGAAATGTTGTAACTCATCGCACTGGTGATATCAGAGCCGTTGTCTCTTTTAATTCTGACACCGTAAAGAAGTATTGACCGTGCTTTGAAATAAATGCCCAAGATACAGTAATTCTGCAGGATCTTGGCTGACAGAAACATAATTTTTGTTTTTCCCGTAAGAGGCCCAAGTGCGTTTCCGAATTAGACAAACAAACAGCGCGGGGAAGCCCAAAAATGCAGCCGAGCGGCGAGGCGCCGGGCAGGGAGCGCGGCTGTCGGAGCCGGGGCAGGGATGGCTGTGCCCATCGCTGTGGCCTTGTGGTGCCGTGTCCCACCCCGGCGCTCCGCTGAGGACCCATGGTGGGCAGCGCAGCACCAGCGGCGGCGGGTGGGAGCTTCTTGCCTTTAAGTTGTTTCATACGGACCCGTCTGTGTGTGTATCACAGAGTCACAGAATGGTTTGGGTTGGAAGGGACCTTAAAGACCATCCAGTCCCACCCCCCTGCCCTGGGCAGGGACATCTCCCATGAGACCAGGTTGCTCCAACCTGGCCTTGAACCTCCAGGGATGGGGCAGCCTCAGCTTCTCTGGGCAACCCCGGCCAGGGGCTCACCACCCTCACAGCCAGGAATTTCTTCCTGAGATCTCATCTAAATCTCTCTTCTTTCAGTTTAAAACTGTTCCCCCTTGTCCTGTGGCTCCAATCCCTGATCCAGAGTCCCTCCCCATCTTCCCTGGAGCCCCTTTAGAGACTGGAAGGGGCTCTAAGATCTCCCCTGAGCCTTCTCTTCTCCAGGCTGAACCCCCCAGCTCTCCCAGCCTGTCCTCCCAGCAGAGGGGCTCCAGCCCTCCCAGCATCTCCAGGACCTCCTCCGGCCCCGCTCCAACAGCTCCGTGTCCTTCTGCTGTTGGGGGCTCCAGAGCTGGATGCAGTATTCCAGGTGGGGTCTCCCCCGAGCGGAGCAGAGGGGCATACGTGTAGGCGTTGGCATCCTCCATCATGGCACTATTGCGATTTTTTGCAGTTCTTATTTCGTTTACGGCCCTGCAGCGTTCTCTGACTTGTGAAGCGTGAAGCTTCACGTGGATCATCTTATCCCCCCTCCCTGGCCTCCTCCATCTTGTAGCACCAATACGGCTCAAACCCCTCCTTGGAAAGCCCCGGCTCTCCGGCCCATGGCGCGCTCTGGGCATCCCGCATGGGGAGGATGGTGACGTGATGCAGCACCATTGGTCCCCTGCCACCAGTCTCTGGCCCTTCCTCGATCCCTCTCCCATCTCTGCCCTTCCCGGGAATGGCTCCAACCTGCCATGGAGCGGGTGGTCCGGGCAGTGCCTCCCACTGCTCTGTCACCCCGGTGCTGAGCACGGAGGGGACACTTCTCCTCCTGCAACCACACGTGGATGCTCAGATGGAGCCAGGGACGCAACCCCCACCTCCCCAGCAGCAAATATTCCCCTCAGCAGCTCTTCCCGGGGGTGTTTGCTCTTGGAATGGGTGCATTCCAAGAGCTCCGGGTTTCCTTCCCGGAGTTACTCAGCATGTAAAAGTCAAGGAGGCGAAATACAATTGTGGTGTCACAGAAGGGCTGTGATTCATGGGGTCAATGACATCACGGCGCCGATGACATCACGGGGCTGGATGCTGCCCGAGGGAATTCCTTTTCAGCAGGAATTACTGGCAGGATCAGTTCGCTGGGAAGAGGCATCCTCAGTAAATCATTTACTTAGGAGCGAACCCCGCTGATTAAACGTTGCCCTATGTTACTCAGATGAGGTGAATTCTTATTCCCCGCTTAAATATAGCGGGGCAGGTGCTCGGCTGGTGTAAATACATCTGCCTGGGAGGAGGAAATGAATCCCCGAAAGGCCGGGGAGCCGTGGTATTTACACCAGTGGTTTACTAACCTTTAACGCATCCGTACGGCCGGGAACCTCGCCGGCGATTGCCCGCATTACGCTGGGCACCCACCGGTCCCTTACCGCCACAAACACCTAATTAATTCCCATGCTTTTAAGGAAATGAAGCCCTCCAGAAACATGCCACCGGTAACAAATTACCCGCTACTGATGCCACCAATTAATGCTGCAGGAAATAATACTGTATTTCAGCTGCTGAATGTTGGGGCTTTTTTTTTTTTCTTTTTTTTTCCCCCCTCACCTAAATTAATTTGTCACCGCACAATAAAATAGGGATACTGTCCTGCCTGGATGTTGCTAAATTAACATTCGGACATCATCCAAAGTGCTAAAAAGGGGAAAAAATATAAGGGGCATAGATTTTTGTGGTTTTTTTTTTTTTTCTTCCCCTCTTGTTTTCGTGATGTCTGGGAGCAAAGAGCCAAAGAAGCCTGTCGTTCTGCCGTACCGCCTAGGGATTGCGGTGGCTGTCCCAGTGCTCCCAGCCTCCACCAGCACACCTCCAGACCCAGTGCTCCCCTCTCGCCCCTCCGGGCAGCCCACGTATACTGCCATATTTTTTCTAAAAAATTCCATCTTTTTTCATATTTCATATTTTTTCATATTTTTTCTAAAATATGGCAGTATTATATAATTTTTTTTTCATTTTTTTTCTTTAAAAAACCCCATAAAACCAGCTGAGATGTCACTGGTCCCTGCTGGGTTTGTCATTACCTCCTCACCCGGGCGATGCAGCAGCTTATGATGTTTCCCATAGTCGGGCGAGGATGCGAGCGGGACCCTCCGGGCTGTTGGCGCTCCGGCCGCGGCGGCGTTTCTCCGAGTGAATCGGATGAGTTACGGCAAAAGGAGGAAATGCGCTGAAGTATGTACACTCGCTGGGAGCTGATCTTTGGACCCGCCAGCCCAAGTCACAGCCAAGATCCCTTTGCCTGGCCAGGTGTGTCACACGCACACGGGCTGAAGTGGGGAATTTTTTGGCGGAAAACACGCATGAGGACGCCTCGGGAAGCGCCGATGCCTGCAGGTGCCATAGAGCGCAGCGAGGCATTTGGGAAACAAGCTGGGGCAGGTTACCCGCTCCTTCCCGGCAGGATGCAGGGATGGAAAGCGAAAGGGAAAGCAGGTTTGCTGGGTGGTGGCACCTGCGGTGTGAGGGGAGGAGGTATTTACCCACGTGGGCTGTGGCTGCCTTGAAAGCACTCTGGGGTTATATCACCAGGGCACTCCGTGCAAACACCCCGGCACCGCCGCGCCAGGAACACTTGGTAGGATTAAAAACCCAAATTAATTAATCTCACTTCGATCAAGCAGCAGAGGCGGGAGGCAACACCAGTTTAGCAGGGCTGGCGTGCCGAGCGCAGCCCGTCGCTCTTTGCAAGGATTAGCTCAAAAACCAGCCAGCCTATGGCTGTTGATATTTTTGTTTATCCCTGTATTATTTAGACCCTTTCTAAGTGTGGGATTGAGCAAAAGCAACACCTTGAGAGGTTTTTCTGCTCCCCGCTGGGTTGCGGGGTGGTGGTTGGCGCGCGAGTAGCTGAGCGGATGCCGGCATCGCTCTGGTAGGGCCAGCAGAAATGGTCTCCAGGCCACCAGCCAGGGCAGGATTGTCCTGCCGGGGGACAAACGAGGCCTAGAATAGAAATTGCATGTCAAATTGCCAGCAGGAGCAGGGCAGTGATTGTGTCCCTGTACTCAGCACTGGTGAGGCCGCAGCTCGAGTGCTGTGTTCAGTTTTGGGCACCGCAGTATTGGCGAGACATTGAGGTGCTGGAGCGTGTCCAGAGAAGGGCAACGGAGCTGGTGAGGGGTCTGGAGAACAAGTCTTATGAGGAGCGGCTGAGGGAGTTGGGATTGTTCAGCCTGGAGAAGAGAAGGCTGAGGGGAGACCTTCTCACTCTCTACAACTCCCTGAAAGGAGGTTATAGCCAGGTGGGGTCAATCTCTTCTGCCAAGGAACAAGCGATAGGACAAGAGGAAATGGCCTCAAGTTGTGCCAGGGGAGGTTTAGGTTGGATATTAGGAAAAACTTCTTTACTGAAAGGGTTCTCAAGCCTTGGAACAGGCTGCCCAGGGAGGTGGTGGAATCGCCATCCCTGGAGGTGTTTTAAAACCAGGTAGACGTGGTGCTGAGGGACATGGGTTAGGGGTGGTTTCTGGTTGGACTCGATGATCTTGAAGGTCTCTTCCAACCTAAGTGATTCTATGATTCTATGATGCTAAATTAATAAGAGAGCTGCTCGGGTACAACATCTCTCTAGCAGGGGTTCCTGCGTCCCCAGCTCCCGGGTGGGGTGGGCAATGCCGCAGGCGAGGCAGGTCGCATGCCGACACGACGGGGATGGCAGCAGGCGCTGCCGCTCCAAACGCAACTGGAGAAATGTGAAACTAAACCTGTCCCCGAGCCTGAAAACCAGCTCTGAGAGCAAAGGCAGCGACCCGGACAATGCGCTGTACAAACCGGTGCCGCGTAGCAGCTCCGGTAGCACTTTTCCCTGCTCTCCCCAGATTGAACGCTCGGTCCTGCCAAGGCGTGATGTTGGTTAAAAAGAGATTTTTCTTTAAATATCACAGATTCTCACCTGGAGAGGACAGCCGTGTGTTCTCAGCGGGCTTTCGGCGGCGCAGATGCCTGGAAGGAGCCGTACGCAGCGACGTCGAGGTGATCCACCCGGCTGCCGAAACTCCGCCGCCCCTAATGGGTAATGAGAAATGAATTTGATAATGTGGAAAATCTGGGCATTATTGAGTCGTTAGCTCAGTCCTCGACCAGATTAGTTCGCTGCTGGCAGCTGGAAAAATTAATAAAGTGCGGATCTGTAACAATCTAGGTGATTTGCCGTAAAGCCGTAAAGCGTGAACATTATCCATCGAAAACTGTTGGAATATCAGCTAAGGCTCAGACCCGCGAGGGGCTTTGTGTGCTGCCACGCTGACTGTCACCGTGCAGCCCCGGAGCGTGGCGGAAAGGGACTGGGAAGGATGTCCTGGCTTCCAGCCCCTCTGCCAAGGCTGGCTGGAGGTTCGGCCGCCCCCAGCCGCAGCTGGACACTCCGGTCCCTGCTCTCCTGAGTCCCTGCTCTCCTGAGTCCCTGCTCTCCTGACAGCGTCTTTCTCACCCGTAACATGGAACAGCATCGTGGGCTGGGCTGGCTGTGCCCGTCTCCTGCTGTCCCTTATGGCCCGGTGGCTTTGCCACACTGTCCTGAAAGGGGCATGAGCTGTATGTTTAAATCCCTTCGGGTACCGAGAGCACCGGCATCCCAAATAACAGCTTCAGGAGGTGGCTTTCGGAAAATGAAGCTGGATGAATCGAGGTCTGACTTCGTGACTGCAGTGAGCCCAGTGGAAATCCATTAAATGCACTTCTGGGGGAGACTTTCCCAGCTTGTACCGGACTGATCGCAGACGAGGCTTGAATTTGGGCTAGAGACTTAAAAAAAATGGACAAATGAAGCTGGGGTTTTTTTTTTATTTTTTTATTTTTGCACCTGGCAAGAGGAAAGCATTCGAAAGTTAAACTGGCCTTGGCTTATGTTAAGAGGAGTTATCTGTGCTGGCCCATAAATCGAACCGGGATGGCTTAATTGCTCATTCGCAGTAAATAAAGCTATAACTGAGATGTCTACTCCATAATATAGAGGGGAATCTCCCAGGCTATGGAGGATGATAGCTAGCCAGAGAAATCCATTCGAAGGCTCTTTGGGATCGATAAGCAGTTAAGAGAGCCGCGGGAAGATGACATTGCCTGTCTTTGCGCACAGACAGCCCGAGAAGTGCCGGGCTGTTAAAAGTACGAAGGGCAACACCTGGGCTCGGATCCATCAGGTTTAAAAGACGGGGATTTCTGGCCGAGTTTCCACTTGGTGGCCAAATACAGAGGGGTTGGGAGCGTCGGAGTACACCGGAGTAAATGGCTGGGGACCCAGCTGCTTCGGCACCCTCGCCCTGGGATGCTGGGATGGTGTCCGAAGCCACGGTAATGGGCTCAGCCACTGGATTTATCAATATTAGTGAGGCGTCCGGGGCTCGGCGGGCACCCGAGCGCTTGCAGATGTATTGCAGCTCATTCCGGTAGCCAACCCCAAGTGCCAGGCTGGAGCAAATCCACTGTCGTGGTGGAGGGAATGGTTAGAGCTGCTTTTTGCCGGAGGCTTCCGAAAGGTGCCGTGGCAAGACAGCGAGCGGCTCTGCCCAGGTACCCGGGAAGGGTCTTTTCCATGCAGGAATATACTGCTGGGGGGGTGGTTTGTGCTCTCGGTGCTTCACCGGGTGGGCTGTGCTGGTTGTCCTGTCCCTGGGGCCGTTGGAGCCTGCCATCAGCCATGTGAAACGTAAATGGCGCTGACCCGCTCATCCCTAATAATTTACTTGGAAGTGCTGCTCTGCAGAAGGAAGATCAATCGCCACTTAGCTTCCAGCTCCTGCCCTGCCGGTCTTTTAAAGGGGAAATATTACAGCTGCCTTCTGGCCCCACTACTCCTCACCTGGCCCATGTTTAATTATTAATTCCCGCCCCCCCGCCCCGGGACAGCCAGCAGGACAGCAGCAGGAGCTGGACCCTCCGGCCCCAAATCCAAAGGAGATTCAGAAAAGACCAGGGAAAAAAAAAAACAAACCACAGTGCAATCGCTGCTGCGATTCTGCTTGGTGATACGCAGGGGTTTCACCTGGCATCTCTCCCCGCGGGTACACGCAGCTTCCCCGCTCCGGTAATGCGGGATGCTGGAGGCGGCGGGTGACATCGGACCCCTGCCAGCCTCAGGAGGGGTGAGAAACCCTTTCTGTCCTCCAAACTAGGTCCTTCTAGAAAGAGGAACATTATCCCTGCCGGTTTCGGAGCGGGTGCACGCAGCGCCAGGGTTTGCCGGTGAATTCTTGGGAAGGTTTGGGGTCGGGTTGTAGTGGGGGAAATGATATATTATGTTTTCCCTGGTGAAGGTGGGAGAAGAACGGGCCGGCTCACGCTCACTTCACAAGGGCGGAAAGACGCGAGGCTCACTAGAGCTGTAATTTCCAATGACTGATCTGCTCGGCCTTATTTAATTAGCTGTCCTTGAGCCAATCTGCATAAGTGGCGGTGAGTTTACCCCGATGCAGAGCGCAGACTCATAAAACACGGGCTGGCTGAGGTCTCTAGTGTGCCAAGGCACCACCGGCTCCTGCCTTGAGTTTTTTCCTACAGATAGCTGTTTGATCCAGCCTCAGAAATGCTAACGATAACGATTTTCGGGCGGGGAGGGGGAAAGGGGGGGTATACCCCTGCTAGGTTCTTGTAGATCCGGGCTCTTTGAGCTTAACGGTAGAGTTTGAAATACAAATCAGAAGTGCAATCAATGAGCGTGGCTGGGGCTTGGCCATCAGGCTGCACCAGCGGAAATATTTTTAATTTTTTATATTTTTTTTCCTGAATGGATATGATATGCTTTTGAGCAAGTAGCAGTGCCCCGTTTCTCCACAAAAAAAAGGGGAAAACTGAACTGGGAAGAAAATACAGCCTAGTTAGCTGCGTGCTACAGGGAAGCTGGCTGGAAATGGAGAGGTTTGATCTGCAGATGGAAATATTCACCAAGGAAAAGCGCGTGCGGTGCCTGAGGAGGGGGAGCGGGGTGGGTGCCGGCTGCCCTGGTGCCCGGCTCCCCCCGGGGAGGACACGGGGAGAGGATTTGCTGGGTGCATGGCTGGGAGGAGAAGCAGGATTGGTATTTGGCCGTTTCTACTTGGCTTTCCCTTGAACCTGAGACGGATACGGGTGTAAAGGATGACTGCTGAGCGGCTACTAGCCAGTGAGGACGAGTGGACTTCGTGTCCCGGGGTGGCAGACCCCCCCCTGCAGCATCTCCCCCATGGGGTTCATTAGTGGGGCTGCCCACAACCTAGAAAAGTGGCTGCTCCAACTTCCTAGAAAGTGCAGGAGCTGGGACATTTTCCCCCTCCGTCTCCCACCTGGCTAAAATTAACCAGCAGGTTCTAAAGTTGTGGGGTGGGGAGGGGGGGGGCACGGATGCGGATCTGCTTCCTTTCCTCAGGGAGGCTGGCTGCAAAACCTGTTGTCCTGAGGTAAACACCCCCCCCCCCAAAAAAAAGCGACACAAGCTTTGCCCGTCGGGAACGTTTCCCTCCCTTGTGCTATCCATTAAAATGAAATTTTAACTGTTTAAAATGATCCTGCCCGCACCTCTGTGGCCTTATTTATCCCTGCCTGCCTCCCCGCACCACCTCCGTGTCCCCCGCGCTGCCAGCCAGGTGCCAGCCCTGTCACAGCGGCACGCAGCATCGGGATGTCGCACATGTACAGGTGGCGTTTCCAAAAGCATCCGTAAGGGACGGCCGCTTGGATCCCGGGCTGTCAGCGAGGATGGGACCGGCTGTCCCATGGGAGCATCAGGCTACTGTCCCCTAGAATATAAACTCTTCGCGGCATCATCCGCCAGCGCTCTCCTGCCAAAAATCCCTTCTTCGCCCTCGTTCCTCCGCTGCTCTGGCCTCAGGATCATGTAGGTTGGGTTTTATTTTCTTGCGGAAATAGCAAATATTGAAATATTCCTGAGCTTGGAGGCATTGCACGGCCCCGCGTGTGCGGGAGGGGATGGGATTTTTCCCCCTGCCCTCGGCCACACCGTAAAAAGTGCCGCAGGCACCAAGAAGCCAAGGCGGGGGGATTGCCGAGCCCCACAGCAGCGCAGGAATCGCTCTCCCAATTCACCATGTTCTCCGTATTTCTTTTTCCCGTCCGGCTCCGCTTGCGGAGAGCGAACACCCCGCGGCTTCGGGCAGCCAGCGCCTGCGCTACATATTTTTGTTCATCCGTCCCTCCCTGCCAAACGCTGAAGCTGGGCAACTGGCTCCGGCTGGTGCCAGCTCCGGTTGCTCGCACTGGGATTAACACGTAATCCCGGGGGGGGGTTCAGCCCCACCGCGGCGGCCGAGCGTGGCCTTCTCTTTTACCCCGCCAGCTGCAGTTGCCTCTGTAAATGGTGTCCGTTATGACTTTGCTTTTGACTTTCTGCAAGGAACCGTTCTAATAAAGGGGTTTTTTTCCCCCTATTTTCAGTTTTAGGGTTGTTTGTTTTTTTTTTTTTTTGCAGATGCCTTTTCACCCTGCACGCACCGGGGAGAGCACAAATGCCTCTTGGTCCGGCCCCATCCTCCATCCCTGGGCCAGACACCTCTTTAGAAAGGGATTAAGGGGAAAGTGCCAGACCTCCAGGAAACCAAGGAGGAATCTCCAAAGCCCTGGGAGACCTAAAGAAAGCAAACCCTCCCCGAGACCGCCGACGCAGCTGAACTTCTCAGTTACCAGCAAAGCTGTTCTGGGCCGCTCTTCTGCTTGCGGCGTTCACCCTCGCCCCGGGACGCTGCCGACGAGAACTAAAATGAGCTGAAAAAAGAAAAGAATGGAAGAGCTTTTCAAAATTGTTAACTAAAGGTTCAGCCTCTCGCTTTGCTTAGGGCAATTGTGGGTGGGAGCTGCCCTCGCCCCTACGCTCAGCCCCGTCCCGGTACCACCAGGGGTCAATTCTGCTCAACCTATGCAGGTAGCTCAGTCCACGTTGTGACTTCCAAAATCCTCCTGGTTATCCCGTGTCCCTGAGCGGAAGCGGCTCCCGAGAGCCGGGGATGCGCTCAGTGGCACCAGCCCCGAGCAACATCGATTCCCGTTTCTCCTATTTCTCAGCCCTCTTTGTGCTTCATTTTCACCCAAGTATGTGCCTCCTGGTTGAATTTCTTAAGGACAGGCTTCGGTGGGAGGCCCTGAAATGGGAATTGGGCAGACGGCGGCAGAAGACAGTAAAACCAGTAAATCCTGGGCCACCTCATCCAACAGCAGGAGCCGGCGTAGGGGGATGGATTTCGGCAGAGCCGTGCCAGTTTGCACAAGTTGGGGATTTTGACCTGAAGTAATTCACCATAATAAAGATATCCAAGCTCTGGAAAACTTCCAGGAAAACCATCTCCTTCAATCAGGTTGGTTATCGATACAGGTGCGTATCGATATATACATGTATTAATGCCGCCTGGGGCTGTAAGATCCCGTATTTTGGGCAAGTTATAGCTCGATTCTGACGGTGCCGGGTGGTTACCTGTGCGATCTGCCAGAGCCAGGTGTTGTCCTGGGCAGGAGCGAACGCTATTCCTGCTCTCTGGTGCACTGGGAAACTCCACCTTCGCTCTTCCCATCACTCCGGAGCGTGACCTTGGCGGGGAGGAGGGGAAAACGGAGACGCTGGGTTTCCACAAGGGGGATCATCAGGGTGGGAGCGTGGCCGTGGTGGGGCGGGGGGAATGCGCGTGTGACCACGGAGGCCGTGTCCTTCGTCCCCAACCCTAGCTGCCGTCTCGGGACACCCCCAGGAGATGCTCCCGCAGCGGTGGACGCGGGCGCAGCCCGAAGCTTCCAGGATTTTCCTCTGAAGCCTCTTCGGGTTCGGCTGCCAACGAAACGAAGCCAGGTCTAAGGCTTTGTACTTCCCAGGCTCCAGATGGGTCCCCGAGGCTACTCGAGCCGGTGCGGTTTGCTTCCACGGAATATCACACCTATTTTGACCCGCCTCCTTGCTGCTTTGTACGTAAAGCCCCCTCCCCTCGGAGCAAAGCGCCCGCTTAGGTCTAATTTCTTTCAATGGGACTTCAGCACGCGCTCGAGTACTTTGCTTATTTGGGGCCCGAGTCATTAGCTTTACGGTTGATTACTCAAGTGGATTTTAGGTGGGGGAACGGGAACGCTGACATCCAGCAAGGAGTCGAGCCAACGCTCAGGCTTATAATCCATACCAGCCCCGAGGTATCCGCGCGGTCCCACGGTGACCCTCGGTCAGCCCCGGGTCCCTGCGTCGCTCCTCACCGCCTCCCATCTCCCGGCGGCTCCCGGGTGCCTTCCCGGCGGATGGGAGCGTGGGACTACAGTGCCTGGTCTCGGCAGCAGCCTTCCCTTGATCCCTTTAACAGTTGAACGGCGTTTGGCAGCCTTAAAATTACAGCCTTAGCAGCTTCCCCCACAACCGAGGGGCGAAGGCTGCAGAGCTGATTGCGTGCGCTAGAGGAGCTGATTGCCTTCCCGGCGCCGCGGATCATCAGAAATGCAAACAAGCTGGCACCGTAAATATCCATACATTTTAAGGCGACCGGATCAGCAGTGCGCACATGCTCTCGGGGCCCTCACCAATTACCCAAATTGGTACGTTCCACTCCTTGCATCGGCGTATTCGGGTATAATATATCGCACAAAAATCAACGGCGCACAGCTGAGGTTGTCTGTTGCGCTGTGGTTCTCGACTGGTTGTTTGCTTTTTGTTTGTGGGTTTGGGTTTTTTTGTTTTAAAAGAAATAAGTAGATGATTTTATGCATGCGTTGATGAGGTTTGGAAAATTGTAGGTACAGTTAGGGCTGGCTGGGGCTCTGCCTGGCCCCAAGGCAGCGGCGCTGCACCCATCCCGACGCTCGGGTCTGGCTTGCTGGTGGCAAAGGGTTGGGTTTTTACTAAAAAAATAAGTGATTGCTGAGTTACAATGAACTGTGGGGGCTTGCGTTCTGGCAAAATGTCACCGTTCGCCGCAAATGGGGAAAAAAAGGTGTTATTTTCATCCCGGCACCCCCAGTTGAGTCTAGCCGGCGTGCTCCGGCTGTCAGCTGTGTGGGCCGGAGCAGCAAAAATGGGGAAAAACCCGGTTTTTACACCGCCGATGGGGCTTGGGAAGGTTGAGGCGGGCAGCCGAGGACTGAGGAAGTCTGGAGCTAGTGCGAGGTCCTTCTGGTGATGCCCTTGGGCACAAGGAACAATGAAATAGGGAAAAAAAAGGAAAAAAAAAAAAAGAGAGAAGTTTCAGCAAACAGTTTGTTTTTGAGTGTGAGCGATTTTAAAGATTTTCTGAATTATTTAGAGCGAGGTGAAGGGGCTGAGCTAAACGTAACACTGAACACCCTCAAAAGGGGTCAGTGTTTGGCTTCAAACACACAAACCTGCACAGACGTTGGGACCTCCGAAAAAAATTTTGCAGGCAGACCCCAAAATCAGCTCATCTGAAATGAAGGGATGGTTTCACTGTTGCCAAAGAGGCTGGAAAGCACGGCTTGGCTCGAGCTGCTATCTCTTCTCCCTCTCCCGGGGCTTGCTCTCCCATTGTACCGTCTCTGCAACGTGATGGTGGGAGCGTTGCACCGGGAAGCTGGAGATGACCTCTGCGCCGCCCATCCAGCCCCGTTTCTCCCTTTAGCGTTTAGCATCATAGAATCATAGAATCACTTGGGTTGGAAGAGACCTTCAAGATCATTGAGTCCAACCATAACTTACACTACCAAACCATGTCCCTGAGCACCACGTCCACTCGTCTTTTAAATACCTCCAGGGACGGTGATTCCACCACCTCCCTGGGCAGCCTGTTCCAGTGCTTGAGAACCCTTTCCGTAAAGAAGTTTTTCCTAATATCCAACCTAAACCTCCCCTGGCACAACTTGAGGCCATTTCCTCTTGTCCTATCGCTTGTTCCTTGGCAGAAGAGATTGACCCCAACCTCTCTAAAGCCTCCTTTCAGGGAGTTGTAGAGAGTGAGAAGGTCTCCCCTCAACCTTCTCTTCTCCAGGCTAAACAATCCCAACTCCCTCAGCCGCTCCTCATAAGACTTGTTCTCCAGACCCCTCACGAGCTCCGTTGCCCTTCTCTGGACACGCTCCAGCACCTCAATGTCTCTCCGATGCTGCGGTGCCCAAACTGAACACAGCACTCGAGCTGCGGCCTCACCAGTGCTGAGTATCGCTGCTCTTCACGGCGCTGGTGTGTTTGGCGGGGGGGGGCGGGGGGCGTGTGGCCTCCCACAGATTAAACACCCTGTTTTGAGCCTTCTGCTAAACCGTATTTTCCTACGTGTCTTCCTTCCTGTGCTTCTCTGATAGACACAGCCACACGTCTCGTCCCACGTAACTCTATTCTAACTGGGTTTGGGGGTTTTGCGGGGAGCTGACGAAGCTGAGGGGGGGCTTTGAGCTGCGCCGGTGCCGGTGTTCGCTCCCTGCTGGGAGAGCACCCAGTCGGTGCCCGCTCCCCACCCCCGTGCCGGGCACGGAGCTCTTCCCAGCGCGGCGGCGCGGCTCCGCGGGCTGCTGGGATGTGAACAATAACCCCCCGGAGCAAGGAGGTGGGAGATGAAAAGAAACTTTGATGAGAGAAATGAAAAGGCAGGGAGAGGCAGGGGGTGTAGCGCAACGCCGCCAGGAGATGCTGGAAGCTCTGGGAGGGGAAGTGAGAGCAACGCCACAGGGGAGTGCAAGCGGCTGGGTTTTCCGGAGAACGCGGATGGGTGGGAGCAGGGAGGGTGCGGGTGGCAGCCCGGCCACATTCACGCGGTGCGGAGCGGTTTGGGTTGGGAGCGCGTCGTGACCCATCAACCCAGCCCAACCTCCCTTCTCGCTGCTGTTGAAGGAATTCCCTCAGCGCGGGCAGCCCGGGAGCTGGGAATCCGGGAGAGCTGGCGCCTGGGGAGGGAGAGCCGAAGGTGGGGTGACACGGAGCGGGTTTGCCCACTGCCGGTGGGATGCATCCCAGCTGGGAGCTTGGCCCGGCTGCAGAGGAGCCCCGTTAGGAAGAAGTGATTGCAGCTGAGGGATGGGCAGGGCATAAAGAAGGACCCAGGTGCTCTACAGGAGGTTCTGCCTTGCCGCTGCGGCGCTGGGGGTCGTGAGGGGCTCCGGAGACGTGATGAGGGACCATGTGAGGGAGTGTTTGAGGAGGGTGCCCTTGGTTTGGGAAATCTGGGCGTCTGCTGACGCAGCGCTGCTCCGCGCCGCAGGGCTTTGGAAAACGCCTGAAGGGACCAGCAGGAGCCTTTGCTCTAATGGCTCCGATCGCATCTGTTGCAGCGATGGGGTCACGAGAAAGCCCATCGTGCCTGCCTTCTCCCCGTGGGTACCGTGGCAGGTTTTCGTTGGTGCTTCCCAGCAAAGATGGCAGGGGCAGAGCTGGTGGGCTGCTGCAGAGACCGAGGGCCTTTCTTGGGTGCTTCAGAGAGGGTGGGCAGCACGGGGCTGCTGCGTGGAAGAGGCTGTCGATGGGTAAAATGCTTATTTTCCCCTCTGGCAACGTAGGGGCTGCTTGTTCCTTTCACCAGAGCGGTGGCTTGACCTAAGCATCCGCGTTTTATCACCCTGAGACCGAGTTGTGTGTCTGAGCTGTCCGGGAGGCTGTGGCATGGGACTGTTTGGGATGTGGAAGGTAAGCGTGGCTCCTGCTCGCACCGAGGAACACGTCAGCAGTGCGCTGGACCTGATGTCCCATAGCCTGTGCTGGCACTCAGCGGGATTTTGGGGTGTCATAGCCCTCCCGCAGTGGGCAGAGGAGGGAGGAGTTGGCTGTCCTCTGCAAGGTGTCCTCTGTTTCTCCTCTTTGATACCTGCACCCAATCCCAGACTTGCCACCTTGCCTCTGCTTCCGCTCGTTTTTGGGAGTGATCTCCTATCAGTGCCCGACGGACCCGTCCTCTCGTTTGTGCTCCCGCCATGAGCTCAGAGCTTTGAGAGCAAACCCAGAAACGTCACCTAAAAATAATGAGGTTAATGATCCTCCCCCAAAAGTTAGGCTGCTGCTTTCCTGGAGAACTGGGTGAAAATCAGCAAGGAAAACTCTTTCCCCGTGGGCAGGAAAACTTGTTTCCTGCGAGGAGAGAGCAGGTTGTAGCCCAGCCAGGAGCCCTCGTGCCCTGCCACAGCCCCATCCTGGGGCAAGAAGGCTCCTTTTTGGTTAATATTTAGCTTCTGGCCCACAGCAGAGCCGTGTCTCTGAGGGATGCTGGCCGGTGGCTCTCCTGCCAATGCCCGAGATGTCAGCCATGTCCTGGCGGAGCTGCTGCCTTTCCCTGCGCGGCTGGGGGACGCAGGAGGATTTCTCCCGCTTTCCTCCTTCAGTATTTACCTTTCTGGAGCAGGGCAGCGAGGTGTTTCCCTTTCCTGCTCTGCACAGTGGGTTTCCAGCCGGTCTGGATGCGGTCTGTGCCCTGCTTCCCCTCCATACCGGGTGATCCACCACTTCACTTGCCTACGCTGTTGTTGGTATCTTTCATTTACTGGAAATCTTTGTATTTACCAGGAACACCGAGATTTATGCAGGTCCACGTCAGATTCTAGGTAATAAATTTTTTTTAAGGTTTTTTTTTTTGCATTACCAGCTACTCCTGACCTCTGTAAATTCAGTAATGATTTAGCTGTAAAGGGTTTGCTGTAGTGTCCTTCAGATTAAAAAAAAAAAATAAAAAAAATGACATTGGAGGTTGGCAAAGTGAAATGCGGATTCATTCCAGTTACCAGAAATGGGGCTTACTTGTGGACAAATTGGCACAAAAGCTGTAGCTTTTAAATGGGCATAGCAGGCTTTAGAAATTAATCACTTTGTATTAACGAGGAAGGTTCTGTGCTCCTGCGTGCCTGCAGGGAAGGCGAGCAGCGCCGGGGCAGGGGGCGGGGGGGACGTGTGCCTGATCCCTGCAAATATTTGGTGTCACCTACGGTACGGAGGGAGCATCTTGTGTCCAGCCCACTGGGTTGTCGGTTTCCTGGGTTGTGTGTTTGCGTGCTGTGTTTTTTGGGGTTGTTTTTTTTCAATGGCTGCTGCTAATGCAGAGCCCCAGCGCTGCCGGTTGCCGCCTCTCAGGCTTGGGGATCTCGGGATATGCTGAGAAGTGTAGGAATGGGGACAGACCTTCCCAGTAACCCGCGCTCAGATGCAAAGCTTTCCTTGAGAACCCCCCCAAATTCCGCTCTCGGGGGGACAGAGCTGCCGAGCGGCCTCTTCCCGGGGCTCGTGCCCCCGAGACAGGGATGCGCAAGCTGGGAAGGGGGTCTGGGATGGAGCCGGTGACGTCTGCGGGAGAAACGCCCGCAGAGAGGCAGCATATGTCTTCAGGCTTCATTAGGACAATTTCCTCTGCAATTAAAAATCTGCCTCGCTGCTCTATTACCCCTTCCTGGTGAAGACCATCACCCGCCCAGGCTGGGCTGCGGTCACCTCAAGTGCAAAGCTGGTGGAGAGGCAGGGGGCATGGGATGTTACTTGGGTGGAGATTATCCTTTTGCCCGCAAATGAAATAATCTGGTGGCAAGCGATGGGCTTGCACAAGCTGTTAGAGCACATGCTTGTTCATTTTCAGAATTACGCCTGAATAAGCCGCAAGTTTTGGCTGCAAGATCAGAGCAGGCTTAGCTTTCTTTTTACCCAAACCCAGATTTTTGTATTTTTTTTTTTCTATCGGTTGGTTTTCTGCAACCAGACCTTGGTGTTTGTACATGGAAATTATTGGGTTTCCTCGTTGGCTCTTTTAAAATGGAAATACAGATAACAGTTAAAAGCTTTCTTTGTAGACTTTGATCAAAAGTCTTTGTGGGTTTTGATCAAAAAAGCTGTGACTTTGGTCAAAAAAGCTGTTGTCTGTGTTTTCCCCTTCCCCCACCGGTATCTCCCTTTCTGCTCTCCTCCCCTCCCTCCACCTTCCACTTAGAGGGGGGAAAAAAAAAAATTTCCACAGGCTCAATCAGCATGGAAGAGTCACTTATTTAAAGGGAGGAAGAATATCGTGACGTTTGACTGCCTGTTTTGGATTCTGTGAAGGAATTTCATCCCCTCCTGGTTGCCGTGTCTCTGGCATCCCTCCCAGATCCCAACTCCCTGGAGGACGGAGGCAGAATTATCTCCCAGCTTCGCAGCTGCCAGATGTTAACCGATGAAACGGCAGCCTGGCTGCTTCCCTCTTTACTCCGGGTAAACCGCTGCCCTGTTTGAAATGCAAAACTTCCTCACATCCCCTCTTGTCGGGGTTCTTGATGCCTCTTGCCAATCAGGCCTGGCGGAGACTCACTTCGTTCCCTTTTCCAGCTTTATTGCCTTAAGACTTGTGCTCGAGCGTGGCTGCGGGAAGCGCCGGGGCACCGTGAGCCGCGGTGTGGAGGGAGGGAAGCCGAAAACCGTGCAGTTATCGCACCCCTCGAAGTCAAACCTCCTCTCCTGCTCGCCAGAGTGACGTGACGACGTCTCCTTCCCGCTCGGAGCGGAGCTGGGGAGGTGCAGGTCACTAGCAGGGTCCCCACGGTGGGGACACCACACGGGAGGCTGCGCCCGACAGGAGCCGGGACGTGAAATCGCAACGACTTTGCCGCGACGCGGGTTTCCCTCGCAAACGCTCAGGGCAAAACGCCCTGCGGGGGGTTTAGTGGTGACGCAGTTGGGTTGCGGGGTGGGGGGGATGCAGGAGGTTCTCCTGACCTTCACACCCCCCCGGATTCGAGACCGATGATCCACGCAGCAGGCAGGCTGCGGCGCCTGCACTGACATGCGCTTGCTTGTGCGCATGTGTCCGGCACGTGGGTTTGTTGGTTTGAATATTCCTGGTCTTTTTTTCCCCTTTTACCAAGGCGGGGGGGGAAAAATGCGTTATTTTGCCCCGGTGAAGCCAGCGGTACCAGGCACCACGCGCGCTCCTGCGCTGCGCTCGGTGCAAGGGTGCAGGACACATGCTCTTGCCCTTGAGTGCAATCATCCGTGTAATTACCCTGTGAGTGATAGGAAAGGGACGGGAGGGGGGGGGGGGAAAATTCATATTACCCTTATGATCGTGTTCACGGGACCATTGATCAAGGTGACAACGGGAAATTCATCACGATGTAGTAGGAAAAATGGGAACTTTCCTGCGCCTGAGATGGGAAGCTGATCCAAGCCAGCCACCGCAGCCAGGTTTTTGCTCGCTAGTGGGTGATTTCAGTAGGAAAAAAACCCCACACAACCCAAAAACATCTGAACGGGACCCCGAAGCAGCAGATACGGAGCGGGCTGGACCGTTCTCCTTTCTCCCCATTGCTTTGGATAGACTTGCACCTTAAAAACTTCCCATCTCTTGTTTCCTTCCAGAAGTAGAACAGCTCAGCCTGCGACAAGCCAAATGCTGTGATAAAGTGGAAACTCTCGTGGCAGGTTCCTGTCCCCGCTTTTATTTATTTAATTTTTATTTTTTTTTAAAGCTTCTAAAGATAAATTGCATTTTGCTTCAAGATAATGAAATTTCCTTGGAGGAGAGACATATTTTTCTCTAGCTCTTGCATTCGGAACATGAGACGAGTTTTTATTTTAAATCTCCATTGAAAGTGTTTGTCTGTCTATATTTCGCTTTTTTCACCGTGAATGCTCTGACTTCACAGAGCCAGCAGAGACCCCGAGACGGAGTGTTTCTGTCACTTATTATAGCTTGCCTTGGCATAAAATTTAATCTTCGGAATTTTTTCATCCTAAAGAAATGAAAGTTGAAGCCAGATTAGAGACAGATAAAAAGAAGTCATCCATCCTCAGACAAAGGAGGCTTTGTTTTTCTCTTTTGCATTTGCCTTTGTTAATCCTTCTGCCTTCAAAGGGAACAAAGAGTTCTTTCCACCTGGAAAAACTAGGGAGAAGAAAAGGAAAAACGCAGAGCAAGTAGCATGCCTGATCCACGCTGGTGTTGTCCTGCACCTGGCATGTCTACCGGGGCGTGCAACCATCCTGGAAAACCAGATTAAAGGGAAAACCCAGGAAGGAGAAAGTGCTGCTTCTGTGAAGCCAAAGTGAATTGGGGTTGTGCTCTTTTTTTTTTTGCTCTCAAGGGGAGAGCTTGGTGATCTTTACCTCGTCCTGTGTCCCTCGCCAGAGGAGCGGGCGTCTTCCCTGCCTCTGTGGCTGGTGGCAGCGTGGCGTGGAGGAAGCTGGGGGTCCGTGGCGTTGTGTGACACCCGGCGTCGCACCAGCGCCCGTCTTAATACCGCCCTCCTCTCTTGTTCAGTCACGTGGCGTGATTAATATGTTCTCGGGCGCTGCGGCGCTCGAGGCGCTTGGCACTCGGCTGTCTCCTATTTCTGTACTTAATAAACAGAATATTCCACCAGAAGAACTTGCAATTTATCTCTCGCTGCTGCGCGGGGAGTTACTCAGAGTCCCGGCTCTGACTGCATCTCTCTTTTTGCCCAGGGAATTAATAGACTCTTCCTCGCTCCCTCTGTTCTCACTCCGGTTGCCAAATTAACCTTCATCTCACCTACTTTTTCTTCACGTCTCGCTTCAATTTAAGTCCTTAAATTGTTCACATGACAAAGGAGTCGTCCTTCCCACAGCTTCTACTTCTGCTCTGATAAGAGACCTGAATTTTCTGTGAATGCCTGAAGAGGCGAATCGCATCTCTTCCCTCCCTTCAGTTTCCCTGCGGTATTCCAAGTCGGGAAGTCTCCCTGAGGTTATTCCTCCTGGGAGCAGAGCGAGCAGTTCGGACCGCGCTGTGCCAAGTGACTGAGTTGCGCCCTGAACGCACCGAGCGTTTACTGCCGCTAATTAATGTTATTACATCATATTACATTTATTTGGACTCGCAGGAGGGGGTTTGACTGCAGGGCCTGGATGCTGCTTGCCAGCGTCACCCTGGCTCGCCCGTTGTGGCACGCTAGGCGAGTCCGAAATGCTGGAAAGCGGAAGGAACCGGCTTTTTTCTTATCAGGGAGAGGATTTATCGGCTCCTCAGGCTCTGACTTCTGGGAGGACGCCGTAGGTGCGTGCTTTTCCTCCGCAATTAATGCACAGGCAAGCTGCTGGGAGCCGCCTGTGCTGCCTTGGCAGGATTAGGGATGCATCCTTCGCTCCGCCGGGAAGGCTGTTCGACCTCTGCGCCGCTCCTTCGTTAGCGAGGGACCTCCTGCCACCAAGGGCGCCTTCCCAGTGAGCCCCCTGCTCCGAGCTGGGCAGTGTAGGATGGGAGCCTCGGGCACCCCCTCCATGGTGACACCTCTAATGTCACAGGCGGTTCTCAGGGATCGAGCTGCTGCACAGCTCAAGAGATTTGGGGTGACACCCC
>VZSF01002046.1:79211-89688 GCA_013398295.1 Chionis minor | reverse complement strand
TCTATGATTCTATGATGATTCAGCTGAGTAAGTTTTCCTCACTGGGAATTTGAAGTGTGTGGGTGTGGGTGTTGTAAAAATAGGGAAGTCTTAAAACATAAATACTTGAAAGCAACATAAGGCTAACATATCTACAGGATACATTGCTCTGTTTCACCCCAGAAAGGAGCAAAACTGACATACGCTACTCACACACCGCTCCACCGGAAGCAACCTGTGGCTTTTGTTTCCTGTTCAACAAGCATAGCAATGTCCTACTTTAACTTTACCAGACAGACCTGCTGCTGTTACAAAAGCATTCTAATACAAATTTGGAGTCTGCTTCAATAAGTTTTCCTCTTCATGTATTTCCTCTGATAAACTACTAGGAAAAGAGCAGCTCAGCAATGTCAAGGGTCAACCTGATCCAAGGAGCGAAGAAGGCTCACTCTTCCCCACCTGACCAATGACCACCTGGTGAAAGATTCATTAGGTGTCCTACAAGGGTGGTGAACTTTTAATGTTTAGCAGCTTGCTAGCTGTAGCTACATGATGTATTGTATAAGCCAGTAACTTCTTAGTATTGTTAAACCATGTACATCTTATACATGGTTTTGTACATGCCCAAAAGTAACCCAAAGAGAGAGGCTTGCAGTCTGGTTATTTAGGTCATTCTGATGTCTTTTGTACATGAAATTTGGTACTGCAGGTTCAAAGAGAACTAACAGCTTGATAGGAACATGTGGAGACAAGGCAGCTCAACTAAGCCAATACAACCACCTGGTTACTAGGGCTGGAGAACTCAGTGTGGGAATGTATAGATAGCTCTTCCAAAGTCAGTTCAAAGTCAGAAAAGCCAATCAATGTTGAGCCTGAATCAATAAATCCTATTGTATCATACGAAGTTATGTTGAAAAAGTATCTTATACAAAGACACCTGCCATCATGTCTGTCTTCACCATATTAATTGGCTTCTGAGGTATCTCAGACTCCAATGAACCTGGTTTGTCAAATAAATTGCCGGCACAGTCTGTATTGAAGAAACAACAATTAAGCAACTCTAAAATAAAGGTAAGTAAAGAGGGGAATGTGAACACCATTCTTCAGCATATCACATGGAAGCCATGTCTCAAGTAGAAAGCTTGACGTAAAGATACCCATAAGCAGGCAGAGAACCCACCAGGGTGCAGTCTTGTCATAGAAAAGCTTTGTAAAAGCGTGTCTGTTTCCTTCTTTGTCTCTCTGTGGCAGGTGAGTCCCATTTCTAATGGATTTAACCAGGATACATGACTAACCTTTCAGTTCATCAAGGAAAGGGTTCAAGTGGAGATTTGACCAGCTTGTTTTTCAAAAGGTAATGCACATTGTGGTTGATTTTTGTTTAATAGACTACTTGCATCAGACACTAGATAAGTAATTAAAATACACATTTCTTAGAGCAAAACATGGTACCACGGCCAAAGAGATTCCTGTCGAAATCATCAAAAAATTCAGACTAGTGCTACTTTGAAAATTTGCTCTTACAGATCTTAAAAATAAGACACGAGCAATATGTTCTAAGGACAAAGCCTCAGTCTTTCCTCTGAGCCCTCTGACTTCAGTTAAGACAGATTTTGACATTATTTAGGGAGAGTTCTTGGTAAATATGCATTTTGTAATCTCCAGTGGAAGAATAAATGTAGAGAGATCAGTAAATACGTTTTTAGGCAGTATTTAAATTACATATTTATTATGTTCCTGAGAGATTGAAATGGCTTGCTTGGAGCTGTTCCAGTCTGTTATGCAAATTTATTTTTAAAGTATTTCATGAAATAGCAAAACCATAGGACTAGGAGATGCAAAAGACCTATTAGGTCATCCTGTCTATCTCTCTGCCCAGGCAGAATTGTTTCTATAAATGTTACTAGTCACAGCCAAAGCAAATCAAAGTATACTCACATCATTCCTTTTCTGAATATACCTGCAGCTTATGACCATTCCAAAAATTATTTAAAAATTAGCCATTTGTATCCAAATGAAAAGGAATTTTTTAAGATTGAAAAACAATGTTTAAAGGCACAGCAGCAAAAAACCCAAAAGTCCAGTACACTGGGTTTTTTATATCCCTCTCATACCACTAATTTCTAGCTAGTAACATTTAATTACATAGAATGCATAGACAGATCTAGCCTGCTGAACTGTCTGTATACCAGCTCCTCCTTTTCCAGCATTACCACAGGTCTAAAGTATTGGTGAAGCACTATGGCACAGCACTAGACAAACTAATTTGGGGATAACTGGAGCTTAAGATAGTTTAGAGCAACCCTCTGGCTGCTCTAAATTGTACCAGAAAATAAACCGGAACACGCAAACCAAAAGAAACCCAGCCTGGCCCTATCCTCATGGCCCTGCCCAGACATCCTGGGGCTGTGCCTGACCCTGGTTCCCCTCACCAGGCCTGATCCTGTCCATGATTCGCAGGCTGGCATCCCAACCTGGCCTGATCATCTCTGTCCCCACAGAGGCACCTGAGGACAGTTGAGGCTGTCTTCGGAGGCCCTCCAGCTGTGCTCCCTCACTGGGGTGGGACAGGCCCCAGGGAACCCACAGCCCCAGCAACACATTGACAGCTTCTGTATTACTAGGCTTGAAAAGATGTAGGCCTGTAATGTAAGCTATATCATTTTTATGAATTGAACTAACAGGCAGTGTAGTGCTAGGACAATGGGTAACAGTTTTAAACTGAAAGAGGGTAGATATAGATTAGATATTAGAAGAAAATCTTTACTCTGAGGGTGGGAAGGCACTGGAACAGGTTGCCCAGAGAAGTTGTGAATGCCCCATCCCTGGAAGTGTTCAAGACCAGGCTGGATGGGGCTTTGAGCAACCTGGTCTAGTGGAAAGTGTCCCTGCCCATGGCAGGGGGGTTGGAACTTGACGACCTTCAAGGTCACTTCCAACTCCAACCATTCTATGATTCTATGCTGTATTACTAAGTTTATGCAGAATTTTACAGAAAATACCTTGTACTAAAAAATCCACGCAAAAAAGAGAAATAACTAAAAGCTGTACTTAGCCCTCTTGCATTCACTCAACTATAATTAGCAAGTGATAGCATAAATTAGGACTACTGACTTCCTCTTTTCTTTTTTTATTTGATGTATTCAGTTTTTAAAATCTTAACCAATGCTGATGATTACCAGTTATATTTATAATGCCACTGAGTAAGAATGCAGACATTTGAAAAGGGTAACCTCATGACTGAATTTCTATTTTAATTCTATTCAGTTTCATGGTTAGGTTTTCATGGCATCAGATAATGTAATCTCTAGCTCTTACCACAATATTGTATTTTGCAGTAGAATAAGAAAAATCAGGGTGCCAGTGACATTTACCTATAAAAATAAAAATGGCAGAGATTATTTAGTTGGATGCACTTTGGAGTTCAAGTTTGATAATATGTAACATAAGTCAAACGGACTTATTTAGACTATAAAAAAATCCAGAAAGCATTACTTTTATTATATTGAAAAAACAAGTTCAAGGTTTAAGTTTCAAAGTTTAAGGTTTGAACCTTAAACTTTTTATGATCAAACTTCTCCCTTAAGTCATTCAGGAAAATAATTTGGACTAGAAATCTGCCACCACTGACATACTTTTTGCTATAAAGTGGGTAACCAAAAATTATGAGTGCTTCACTGCCACTGACTCTGGCCACTCTGGACAATTCATGGTACTTAATTCAAAGTAATCAGGACAATTGTAGTTGTTACTTCATAGGCAATTTCTGGTGGGTTGACTTTGGCTGGCTAACAGGTGCCCACCTAGCTGCTCCTATCTTTCCCTCTCCTAGACTGAACAGGGGAGAGAAAATATAACAAAAGGCTCATGGGTCAAGATAAGGATAAGGAGATCACTCACCAAGTACCATCATGGGCAAAACAGACATGACTCAGGGAAATTAATTTAAGTTATTGCCAATCAAAAGTCAGAGTAGGGTGATGAGAAATAAAAACAAACCTTAAAACTTCTTCACCCCACTCCTCCCTTCTTCTTGGGCTCAGCTTCACTCCTGGCTTCTCTACCTCCTCCTGCAAAGCAGCGCGGGGGAATGGGGAATGAGGGTTACTGTCATCACACATTCTTTTTGCCACTCCTTCCTTCTCACACTCTGCCCCTGCTCCAGTGTGGGGTCCCTCCCACAGATGGCAGTCCTCCATGAACATCTCCAACATGGATCCTTCCCACAGGCTGCAGTTCTTCATGAACTGGTCCAGCATGAGTCTTCACACAAGGTCACAAGTCCTGCCAGAAGACCTGTTCCAGCACAGGCTCCTCTTCATGGGGTCAAAGCCTCCTTTGGGCACATCCACCTGCCCCAGTATGGGGTCCTCCATGGGCTGCAGAGGGACAGCCTGCTTCACAGGCTGCAGGGGAATCTCTGCTTCAGCACCTGAAGCACCTCCTCCCCCTCCTTCTTCACTGACCTTGGTGTCTGTAGAATTGTTTCTCTCACGTATTCTCACTACTCTCTCTCTGCAGAGTAGTTTCTCCTCTTCTTAAATGTTATCACAGAGGCACTACCACCATCTCTTATTGGCTCAGCTTTGGCCAGCAGCAGGGCTGTCTTAGAGCCAGCTGGCACTAGTTCTATCAGACATGGGGGAAACTTTTGGCATCTTCTTATAGAAGCCAGGCCTGCTGTCTCCCTGCTACCAAAACCTTGCTAGAACTGCTTTCTGAATGGAAGCTGTGCTTTTTATTAAATATTTTCCCCTATGGTACAGAATATTTCGAATGCATTTTTGCTCCATTTGCTTTATTTTACTCAATGTATCTAAATTTAGGTGCATCTATTTATGGTTCTTCATGACTTACCCAAACATTTAGGACAATGAAACTCGAAGCCAGATATGACACTATATTTTAACATTAGAGGATTATTATTTCATAAATTTTAAAATTTCTATTCAAGTAAAACTATCCTGGAGGTCAACTGGCTTCATCAGGAGGCTTAATACAAGAAAGTAGTGCCATCATGCCTAAGAAAAAAAAATATCTGCAGTTTGGTTTTGACTCTTGTAGCTGTCTTCCAAGGTCACGTGTTCCTTTTCATTGAAAAGGGGCAAATGTTGTAATTTTCAAGCAGTTCTATTTGGGCTTCATTATAATTATATCATTAAAAGGTGATGAAAATACTGTAAAACAAAAGTAACATTCAAATTAAGAAAAAGTTAATTTTTGCAGAATGCAGTAGGTCTTGTTAACAGGAAAACTGAAGTACTAAAGCAAGAGCATAAATTATCTACAGAACAGGGTCTAAGGAGACCATAAAGCTACACAGGCAGACAACCTTTATCTGCAGATTTCCATAAAATTAAGCATATAATTTTAATCACTTATATTCTTTATTTCCTGTTGTACAAACAAATCATCTATAAGTGCATATATAAATTGTGACACCCTCTTCTCAAATTTTGCATAGTGCATAAGATGGTGAGTACAAAATAGTCATAGAAGGATTTTTGTCCCCCAAATACAAGCACTGGCAGCCAATTGTAGGGACATACCTTAGAACCCACTCAGCTTTACTCCGCAGAGAAAAAAGGAAATTATTGGTTTATCATTAATGTACTTGGCCTACAGAATACCATAGTGTATCAGTAGTTACTTGGTTATCTGGCAGCTCAGGGAGTTTGTAAGATGTTGGAAAGCTTCAGAGTCTATGGGCTAAACTAAGTTTGGTTAGATGTAACCGGACTAACTTGCCTACCTGAATACATCAGGTGGGTATCTGTGCTAATGTTAATTCAGTCCATAAAATTTGTATACGATGCTGAGTAAGTCCTCAGGTGTTTAACCCTCAGTGTCATGTTGCCATAACTAAACTTTCAGGAATGTCTGAGCTAGCAGATATAGTAGTGTCAGAAAAGCGACTTCATTTTTACATTCTTCAAGGCATGTATGTGATCTCATGTCCAGTGTGTACTGATTTATTCTAGGGTGGGTAAGTGTTGCTGGTTGCTTAAACCTAGGGATAGAAGTGTGAAGTCAGCCTTTTAACAATTTCTTTTCCACTTCCACCCTTTTGTCCCAGCTTCCTCCTTTGCTATGCCTATTAAAAATGCTGCAGAGAGTAACACCTACAGTCTAGGATTTTGTTATGTGAATAAAATAGATTTTTTTTAAAATAAAGATAAAATAAAATTAACTATCTTTTGTGCCACATTCCAGACTGGCTATTTCCGCTTTTTTTTTTTTTTTAATAATTAACTCATCCTAATATGACTTGTCTAATGTATTCTATTCTCTCAGAAAAGATGAATGTGTGTGCACAAGTGTAATCACATACACAAAACCTATGCTACGCACCCAACCTGCTTTTTTGATGATGCTTGGTGTGAGAGCTGGTGGAGATATGAAGACCATAAGCATGTGTATTGATGAAGAAAAAGTAAAGGAACTCCAAAAAAACCCCATGGCTGTTATCTCTGAAATGAAGAACATTTAAGAGGAGCATCTGCCACCCTTCGTATTCTTCCCCCCTTTCTATAGTCTGTTCTTTATCTGAGATGATATTTGAATCACCTTGATCAAAAAAAGGGAAAGTTTAGAGTTGACTGTATATCAGTAAAGAGTTTAACATGTAAAGGAAGCAGGAGTACAGCAGGGAACAAAATCTATGTGTTTCCCAATTGCTATATACAATTGAATTTTAATTGATTTCAGGTTTAGTTCCTTTGTTAAGTAAACTGACATTTAGCTTGCTGCAGTTTTGCCAGCAGTTACTACATTATTACTACTGCTCATATGCCTTCAGTGCAAGTATGTAATATAAAGGTGTGCTGAGTCAGGTTTTTGGGGTTTGCCATCAGCAGTGTCACTTTTTGAAAGCAGGAGTGGAAGGAAAAGGAATACTGTAATGACTCACTAAGGTCAAATGCAGCATTTTGTCTCGATAAAAGTTCTCCACTAAGGCACCATGGAAGCCAGGGAAATAGTCCTTTAACAATAGACTGTGTAGCACCCTTCAATTATATCTAAATGACTTGTGGATCTGAGAAATTCCCTACATAAAATTTTGTATATTAAAACTCAGAGCCTCTATCCACACTAGTAAATTAAGCCCAGAATAGTTGACAGACTGTCAAAGAACAGACCATTCCTATGCTAGCAAACTCTTAGCCTTAGATGGCTACATGCACTCAGCTTGCTGCAGTAGTCCCCATAATGTTTTGCCTCCTCCCATCAAAAAGCTTCAAAGCTACCGTATTCTCACTGAAAATAATGCCAGAACTCTCCTCCTTTTTCCGAAGCCCTTTTTTCTAACATCAGCATTTAAACAATCTCCTTCCATAGTTAAATATTACAACAGCTAATGAACTGCAACATGCGATTCTCTACTTACTTATTATCCATTAAGCTGCCTTTCAGTCACCCACCAAATAAACACAACAGTCCTGCACAGAAATCTACATCACTAAAATATATGTAAAAGGCCACAACAAAAATAATACAGAAGCATACTAAAGAATGCATATAGTACAATCATTGAAAGCACCATGTGTGGGCACAAGCGCTTTATGGGTCAAATTATGCATTTCTTTAAAGTCAACTATGAATTGTATAATCAATTATTGTATTATTTGAGTAGTAATAAAAAAGGAACTTTATCTGAAAAATAAACTTTTGCCTGAGGAATGGATGCCCTGATATAAACACAGCCAAAAGAAACAGGCTTAAAGCAAAAGAGTACCAGTTATGCACTGGTATGAAGTAGACACCTCTAGGAGCTCACTAAAGTGATGAATAAACATTTCAAGGCAAGGCAAAAAAAATTTTGTGAAGGATCCTTAATAACCAGTGTCTTATTCAGCATCTCCCAATTATGCAGTTCTTTCTGCATTGAAATTACTTCTACTTACAACTGAGGACTTTTTTTTAATTCTTACTTACACTATCAGAGATGAATGCACTGAATGCTCTTCCACACTATTGGGCAGAAGCGTGTAGTGCTGTTCTTCTTTTTCTCCTTTCAGCTTCAATCCATTAAAGTCTTACATCTCATATTTCAACTAAAAGACGTGTATATTTCCACACTTCATACCATTCTTCCCAGTCTTTCATATATCTCACTTTGTGACCTGGAAAATTTTACTCAGTTTGCACTGTCACATTTTAGTAGGTCTCATTCGTACCAAAAAATCTGATTTTTGATATCCAGAATAATTCAGTGTATAAAATGTATAAGAGAAATGGGAATATTAATTTCCAAAGCATATTTATATAGTAAATTTAGAAAACCCTTAACATTTGTTGACCAGACACCAGTCTCCTAGGAATTTACGAAGCACTCAGTTTCTCATTATGTTCCTGAAAATTTTGCTTTCTTCATTCTCCTCCAGTTTCTGAGGGCCAATAAAAATAGTGGAAAAATTGAGTACCCTCCTAGATATTGGTTATGCAAGCATTTATTGCTCAGAGAAAACCTTCCTTTGGAACTGAAAGTCTTGCTTAAGCAAGGTAAACAAATCCCGTTCAAGTCGTGCTCAAGTATGTTTTAATAGATTCCCTTATCCTACATGATAGAGATCTGACACTATATAGCTGCCTTAAAAAATATATAAATGTGTCTATGTAAGGAATTCTAATTCATAGCAATCTTGGTGGTTTATAAAATTTGTGAACATGGCTCAAATGGAGTTCTTTATGTCATAATGATGATATATATGATCATATATGATGATATAGTGCTTAATTGATATCATAGAGTTGTAGTCTTCAGCCTTACCCATTCAAAGAGTTACCAGCACCAACATAGCACCTTGATTAAAGGAACACCAACATAAAACCCCACCTGTTTTATTCTGTTTGAAGTTACAGAAAGTAGTCTTTATTTGGAGCTGTGTTCAATATTATGTCTGACTCATTTTCTTGTTTGCTTTAGTTTTCCTATGCTGAAATTATTTTGGGTACTTATCTGCAAGGACTTAAACATGCCACCAATTTTATTGGAACTGCTCTGTGTACACATTAGTCACATGCAGATTTTGTTACAAAGTGAAGCCTTAGTCCAGGTGATACGACATTAGGTTATGCAAGGGCTACAACAGATCTTATTTACTTAGCACAATAGTGTATAACTTCTCATGAGTCATATCAAACACTTGGCTTTATTCACATAATTATTTCTTAAATTTATCAGCCTGATGAAATATGTTGATGTCTTCTCTGTGTACCTCTAAAATCACTGCTCTTGCCTTTGCAAGTTTTCACATTTAAGTTTTACTTTATTTTGGTATATCACATAAAAGCAATGTTGGTTGTCACTGACATGTAAATTAACCTGTGTATTTTTTACATTCTGTGAAATTGTAATAGAGTTCAAAGAGTTCTGCTTCAAGTGTTAGTATCTGTAACCCTTTGGGTTTTAGTTTGTTTCCCATTTACTCTTATTCTTTTAAAATGAACCAAGTAACATGAAGCTGCATAGTGTATTATTTCCAGTTTGTGATCCTCAGAGATAGGACTGTATCTTAATATGCACAATTTAAAATATTACAATGTCATTATGGTCATTATTTACCATCCACTGCTATTTAGGATCCTCTTCCATTTTATTCTTGTAGGAATTGGAAGCAATTACATACTTGTTAACAACAGACATGAATAGCATTTATATCAATAGCCACTTTGTAAAGTTTTATGAAAATAGTGTTATAGAAATCTGGCCTTATTCCAAGTGAGTAATGATTTGTAATTACATTTAAAGCATCTAAAACCAGACAATGACACTTTGTTCTACTGCATGGAATTTAAGAGGAGAACGCCTATTACACAAGGCAGTAAATTCCATATAGAATCATAGAATCATAGAATCATTTGGGTTGGAAAAGACCTTCAAGATCATCGAGTCCAACCATAAACCTACACTGCCAAAACCACCCCTAAACCATATCCCTCAGCACCACGTCTACCCATCTTTTAAATACCTCCAGGGATGGTGATTCCACCACTGCCCTGGGCAGCCTGTTCCAATGCTTGACAACCTTTTCGGTAAAGAAGTTTTTCCTAATATCCAACCTAAACCTCCCCTGGCACAACTTGAGGCCTTTTCATCTTGTCCTGTTGCTTGTTACTTGGGAGAAGAGATTGACCCCCACCTCTCTATAACCTCCTTTCAGGGAGTTGGAGAGAGTGATAAGGTCTCCCCTCAACCTTCTCTTCTCCAGGCTAAACAATCCCAACTCTCTCAGCCGCTCCTCATAAGACTTGTTCTCCAGACCCCTCACCAGCTTCGTTGCCCTTCTCTGGACACGTTCCAGCACCTCAATGTCCCTCCGATACTGTGGCGCCCAAAACTGAACACAGTACTCAAGCTGTGGCCTCACCAGTGCTGAGTATAGGGGCATAATCACTTCCCTGGTCATGCTGGCCACACTATTCTTGACACAGACCAAGATGCCATTGGCCTTCTTGGCCACCTGGGCACACTGCTGGCTCATGTTCAGCCGACTGT
>VZSF01002046.1:0-79090 GCA_013398295.1 Chionis minor | reverse complement strand
ACCTGTCAATGCCATGGGCTGCCAGCTTATTTCCAGAGGTACAGCTGATTCCAGGCCACTACAATGAATGTCTTAGGACAGGTTATATTTTTTTTGTGTAATTTCTGTAACAAACATCTAAACTGCAAGAGTTGTAGTAATACACAATGCTTATCCTTCATATCTTACAAATATTATTGCAACTTACTTAGTACCTGATCAGAAATCAAAGAAAAGTTTAAAATTGTGCAAAAAGCAAGTTGTTAAAAAGTTGAAATTCTATTAGCATACTGAAAAGAAAGCTCAGATTCTCCTTCCCCACTCACGCCCCTTTCATTCTTACAGAATGGATGTCCCAGACCAAATTTTGTACTTCCTGTGGTTATTTTTCTTTCTTAGTCCTGTTACTTATAAATATGAGTCATATAATACATAACAGTTCGACCTACAGCTTGAGTTAGTAATAGTCCTAGCCATGTTTTAGAGCTTACATATACCCAATAGTATTCTAGACCTCTTTGGAGAGCTACTGTTGCCGTTATTACTTAGGAGGGAAAAAAATCTATTAATACCTTTCTCAATATGTACTTTCAACACATATGTATTCTGCATTAAATAAAGTTATGAAAACATTGGTGCCTGACTCAAGCAGAATAGTTTTGTTCCTTCAACTGGCACGCCCGATATACAAAATCATCTGAAACATGTAAAACTTGCGGGAGGAACTGACCCATAAGAAGTAACAGGGGAAATGTAGATAGGAGGAGGTTAGGCACAAGAAGTCTATCCCGTTTTCTCTTTCTGTCTAGACATTAGGATTTTTTTCTAAATTTGTGACTTGGATCACAAGCTCCTCTACACAGACTCTTTTCTTGATAGAAAAATGTAAAGACATGTGAATCGTGGCACATCAAGCTAATATAGGTCTCCATATCAAGCTAATATGGGATACCTCGACTTGATTTTTTTTTCCCCTCAAGGTACTTCAAAGCACCATCTACTCTTTCCCCAAAACCCAAAAAATCTAAGTTGCAGAACAGTTTAGACAATGGTACCATATGCCCCTCCCATTGAAGCTGGGCCATGGTATAAGAGAACTCGTAACACAGGCATAGAAAAAGCAGGCAGAATACATTATAGTTCTGTAGTTAAGGGTCTGACCTGGGAAAGGATATTTTTGGTGTGGCTTTGCAGATCTTAAAAATGAAGAGGTAAACAAAGGCTAGGATGGAAAACCAAAGATGATAAATTTAATTTTTCTTGGGACTTGGCTACATCTTACTGCATCTCTGAATGAAAGACAGAAAATCCTTTGCTTCTAAAATAAAGCACTCAAACAACAAGGGAATATATTCTGTGAGAAATTAGTAACTACAGTTCAGTCAATTGGTGATCTTTTTTAGAATTAGGTGTTTTTATCTGTTTCACAAAGAAAGTTTCTACACTGCGCTGTCACTGACCTTGAGCATTTCATTCTCTAAATGGCAAGTTTCGGCTATTGCATGGGCATATCAGGGAGTAAATCATTGCTGTTCTTATGTCATTGCTTCATGGAAATTACTCAAACTTAAAAATTAGAAGTAGCTTGGGCTAGAATTACATAAGAGGTGGGAATGGGGATTTCATAATGACTAAGGAAGAGCATTAGGCTGTAGTCACTCAAGCGTGTAAATACTGGTGAGATGTCCTAGAATAACCCATTTGCAAAGACATTCTTCACAATTTATTGCCATGCTGACTCAGCAATGTCCTCACCACAAAATGACAGAAATGCATTACTTAGAGGTATATAGAATGAAAGAAATCTGGTGAATAAAGCTCAAGCCACCAGTGCCACAATTAGGAAAAACTGAACTAAGAAATTACTATAAGAGGATATTAGAGAATACAGAATTATATCATTGGATAAGAAAAAGGTCCCAAACGTCTAAAAGAACAATACAGAAATATTCCTAATATTCCTCTCTATAGCCACAATACAACATATTTCACACAATTTTCCTTATGTTCTTCATAATATGACAGGCTGCACCTGGACTCTTCACAGTGAAAAGCACCTTAAAATTTACCTGCAGTTTTAGTCTCTTCAAAGAACAGCTTTAGAATTATGAACTTTGCAAACAGTACCGCTGCGCAGCAGTGAAAATTTTATCTACATCCAAAAATGAAGATAAGTCAGTATTATTTCAGGAAAAAAATTCCTTCTGGTGCTATCACAAGAGATATAAAGCACAACATATTGACTAAATCTGGGATTTTTTTGTTTGTTTAAAAACACACTTGTACATCTATAGGTAATTAAGTTTCTCGTAAGAAAGCTTGAGTAAATAAGAATTGAGGAGGGAGTTAAAACAGAATGGATAAAATTATAGAATACATACAATACACACTAGATTTAGCGCATTTAGGTAAAGTAGGAGCATAAGGCTATATTTGAATGTGTACATAATTCTCCCTGTTTTGTTCACAGATTGACTATCCTTGTTATAATATTTTAATACCTTTGAATAGTACACTAACCGCAACTATCAGTTACAGTGCATTCCTTCGCATTCTTTTTCCCAAGGGGAGAATAATGTATAGTGGGGTTTTATTTCACATAGCTTTGTTTTGGATTTATTAATAAATACATGATGTTCTCCCTAACTCTATCTTGCCTACAAAGATGCCATCACACTTTTCTTCTTAAAGAGATAATTCTGCCCAGGCTTCCAGAAAAATCCCTTGCAAATTGTACATATGGAGTGGCTAAACAGGAATGAAGTTCATAGTCCCAGTTCACTTCAATGGCAACAGGACCACACTGGACCGCACCTTACTTAATGTGGTAAAGTCATGAGTAGAGAAGGACATAGCAATGTATTACCACCTTAATACATTTATTTCCTACAATTAGAAGGCAAATTCAAAACTAAATAAAGGACATCACTGCTTAAAGAAATGCAGTCACATATGTTAATTTGAATACAAAAGTAAATTAAAACTGATGATGATGACCAAATGTCTTCCTAAGTTTTACTAGAACATAAAGGCTTATGTAATATCTATATATAAAAATATCGGGTTTTTTAAAGTAAAATATTTTAAGACTAAGCTATTAAAAATAAAATTAATTTGATTTTAATAAGAGGTCACTAAGCAACTCTAGCATTTAAGGCATAGTATCACTGATGTAAGAGTTGCACTGCATGCATGAACAGCTAATAGTTAGGCTATAAGCGTTCTATTAGGGGAGGAGAAAAAGTTTAAAAGTGAGAAATGATTCAACTTTCAGACATTGGTGTCAGTTTCCTCAGGCAGAGGAAGACTTGTGAATCATAAGATCAATGATCTTATGAATCAAGATCTTTATCAGCACTGAAATTCTAGTGTGGTACAATTCAGCACCATAGATAACCAGTATGAGACAGCTCTGATTCAGAGAAAGCAAATTTTAGGGACTTCTTAATTGCCAAGTCAATTGGTACAAAGTGACTCCAAGCACAAAAGATGTTGTGCAACATAAAATTATTATGTACTGCTGTTTACCACATGACATCTGCCAATTTTCCTGTTCAGTAGAGAGCTTTACAGTTAAAGGGCGATAAAGGAAATGGAGACCAACATTCAGTACCCTTTCTGAAATGCTGGTGAAAAACTGACATAATGGCATACTAGAAAAACATGGTAATGGTAGTAGTATTAAAGTTGGGGAGGTTTTATTTCTGTGCTCAGTATAGAACAGACAACTCAGAAAACCAAAATTCATTAGGATTTCCTCTTCAGTGCTTATCAGAGTCCAATGATGAATTGGACAAAGGCATTACTTTAACGAGAAATCTAGCAAAAATCTTTTGTAAAGAGGCACAAATTTTGCAGCTACAAATGACTGATCATGGAATGTTATGCAAAAGACCATTTGGGTATATGGCCCCTTTTCAAGATAAGAGGCAATATGACAAATCAAATATACAGTGGTGAGCAGAATGGAGAAAAAACTTAGGGCACAGGGTTGTAACAGAGAAGAAATGTGAGAAATTGAAAGCTATACATCAACAGTTCTTATCTGATGTATGGATTAGAACTTGCATAGAAAGTATCAGCAGTCAAGTATGATTTCAGTGAATTTATATCTCACAGAGAAACCACAATAAATTGTTTCAGGTAATACAATGAACTAGGTCAATAAAATCTTGGTATCCATATAAATTTCAGCCAAGAGATATAGAAACATCTTTCAGACGCATTTTCGTGATGTGCTTGCTGTGTCAGTGAAGGCCACTTTGTCTTTACTATATTTTCTGCCACTCAGAAAAAAAGCAAAGAACTGTAAAATGAGGAATATCAACTCAGGTGATCGCAGTAATCCAGATTAAATAAAATTCATTTCTACAAGAAATCAGCATTCTCATTAAATAAGTGACAGCAGAAGAAAAATAGGCAGAAGGGGTTTTTGCACAGCATTATCAGCAAAGCTGTCAGGTTGCCTCCAAGGTAGTTCAAGAGGCAGAAGGTCAGCAGTGCTGTGGTGTGAAAAATTCTGACAAATTTCATTCTGAATTCATGTAGATTAGAATGCAAATACCCCAGCAGGAAAAATATATGTGGGAATGGAGTCAGATCACATTTTATTCACTAAGTCTGTAGCTCTGATCTCACAAAAACGCAATTTGAATTTATATTGAATTGAGTGAATAATTTGGTCAAAAGGTGAGGCTATACAGTCTCTTCTCATGTAAATGACATTTGTTTTAAGTTATAATTTTCAAAGTGAAGTGTTCAGTATTTTGAATATTCAAAACATTATCTTGCAGTAAAATTCTTATATGTATAATAGTATATTGTTTTTAACAGCATTTCACAAACAAAGCAAGCAAAATGTCATGGTTTAAACCCAGCCGCTCAGTCATCCTGGTTGGGATTGGGGAAAGAATCAGAAAAGTAACAGTGAGAAAATTTATGGGTTAAGATAAAGACAGTTTAATAAGTAAAGCAAAAGCCATAAACACAAGCAAAGGAAAACAAGGAATTCATTCACTGTTTCCCACCACCAGGCAGGTGTTCATCTGCCTCTGGGAAAGCAGGGCTCCATCGCAAATGACAGTTACTTGAACACAAATGTCATCACTCCAAACATCCCCTATTTATATACTGAGCGTGACATCTATAGTATGTAATATTTCATTGGCCATTCCATCCTTCTCTCTATTCTTCTATGGGAAGCTTCAAAAACTGTTTGAATAATGTAAACATCATTTAGCAACAACTACAAACAATGTGTATTATTGACATTCCTTTCACAACAATCACTAGAAAGAAAATTAACTCTTTCCCAGATGAAACCAGGACACAAGAACAACATTTTGGAAAAAAAAACATTCTTTTTTACAGTCCTTACCACCCTGAAAACAACTGAAGCTGACCTGCCTGAATTTGTTCCCTTTTTCTCCCCAGCTGGCAAATAAGAAATTCAATCACTTTTGCAAGTGGAAAAAAGATTATTCATTCATACCCACATATTTATTCAATAAAAGAATCTCCTCTACAGTATTCCACCAAAATAAAAACTTTTTAAAGGCAAAGACCATTCTTTGTAACACTACGCATACTGCAATGAGGTTCTTTAACTGTTAGTATAATGCATTTTGTAATATGAGAAACATACTAGTTATTTTTCAGAAAGGAATGAAGATAGACCTTCCTGTCATGTCATGCCAGGTGGGCATACTTTCTACTGTGAATATCAGTTATGCCTCTAATGAAGTGTTGTTGCAAGATCACAACCTATACTCACTTTAGAGATTCTTCTAAATTATCATCAACAAAATGGGAATAGACATGGTCTCCAGGAGCCTGGAATGACTTAACACTTGCTTAGTATCACTAACCCTTAAGTATTTTGATAACCTGAAAAAGATCTGAAACAAGCAAGAATATTATGGCCACATGTGCATATACACGCACATGTTCATGTGTACATACACGCACATGTTCATGTGTACACCCATACATATAAACATACACACCTGTTCTCCTTCATCTGATAGTACAAGACCAAGTATTTAAGTTCTCTTGAAACATTGGGTAAGACATAGGCTTATCTCTCTTATAGGCTTATAAAGTGGCAATGAAACTATAGCTCCAGTTAATGTGCCTTCCATGAAAACCTGCAAGACCACTGTGAAAAGCTGATTGAAAGGTTAATTGACAAAAAAGTACCAAAAAACTTGCTTTGTAGATACAACTGCGACTGAACAAAAATTTAGTAACAAAGGAACACAGAAATCTCACTGACATCTTCAGAAATAAGAGTGCTAGGCCCAAGGCATTTTTTTGTTAAGAGCTCAATGTTTCACAGTGTATATATAAAAAAAAAAATCTTTTCTGTTTGGATCTTCAGCCTCAATGTAGTTTAAGCTTCACAGTAAACAAAACATTTAACATTTGCAGTTAAGGATGGAATGCATAGTGGAACTCCAGCTCTATTCTCTAGCTTAAGGATCACATTGCAGTCATATGACCATGTGAACAATGCTTTACTGTCATCTTTTTTGGGCAGAAGGATGTTATCTTGTACCATTTCTAAACTGATAAAGAAAAAGAAAAGTAGACACCATTTCAGGAAGATAAATATGATCAAAAGGAAGAAAAAACTCAAACCAAAATAAAGACTCAAAAATGATCTATGCTTCAGGTAAGGGTACATCCTCCCACAATGATTTTCATTGATGCATGGATTCTAAATCTGCTTACATTTTTTTATGAGAGAAATACTAGTAATGCCTTAGTATCTCAAAGTGGACTGGGAATCCTGTAGACAGTCATATCTATATTTGTGATTTCAATATAGTAATAGAGAGCCCCTTCTCATGCATGTTGGGAAATCAGCAGGAAAGGAATAATTTAATTGCCAAACACATGGACAATGAGATTCTATTTCCAGAAAGGTACATCTGCCCTGTGCTTTCCTCTAAACAGAGTACTACCATAAACAGCTTGGCTGTTAAGTGCTGCCATTATGCAGTATTGCATATGACAATTGAGCACTATTGATTTACCATCAGTTCCTTTCTTTTCAGCTCAGCTGAGGCTGGGAAACTGCTGACAGGTTGTGGATTTGCCAGAGTGTTTGTTGATGGCCAGGTTACTTAATCCACTTTACTGTGTGGCCTAAAATTTTATAAGGTAAATCAACATTGATGCACAAGCTTGCAGCTTGCCATTAGTCTGCACTCTCTTCTTGAAACATGCTTCACTTGGTTTGTCAGTCATCTCTACTGCTGACGATCAAATTTTTTAATAAAAAAGAGAAAGCTAATGTTAATAATAAAACTGCAGGAAGTCACCAGTTTTGTGAATTTCACTTCCCCCACTCCCGCATTTGTACCTTCCCCTTTCTGTAGTTAGCTGAATGCTTCTTATACAAAATGGAGGCTGAAGGATGGGAGCACAGGTTAACTGGGGGAAGAAAGGAGCCACAGCACAGGAAGATGAAGTAAACAAAAAGCGGAGGGAAGGGATGAAAGAGAGAAGACGTTATTGCTGCTGAAGAGCATAGGGAAGGGCACTTACTACTGGGCACAAGTAGTACGTCTGGATCAGCTGGCAATCAGAAACCAAATACAAAACATTAACTTCACATCAGTTAGATGCTTTATAAATCAGAATTACATGAAACAGTTCATAATTGGGATTCAACCACCATTGCTTTCATGTAAAGGTGATTAACCTGGACTTATTTTAGATTTACATTCTTTTTAAAGGCACTATCTGACGTTTTCCTTGCACAAATAAGTTATACAGAATGACTATACCATATTTCAGCATAAAAACCCCATAATTAATGATCCACATTTGTATTTTTCCCCTCAGATGAAATCTTTATTACCTACCCTATAAATTACACATCTCATGTACTTGACACACAGAATCTGTTTTACCTGGTTTTCACCTCCCCATTTTTTACGTAAATTGTGAGAACAGCATTTTGTGTGATGGCAATTTAAGAGCTTACAGTTGAATAAAGAAATATGCTTGCTAATATACCTTTAGTCTCAGCATTAGACTAGTCTGTGAACTTGGAACCAATGTGATAAAACAAGATCTACAGCAACTAAAATCTAGCAACCTCAAGATCAATCCATAAAGTACTATAAGACACCATGAATAAATTTGGTTCCAGTCCTCCCTAAGTTTACTTGTGTAATTCACTTTATACCCTGTAAGTAATCCCACTTTAAGGTGAAAACCCAGCTCTAGTTAAGACACTGACAAAACTCCTACTGATTACAGCACAGTCAGAATTTACCTGTTATATATGAGTAAGCCTTCGCGGATAAGCATCTTAAACTCACAATAGAAGTATCATAATCTTTGTTTTCACAGACAGAGGATAAAATCTGAACTTCATTAAAGCCACCTGCAAAACCCCTACTGGTGATCACTGAAAAGGGTTTTATGACCTGTCAGAGGTCATTTGGGTTACGTCCAAAAGCTTTGTTAATCAATGGCAGGAAAAAGTCTGAAGTTTGCAGCACTCATCAATAGCTATATGTATACTTACAGACACACAAAGAACAGTTAGTGCTGCTAGAGTGAGATTCATCTGATCTCTTTATATAGCTCAAGTGGAGACATTTAAAACAAAACTCACTGTCAAGACTCAGTGGGAAGAAGCAGCCATTTCTCAATGTAATTTTTTCAACCTGAGGTAAGCATCCAAAGCATTGCTAATTTGTGTGTCTGCACAATCCCTGATTCCCTGAACAGTCACATTCACTGCAAAAGAGCAGAACAGGCACTGTGTCACAACTTGCCTATTCGGACAAGTGATTCCAGAAACTTTGATTCATTATCTGGGATACATGCTCAAGTTTTCTACTTCAGCATTCTCCAATATTTGTCTACAGAGTCCACAACTGAACTCTGCCTTGTAATCACCAACACAGATTGCCGTGGGCAGTGATGACTAACGGTATTTCCCTTAATTTATTGTCAATTAACAAGCATCTAATTGCTGATTAGGAAATTGAACAAAAATAAAGAACAAAGCCAAACACTTAGGGAAACACCTTCCTCCCCCCTTCCTAGTCTCAGCTTCTCTTGTTTTTACAGTATGTTAAACCCAAATGTTTCCAACTTCATTAGTGAGGCAAAAGATTAGGCAGGAGGTTGGGGTCGGTGCATAATAGTTTATTTCTGTTATTCCTTCATGGCTCTTACTCTTTCCTTCCACTGCTCCTCAGTTCTTACTGCTCCTTTTCTCCAGCATGGGTTCCTGTAAGGCTACTACCCTTCAGTGCAGTATCTGTTCCACTGTAGTCCACCTACAGGCCACAGCCCCTTTGGGAGTGTCCCTGCTCTGTCAGGCTTATCCACAGGAATATCCTTGCTCTGGCATGGGTCACCTTTGGGCTGCAGTCCCCTCAGAGGCATACACCTCTGCCACAGAGCACTTCCTTCTCTGAGTGCATCTCGAGCTGTATCCCCAACAGTGTCCTTCCATGTCTCCTCTGCTTCCTCATTTTTCTCCAAACACACTTTCAGGTCTCCTTGTATCTCCACATATATATTTTTTGCAGCCTCTGGTCTTTGTCTTCTGCCCCTAGTAAGCTATTGCCCTTTCTTAAACATATTTGAGCAGCTCCATGTGCTCCTCTGACCGGAGGAAGCTTTGGCATGCAATGAGTTGGTTTTATTTATTTCAGGCTGGAACTAGCTATGACTGACAGGGCAGCTCACAGCCATTTTCCCCACACAGGGCACCCTGCAGACACCACTACTGAAACCCTGCTATTTATAACCAATACATTCCACCCTTCACACCTCTGTGAAACAAATTATTCAAGAGCACTTTGAGTATCTATCCATTGTAAGTTCTTTTAATATCATCACTAACACTATACATACATGCACTATAAAATCTCCCCTTCTTGTCAGGCAATAGTTGACATTGGTACTGTGCACATACATGCAGCAAAATTCTACTCCTTGCCCTAGTAAACAGGTTATTGTGGTTTACTCTAGTCTATTTACTCCTCAGAAACTCCATCCCCTCATGCTTACAGGCCATAAGGGATAACACTGTAACAAAACCAAGAGGGTTACAGTAGTGGAGACACATCCGTTACAATTTCCACCCCTTATCTCTAAAGTCTAGATTATTGGTTTAACATAATACTAATCAGAATTCTTATCACATAGTTCAGGCCTTGTTCTTGGCTGCAAAGGAGTAAGCGACTGCTGAAGTCACAATCTAGGAAGCAGCCGTTCCCCTTTCCGTAGGCTGTCTGCTGGAAGGAGAGCAGCCAGTAAGCGTTCCGTTATCCATTTCCTGGGTCAGTGAGGCCCTGCTCAGCTCCTGCTGTGTGGCTTGACCTACACTGTGTCAGGCCTTCTCTGTATACTATGCAGCCTGTATAATCACATTACCAACAGCAAAGTGTAGCCATTTATTTTTTAACATAACTTTAACTTAAATAAAAAATAGAAACTTTTAATCAGTATTTCTAGCAGTCAGTCATTACTAGATTTTTTTCTGAAGTGCAGTTGCTAGCTGTTAGACGTTATTAAAATTTTTACAGTCACTTTGCAATCAAAAGCAGATGGTTTGCTGAACAGTGACTTACCCAAAAACATGCATTCACATCTCCTGCTGATAATCTAGGAGAAAAGATATCAGCTAAATATTTGATCTGAAGTTATTTTTTTCCCATTTTAATCCTCCCAACTGGCTGCCACTCAAGTTAATCTCAATGTAGAGGAGAAAAGAAATAGAGAAACCTCTTTCTGCCTCTTTAGGAAGCTGAAAGAAGAATCTTTGGAGCATTGCACAGGGCTAGAGAAGAAAAGGGGGAAAAATTAAGCCATGATAGTTTTTGAAGAAGAATCCCAGTGAAGATGCAGTGTCTTTGGAAACAGAGTTCATAGCTTAGAGAGTTGAAAGGAGTTTTATTATCAGTACAGAGATATGAGAGACCAATATGCATAAATATTCAATTAAAACGAATGGAGGTGGATGGCTGGAGGATCTGTGTACATGTATGTCTGTTTTGCTTTTAAACCAAGATGATTCTGTCGTTCTATGAGATTGCATTTCACAGATAAGGAAGGCAAGGCATATATTGATCAGTCTTCTACACAATTCACAGGGCCAGTTTGGTGGCAACCTGTTTAAGAAGGGGATTGTGGAACATTTTACCTCCTTTTCCTCTTACTATGAGATATCAAGAATGCCATAATCTGACAGCTATTGTTCTGAGAAATAGAATCACATTTTTCACTAGTGTTTCGCTTGATGCAGTTTACAAGTGTCACACATGTGAAACCAATTTTTTTTCCAGAATGAGATCCTAGCATCTTATGAAATCATAATTCACATAAACATGCAAAACAAGCTTTTTTTCTGAAGTTCTTTCTCACTTTTTTTAATTGACATTTAACTCTCCAAAAACTTTGCCCAAGCATACAGAAAAGAGAGAAGTATTTCTTTTAAGGGTTTCTGCACTGCCATGCACTTAAAATTAAAAACTGAGAATAATGGACTGACAAGAAACTATGCCTTATTTCTTGGACATCCTGCTCCTCGTCTTTTTTAAGATGAAGAACAAAGAAGAGAGGTGGGGTATGGGTTGGGAAGGGATTATTTACTTACTGCCAACATAGAAAGGATATGATTTGGTGTTTTTCTTTTTGTTGTTTAAATTTCTTTCTCAACAGGGGTAGGTTTGAACTTCTGTGATTTCATAGGTGAAACTTTCTTGTGCAAGCAACACATTCTATGTGGGGTAAGCTAAAAGAGAAAATGAACTAAGAGGAAGATTTTGACAAACGAGTTGAAAGTTCTTATCTCTGATACAGCAAGAATGTGAAAACACTTACCCTATCTATTCTATCTACATGTGATGGGAAGAAAGAAGGGTCCAAAAATGGGCAGGCATTCTCTTTCTGACAGGTGGACCATATTTGCAGTGTATAAAATTATGCCTGTTGGTTCTCTGATAAATCACATTAATAAATTTGCTGTCTAATTCAGACATATTCTTGGTATTTTATTTTTCACCCAACTGTCCCAGACAGTGAAATTTATTCATGTTTCTTGAGAAAGTCTAAATATTTCTATTACCATAAACACTTGGAGATATAAGTAGGGACATTCGGTTTAGATCTCATAGCACTGAAAGAAGAAGACAGACAAAAGGAAGTATTTCACATTTCCATTACCAAGGGTCTTTTAATACATGATTTTATCTTTTGGTCATGGTTTCATCTGGGATGGAGTTGGCTTTCTTGCTAGCAGCTGGTATAGTGCTGTGTTTTGGATTTGGGATGGGAACACTGTTGATAGTGCACTAGTAGTTTTAGTTGTTACTAAGCAGTTGAGGTGTTTTCTGCTCCTTACACTGCCCCACCAGCTGTGAGTGCACAAAAAGTTGGGAGGAGACACAGCCAGGATGGCTGACCCCAACTGACCAAAGGGATATTCCATACGATATGACATCATACTCAATATATAAAGCTGGGGGAAGAAGAAGGAAGGGGGGGACATTCTGAGTTACGGTGTTTTCTCTGTTCAGATGTGATGGAGCCTTGCTTTCCTGGAGATGGCTGAACACCTGGCTGCTGATGGGAAGTAGTGAAGTTGTTCAGCCTGCAGGAGAGAAGGCTCTGGGGAGACCTTATTGCAGCCTTTCAGCATTTAAAGGGGACTTACAGGAAAGATGGGGACATGTTTTTTAGCAGGGCCTGTTGCGATAGGACAAGGGGTAATGGCTTTAAACTAAAACAGGGCAGATTTAGACTAGATATAAGGAAGGAATTTTTTACACTGAGGGTGGTGAAACACTGGCCCAGGTTGCCCAGAGAGGTGGTCGATGCCCCATCCCTGGCAACATTCAATGCCAGGTTGGACGGGGCTCTGAGCGACCTGATCTGGTTGATGATGTCCCTGCTCATTGCAGGGGGGTTGGACTAGATGGCCTTCAATGGTACCTTCCAACCCAAACTGTTCTATGTTTCTATGAATGAATTCCGTGTTTTGCTTTGCTGGCATGCATAGCTTTTGCTTTACTTATTAAACTGAAAATTCCAATTTACATCAGCACAGATAATTTGCAAATGTACAATTAATATGTATGAACATTTTCAAGTAAAAATTTACAAATACACTTTTGAAAACCTAATTTTCCTCAAGTTCTTTCAAACAACAGATTGTATTTCCTACTATTTCAGGATAAACACAGCTTCTAAATTACCATATCGTTTAACAAAATTCTAGAATCTCACTTAGAAGACTCCTTTATACTATAAGCAACTATGACTAGAATCTGGTACCGTTCTTTTATTTTATTATTTTTTTAAATTTTTAAAACCAATCTCATAATAAAGTTGATAAAAAGCCTTTGAGACCTGTATTTCTATGTCCACAAGTTAACAATAAAGTATACCTTTACACAGGAAGCTGACTGAAGACCTGGACAGATTTGCTTTTGGAAAAATTATATAGAGAGAAAAGATAGAAAGGAGATGATCATCTCCATCTCCATTAGATCTCAGAAAGAAATTTATCACCATGAGGGTAGTGAGGCACTGGAACAGGTTGCCCAGGGAAGTTGTGAAAGCCCCATTCCTGGAAGTGTTCAAGGCCAGGCTGGATGGGGCTTTGAGCACCCAGGTGCAGGGGAGAGATGTCCTTGCCCCTGGCACGGGGGTTGGAATTAGATGATCTTTAAGGTTGCTTCTAACCTAAACCATTCTATGATTCTATTATGATTGTTGTGTATGTGCATATATATTATATTCTTTTGAAGGCCCTGCCACATGTTCCTGCAATTACCAGGAGGATAGCTAGAAACTGACAGGTGGAATTGCCATGTTACCTTTTTCTTGTTTTTGGAATTGTTTATTTTCTCTTGAGATATTTTTCTGACATCAGGTTTGCCCTTAAAACTACATGAATCACTTTCTTCCTACTCTTTCAATACATTTAAAGCAGAGGGCAAGGCTCAACACAGTTGTGGCCATACATACTCTGAACCCAATGAGAGATTTTGAGACAGTGTCAGCAAACTGAGTGCTGAATGAAAGAGACATCCCTCCCATCACCACTTTTTTTCATTTGTTTATTTGATTGTTTGAAACAAACATATCATATTAGTTTTCTGGCTGGAGAACCTTGAAATAAGTTTTATTATGACGTAGTGAATTGAAGTTAGAATGCTTCTGCAGGCCAGGGAAGTTTATAGAGGTTAGTACATCATGAAGGATGAAATTTAAAATAAAGGCATAAATCTCAGGGGATTACAGATATTGCTTCTGCTGAAACTGCAAGGATTTTATAATAATAGAAAAACCCACCCAAATTAAAGTAAGTCCTATCTCTGTGCTTCTAACAGCTAGCAAGGATTCTCTGTTTCTATGGCAATATTCTCTACTAAGGTTATATCTAATCAGCTTTTGGCTCCCTGGCACAGATTCCTAACTTGATTTTGAATCATAAACTAATTTCCCACTGCTTATTATTTAAACAGATTGCCCTCCTTTCTAAGAATGGGGACACTGATCTTCCTATAACTGAATGGGGGAAAAAAAGGAGTTGTGAAGCATTCTAACATTCCAAAAATTGAATAATCTTCCCTGAAGGCGATGTGCCCAAATCCCTAGTTGCTGAGACACAGAATAATATTAAGATGAGCCATTATCAAACTCAATGTTAAATCACCTTGACTCTGACATAGAGGTTTAATGTTTGCTTTCCCTGCAATAACTTGTGGAGGGGTTCAAGGGAATGATCTTGGGATCATACTGTAAAAGTGAGTCCTAAACGGCGATAGTGATGTTTGACTAATCTGTGCTTTAATAGATCTGCTTTTATATCTTACAAAACTTAATGCAATTCCAAGCATATTGTTTTCAAAACAAACAGCTCCTTTGTTTTCTTTGTTAAAGAAAAATTGTAGCCTCCAAAAATGCCAGCAAGATTTTTTTCAACAGCTAACTACTTAGAAATCAATGCAATCATAACTTTTAAGTAGCCCTACAGTAAAAAGTAATTGGATATATACAATAAAGAGAACCAAATATTAGAAAGGAATTGAGAAATTATATAAAACATTGAGGCGCATCAGATGATTAAGGCTTATGCTTCCCTGAATACAGAGAAAACGTGTTAAGCCACAGAGCAGAAGTGTACTTGCACATCTCATTTTTATAGGACTTAAAGGAATTATGTCTCATGAAACCCTTCTGGATGTATTTGTTGTCTAATTTAAGAAAACAGACCTATCTTGCACTAACTTCCTCACATGTTCTTCGATGTGACCTATTCTTCACCTTTCCTCTGTTCCTCCTTTCTTCTTTTGTGCCTTGCTTTTCTTCTTTGCTCCTTCCTTCCTTTCTTCTTTTTTTTTTTCTTTAACTTAATACTTGAATAAATCCAGGTCATTTGTACTCAGTCCACATGTGGATATTGTTGAATTTCATCTACCACTTCAAATTCTCTCTGTTACTACTTTCCATGTTTAAATGTGTGTGTAATTGGCAAAATTCAGTCACATGCATAAATTCAGAGTAAGACCACCTCCCAGTTTTCCTATTTTGAGAATTAAATTGTTCACCTAAAAGTAGCATCCTCTTGCCTCCTGAGAAATCGACAATGAATGCAGATCCAAATAAAATCAATGAAACTGAAGACTAAAATATTTATGTGCTTACTAATATGAATGACATTGAAGGACTAGTTTCATTCTGCTTTGCTTGCTTTGATTATCTCAGAGAGCAGCATCCATTTTTCATCACTTTCTATGCAGAGAAATGCACTGAATTCAATGCCCAACAACTGCATTTACTGCCTTGGAAGCATCACAGTTGCCAGAATACTAAATCCCCAGTGAGGTTCCCTGCCAAGCTAGATAGACCCCAACAAGCTGGTAAACTGTGCACCTGCCACCTACAGACACACACAGACATGCAGACACACACACTACTGCTGGAGAGATCCCCTGATGCTGTTATACCATGGTTCACTGATGCAATCCCACTTCTGACATCACTTATGTTATGGGTGGGATGAAGTAAACCGCAACCCATAGGGGAGCTGGATACTGGTATGTATTTAAGAATCAACAAGAACTGAGGTTTTATTCTACTTAATGATCTCAAGTACTCACTTGCTCACTCTGCCCTAGCTCACTAAGTCTGGACTTCCCAGCAGCACTGGTGGCCCAGAATGGTCAGGCACAAAGTTCTGCCAGCTCCTGCTGCACTATTACTTGCAGTCACCTCTCTTCGGCATCACCAGCCTAGGTCCCTGGGTGGCCTCCAGCATTTGTCTCCATGCAGCTGCCTGATCTTCAGGATCTTCCCCCATGTCCAGGATCTTCCTTCCACCCAGGATCTTCACCGTCCTTCCATGATCTCTTCTTGTTATGAAAACTACTTCATTTAGGAAACTCTTCCACCACCTGCTCTTTTTTCAGAACACGAAGCCCTCCATTTTTTCAACCTATATAATATGCATGCAGAAGCACCATGTGTGAGCAGCCTCCCCTTTCTCATGTCCTCAACAGGAGGATTCAGGACACGACACTTTTGTGTAGACCTGGTGTTCTCAAAATTTACGAGCAGCCTGTACCATTTGCAGCTATTAAGCAGCAGGCTCTGCTTGATAGTTCAAAGGTTTGATTTCAGACATTCACCCCTACACACAGCTGTTAATGTTTGAAGTTTAAGTTATTTTTCCCCTGTGACAAGCATAAGCTAGGAAATTGTTACAGGAAAAACTCAAATGCCACAGTCAAGTAAATATCTTATTTTAGAGGATCTCTATCTGTTCTTTTTATATGCTAGGCTGTGTAGCCCAATAGAGATTTAAGATGCCATAATTGACCTCAGATGAAGACCTTGCTTCTCTGGAGCTTTTAAAACCAGAAATCTTGCTTAAATATATATTCACATATAATTTCTAACACTTCCTGTTCTATAATTATTATTTTATCAGTTAGAGTGAAGGAATGCCATGACTCATCCCGGGGGACATATTTTAGATACGTCTTTTTCACACTGCTTTCAGGTATCTGTATCACTTAAAAATACTGTTTCTTGTATTTTTCTACTAGTAAAGTACTAGTACAATTACTAAGCCTTACTTTTTAAAGTGAAAGAATCGAGAAAAGTCTCTCTTGTATCGTACTTTTTGTTTTAAGCTTGCATCTTTTACATCGTCATTTCATTCTAACAAGGTGCTCTACCATTGCTACATGTGAGTCAAAACCTCGTCTCTGAACAATATTATAAAATGTGGTCATATGCCAACTTAAATCTTTCTGTAAGATAAAAATCACAAACTTTAGGAAAAAATGGATGCAGAATTGAAATTCTTGTAAGCGTATTATTAGAAGATATCTCTTACCACAAGGGTGGCTGTAGAGGTAGCACCCTATGTCCTGGTTTGAGGAAAAACAGGAACAATTTGGTCAGTAACTCTACTTTCTAACTAGGCCTCTTCTAACTGCTGAAATTAAGAGCATGTCATGCAGAAAACTGTTCGTTCTCAGAGTGAGAAGACCCATGTTTATAGCTGATGCTAAGGCACAGTATGAAGAGAGGCTCTTGCTTATATTTATTGCTATAACAACCAAGGCCAGCTAACTTTGTTATTTGCCCCGTTGGAGGGCCAGAAGTAGAAAAGCGTAGAGGGGTCACACCTGTGGGGAGGAGTGGACAGGACAGGTGACCCAAAACTGACCAAACAAGGTATTCCATCCCATCTGCTTCATGCTCAGTATAAAAGCTAAGGGACCAAAGGGTCAGACTGTTTTTCTTCAATGGCCAGTGTCTGAGGAGGACTCTGTCTGTTCGTCTGCCTTTGATCCCAATCCGCGTGTTCCTGAAACCAGATCTGGAATCCAGTTCCCGTCCATTGATAAGTCCAGTCTGGGACTTCTCCAGTGCCTGCTGGTGACGTGATTGTCATCCTGGAGCTTGATACAGTTTTGTATATAATTCATTATTTTCTTTTTAATATTTTATTCTTTATATTTCATTAAAGTAGTTTAGTTTCTACTAACGTAGTCTCTCTTTTTCTCTCTCTCCTGCGGAACATCTGTCACTCAGCTTGCTTGGGCCAATCCAGCCCAAACCATGACACCCTTCTGTACCTTGAGTTCTGGCCCTAGTAATTAAGTCCAAAACATTAAATGTACTGATTCAGTTCTTTTCTATTGACAGCTCTGTCTACAGCTCAGTTGATGCACCAAAGGGGACTAACAGTTTTGTCTGATTTTGCCTCAACTAGATGAACTGAACAAATTGCTAGATCCTGTTAACTAACTAAAGGTTTGGTATACATCACAGCAGCTAACAGTCTTTTCCTAGTGAATGAACAGAAAAATATGAAAGGATGAACCCTGTTCTGGTTGGGTGAAGTACCAATTAAGTCAGTGGTAAAATAGCCATTTGCAGCAGTTTCACCACAGGCAAAGTATTTCAAGGTGGCTGCTGATTTTTCAAAGCCGTAGTTTTGCTGCCTTGTATTCAGCGTTTCAATGGCCTTGGCTTAGCTGTCTTTCTTCACAGAGAAAACCGGCTTCTCTGAGTTATATGCCTGAAGGTAACAAGCTTTTCTTTTGTGCAGATGCGGGCTGAATGAAGTGTGAAAAGGGGAGGCAAACTATGTTGCAGAGGAACATAGGCAGGATGATATTCTTAAAGAAAAATTAGCAAAATCACATGAACAAGTCCTGGTGGCCAGACATAATATGCAGCACTTAAGTATCTTCTACTAATTTAACAGTGTGCTTAAAATGAAGTGCACTTTCAGCTGGCAAGTTGTCGATCTCTAAAATAACTGCTTATGCCTTGCCTGGCTATCACAGAATGGCAACCCTTGAATTTGCTATATGAAATGCCCATGCTTTCTGCAGAGCGAGTTAAAGTATTAGATGTCGTAACACTGCAGTAGCAAAGGGTAATTGACTGCAGTACAGGGAGAGCAGAATCGCTGTCATTCCTTTGCAGTCAATGCTTGCAGTGATCTTAGGCAAAGAGTGGGTATGATTATTGGGGCAGGCCTTTTGCTTTCTACTCTAATTGGACAGACTGACCTGGTTGGAAAACAGTAAGAACCAAGACCCTTTCATCCAGAACTCAGACCAAACACTTCTTATGAAAGAGTTTGCCTAAGATGAATATAAGCCCCTCAGGAAAGGAAAGTCCTGACTCCCCTCTTAGAAGATGAAGTAGCCAAGAATAAAACCACTTGCAGTTAGTTAAGGAACTGCTCTGAATGGTATTTATGAATTCTGTCCAGAGAATTGAAAGGTGTCTAAAAGAAATAGCCATAAATCCTACAGATTTATTTCACAGAAATACCACCGCATATAAGGGGTCTGATTTTTGCACTAATCTTACATAAATACATCTGGGCTGATTTTATTGGATTAATTTATAGTTTGCTTCAGCATGATGAGATATCAGAATCAGGCATAAAAAATTTTACCTGCTCTCAGTAAGTAAGCTGCAAAGCGGGTGGCCCTGACTGCAAGTCAAATGGTAAAGCATGAATGGATTAACATCAAAACATTTTTCTTTCTTCCTTTCTAACCGAAATTGCTTCCAGCTTGCTGAATTTCTAATGCATCCTCTGGTGATCACTTCCTCAGTCTCCTACTCCCTCTTTGCTCTCTCATCTGCTCAGCTCTGATGATCATACACCATGCAGAGGTATGAGCCATATTTTTAGATGCAGAGACATTATAATTGATTTTTCACCTTCAGTTGCTGTGAGGAGTAACTAGATACTTTGTCACTTTTAAGTCTAGAAACTCACTATTTCTTTACCTCCAACTCATTTCATCATACCTCAGTGAGGATTGTGCTGAAGGGATATATGAATCCCTCCTGCTGAGCCAACAGGCTAACTTTTAATTGGCTTTTATGAATAATTTTCAAGGTTTTTGAAATTGTAAAAAAAAGTCTAAAATAATTTAAAGGAAATGTTAATTCCTTTTTTGTCTTGTTACTTTTTTGAAAAATCCTTTTACAAATATGCCTAGTTGCATGTTAAAGAGTTTTGTTTTCTGAGAGCAAGTCTGGTTAAATCCTTGAATTGATGTTTTCAGTTAATAAAGGAATGGAGGAATTATTGTCTATTAAAACATGTTACTGTAGACAGAGTAAACTTAATTTTTTCTTAAAGGCAATATGAAAATTAGATCTAATTGCTATCATGTGCTACCAAAATCGATTTTATAGTGCTTAGAATTAACAGTCAAGTCACAAGCCTATAGGAAGTGCTGTTGCACTTAGTAGAAGAAAGTTTTCATGCCATAAAATATAAGTTCCTTGGGAGTACATGCTACATATCCTACATTCTGTATTATCCAACAGACACTCAGACTATTTTTTGCTGAAAGAAGGTAAACCTGCTAATGGAAGCTCTGTGAACAGAATGACGAAGAGCAGTGGTCCATCAATGCATTACAAAGAAAAGGTAGCAATTCCATTCCTACCTTTTTTTTTTAAATCATCAAAATATTTTCCTTGCCACGTCATGCTCTGTTATACAACATCTATGTTTCTGTTCCTTTAATAGAACACTGCATAAGCATTAAATTTTATTTAAATCTGCATTTCTGAACATAGACAGTTATCTGTCATTCATTAGCTGGCAAAATCGTATACTGTAAAATGGAAAAAAAATCCCAGGAATTTCTAGATACTTTTTTTCAGGGATAAAGTCATATACTTTTTACTGACTTGTTTGAATTTTCCTGATCAGTCATCTGAAAAGTCCAAATTCAAGTGATGCTATAAGCTCAAACAAGTCTCTTGAAAGTAATCGGACTGCAAATCTTGTGCCCAAATGCAACACAGACTTCGAAAAGAAATGTAGTCATGCAGCATGAAAACTACAGCTTACAAACTGATTTCTCCTGGTGTGAGTCTCCTGTTATTTGTTTCCATGAGAACATTACATGTAAAACAATTGAGACTCGAGAACCTTGAATGTTTCTATTTAACCCACTACAGATTTAAGCCTAAGCAATGGAATGAAGCTGTTGGAATGAAATTGTCTGTATCTAATACAGTACATCTTTACAATAGAAGTGTCATTTCTGTTCATTTAATATCTCAGCTTCTCGCAACACCACACTTCATGTAACATCGGGGGTTTTCTATGTGCTTTCTCAGTCTTTCTTAGGCAGAATTTAACTCCTTTGGTTTGGAAAAATTAAATACTCGTAAAAGTTTCAAGCATCTTAGCAGGAAAATATGGAGAAACATGGAGTTCACTGATGGTTCACTTTGGGCTACATATTTAAGCATTTCAGATTAAGAAATTACATTCACTTAATATACCTATAAAATGGACAGCCACTGTTTTGTTCCTGTGAAAGCCAATTAGCTTTCTAATTCATTATTGCTATCAGTAGTATCAGCTGTAATAACACTTTCTCCCAGTTAAAAAAAATCACTTGGAAAGCAACTGTGAAAGCAGAAGAAGAGCAGTAAAAGTGGAGTTTATTTCATTGGAAACAAAGGAGCCACTGAGTTTACTGGAACAATGGCATCTCAGGTTGAACAAAATAATGTATTTCACATTTCCCAAAATATTTTGTAAAAGCCAAAAGATGTGAGTAAACTTTCATGGGAGACTTTTTCTCAGAATGTTTGTCAGTATCAAAAGGAAATATTTAGATGTAATTGTGTTTATTTCTCTTCAGTTAGTACAATTAACCAGATCTACTTTGAAATTGTTTTCTTGATTTACAACTCTTTGTCAAACTATTCCCTTTAAAAATGAAAGAAACCAAAAAACCCAACCAAAACCTAATAACCTTAAGAAAGGAGATGCAGAGGTAGTGCTAGAAGGCTGTAAATTTTCCCTAGGAAACAGCTGTGAGGAGATAATCTTTACAACTGCATAGTAGGATGAAGTTGATATGGTCTGAGATGGTTATCCTGAGAGAAAATGATCAAAAAAGAGACAAGCAGAGGACTTGGCATGTGATTATTGACTGTTCTGCAGCTGAGATACACCTTTATAGTTTTTTTGATTTTACCTTTTGTAAAAGACCAAAATACTGGCTCAGCTGCCTCACTAACTCACACAAGCAATCATGTAAGTGAAATCAGTTGCTGGGAAGTCCATCCCTCCACAGAGATGAAATAAAATTTCAGGGAAGACAAAGATAAGATTACTAAGCTGAAACAAAGGTTCCTTTGATGGAAATAGTACCCCTGAAGAAGTACTATTCCACATCATCAGGGATAAACTATATATTTCTTGAGAGAGAGATCTGTTTGGATCTTGAGTTATGTCTCAAAAATTTTTGTTGGTACCAAAGAACGATGCTTCCAAGAAAGAACAATTCATCAGCCAGAAACCTCCAGCCTATTTTGAACATTAGAGTCTGCAGGTGATAACAGGTGAATGTGGAACTTGCAACAAAAAAAGAAGATACAAATTGAAAATACAGTGTGGTTGCAAATTACTTGTCTAAACCCCTAACTTCTAAGGTAACCTGGTTCTGGTGGGGATAGGGTTAACTTCCATAAGGAGCTGGCACAGGACACAGCCAGGTTGGCTGACCCTAACTAGCCAAAGGGGTATTCAATATCATGTGATGACATGCTCAGTATATAATGGGTGGAGCTTGCTAGAGAAGGAGGTAGGAATCGCTGCTTGGAGTAGGCTGGGAGCTTCCTGAGTTTGGTTGGTAAGTGATGGTACATTAATTGTGTTTTGTATATTCCTTTATCAGTATTGTTGTTGTTTTCCTCTTTCCTTCAGTTTTCTGTTAAACTGCCTTTATCTCAACCCACAAGTTTTGGGGTTTTTTTCTTCTGATTCTCCTCTTATCCCAGGTGGGAGGGTGAGGGTGCTGAGTGAGCAGCCCTGTGGGTTTTTCCTGTTGGTGGTGGGGGCTTCAGAAGTGATGGGTATGGAAGCACAGCTCCTCTTAGCACCTTGACTGCTGGTGCTGGGCTGGATTTTAAAAGAAAGGGTCCTTGCTACACATCATGCAACTGATACTACATGGAGTAAGTGGATTGTGCTGATCACACAATGAGCTTGAATGGGAAACCCTAGTAGCCCAGGAATTCTGGAAATGATCATACACTGGCCAGAAGGCAAAGATTTTGGAATATCACCGGAGGAGGAGGTGGCACATGTGGAAGAGGCCCCACCGTATAATAATCTACCAGAAAATAAGAAGAAGCAAGCCCTGTTCACTGATGGGTCCTGCTGGATCGTAGGAAAGCAGAAAAAGTGGAAGGCTGCTGTGTGGAGTCCTACATGATGAGTTGCAAAAGCTGCTGAAGGACAAGGGGAATCAAGCCACTTTACAGGAGTGAAAGCCATCCAACTGTCTTTGGACATTGCCAGATGAGAAAAATGGCTGTTACTTTATCTCTACACTGACTCGGATGGTGGCAAATGCTCTGTGGGGGTGGTTACAGCAATGGAAGCAGAGCAACTGGCAGTACAGGGGCAAACCTATCTAGGCTGCTCAATTGTGACAAGGTATTGCTGCCTGGATAGAGAATCTAGCTGTCGAAGTATATCACGTAGAGGCCCATGTACCCAAGATTAGGGCCACTGAGGAACATCAAAACAACCAGCAAGTAGATTAGGCTGCTAAGATTGATGTGGCTCAGGTGGTCTAGACTGGCAACATAAGGGGGAACTATTCTTAGCTCAGTGGGCCCATGACAACTTAGGCCATCAAGGAAGAGTTGCAACATATAGATGGGCTTTTGACTGAGGGGTGACCATGGGCACTACTGCATAGGCTATCCATGAATTTGAAATGCATGCTGCAATCGAGCAAGCCAAGTGGTTAAAGCCTCTTTAGTACAGAGAATGATGGCTGAAATATAAATATGGGAAGGCCTGGTAAATGGATTACATTACACCCCCACAAACTCACGCAAGCAAGCACCATGTACTCACAGTGGTGGAAGCAACCACTGGATGGCTGGAAATACACCCTGTGCCCCATGGATGGCCCAGAACGCTATCCTGGGCCTTGAAAAACAAGTCTTATTGTGACATGGCATGCCAGAGAGAATTGAGTCAAAGGGACTCATTTCCAAAACAGCCTTATAGAGACCTGGGCGTGACATTGAGTGGTAATCACATTCCCTGTGATGCACCAACCTCTGGGAAGATCGAACGATACAATGGACTGCTAAAAACAACACTGAGAGCAATGGGCGGTAGGACCTTAGAACACTGGGATATGTTTAGCAAAAGCTACTTGGCTAGTCAACAGAACGCATGAAGAATATGCTAGGGAAGACAGTCTGGGTTAGTCCTGCCTCGGGCAAAGGCAAGCCCATCCGAGGGCTTGCTTTTGCTCGAGGACCTGGGTGTACTTGGTGGGTGATGCCAAAGAATGGGGAGGTCCAGTGCATACCTCATGGGGATCTGATTTTGGATGAGAATAACCAATGAATCAAATTTTATGATGTCAATTACCAAATAATGCTGCCACTCTATGTCATCATTACTATAATTGCTATATGCCATATCAATGGTACTATGGTAAGAATCACCCAAACTAATGACAGATGGACTTTGATCAACCTGAGTAAAATACAGTGGTGATGGGATCAGAACTGACTTCAATAACTAGCACCCAGCAACTTCCTCAGGACTGACATCTTCAGTCTGCAGACTGTAGGCATGGGCCGCACCAGATACACCAGTCATGAGCTCTGAGTACAGCATGCAACAGTCCGGCACTGCACACCATCTCACCTGCCCTGAGACTATTCTAACAGATGGATTCCAAAGTTATGGATTAAATGAACTCAATGAACATTTTAGAGGGATGGTCCATACACTAAGGAAATGACATCTGTATATATATACATATACCAAAGAAATGGAAAAGTGGTGGTAATTAATTGGAAACTGTAAGATCTGAGCATGACACAGATGGGATAATGTTCTGGTTCTGTCAGGGACAGGGTTAATTTTCACAGGGAGCTAGTACAGAACACAGCCAGGTCCAGGTCTCGGCTGATCCAAATGGGCCAACGGACTATTCAATACCATGTGATACTATGCCGAGTATATAATGGGGGGAGCTGGCCAGGAGAGGGGGCAGGAATTGCTGCTTGGAGCAGGTTGGGGGCTTCCTAGTTTCAATTGGTGAGCAGTGGTACATTAATCATGTTTTGTATATTCCTTTATCAGTATTGTTGTTGATGTTTTCCTCTTTCCCTTGCTGTTTTGTTTAACTGCCTTTATCTCAACCCACAAGTTTCACTTTTTTCTTCCAATTTTCTTCTCATCCCAGCTAGGCGGGGGTGGGTGGGTGAGTGAATGGGCACATAGACTTTGTTGCCAGCTACCAGGACAGACTGGTAGCTTTGTTGACAGCTACCAGACCAGGACTTTGTCTACAAGGACAGACCTCTAGAGAACATCTACTCCAACCCCCCTGCTAAAGCAGGTTCACCCTAGAGCAGGCTGCACAGGATCGTGTCCAGGTGGGTTTTGAATATCACCAGAGAAGGAGACTCCAGAACCTCCCTGGGCAGCCTGTTCCAGTGCTTTGTTACCCTCAAAGTAAAGAACTTTTTCCTCATGTTCAGATGGAATTTCCTGTGTTCCAGTTTGTGCCCATTGCCCCTGCCCCTTCAGTTGCCGGGCACCACTGAAAAGAGTCTGGCCCCATCCTCTTGACATATCCCCTTTAGATATGTATAAGCATTGATGAAATCCTCTCTCAGTTTTCTCTTCTCCAGGCTAAAGAGACACAGGTCTCTCAGCCTTTCCTCCTAAGAGAGGTGCCGCAGTCCCTTGATCATCTCTGTAGCCCTCCATCTTTGTAGCGACTCTCTCCTGTAGTTCCTTGTCTTTCTTGAACTGGGGAGCCCAGAACTGGACACAGTACTCCGGTACTGCCTTTATCTCAACCTACCAGTTTTGCATTTTTCTTCCAATTCTGCTCGCACCCCAGGTAGGCGATGGTGCTCTGTATGTGTCTGAGCAAGCAGCCGCATGGTTCTTTGTTGCCAGCTGGGGCTAAACCACTATATAAGGCTTACTAGCTGGACACCAGACAGGCAAGTAGGTTTTCAAGCATGGATAAGCAGAAGACACACTTTCAACAGTATTACTCTGTGACATGAAAACTAATGTCAGCATTAGAATCATCAAAATGATTGTGAAATATGAGCTTAACTCCTAGTCCAGAGCCTTATCAAATTAAATGAAATTTCACACATAAATAAAACAAATTAAGCAGAGACATGCAAATATGGCATTGGTAAAGCAGAACTCAACTAACATCCAAACCTTTTCTTGACAGTCTGTAGCAAATAGACACAACAGGGACACAAATGTAGGTGAGTTTACTTCAACAGTAACATGTTCAAGAGAATGTGCATGCTAGGAAGATTGCTAGTGGTCACAGACAAAAATTAGTAAAGATAATGTTTCAGCTGACTAAAGAAAACTTTGAACATGTAAAATAGGACAGACAATCCCAAAATTCTCCTTCTGAACTACCTATTGATTTATTGATGGGTAATTTTCTTGTCTGAAGAAATGCAGTGTTAATAATAACTAATTACTCCTGTAGTGTAGCCTCAGATATTTTGTCAGGGCCACAAATGTACACTTGAGTTTGGAGTTTTTTCTATGTCATGAGGAGATTTTTCTACAAAAGTAACAAGCACAGCTTCTCTGCTATATATGATGATCAAATTAATATGGTCAGGAGTAATAACCAAGTCCTTGGGATATATGCTACTAACTAATACTTACAGTAGTCATGAACAAAACTAGAAGATTTAACACTGCATGGTGAAAATATGTGTGTGTGTATATATATATTTATTAGAAGCCAGGGGTTTCTATGCAATTACTTCCAGCTTCTTTTTACCCTAGGTACAATTTGTAGTCTTTATGCTCTTTCTTCTTTATTGAGCTTAATCAGCCAGGAAGCAACATATTTCAGAATTCAAAGTAAATATGCCTCAAAGAAGGCAGAACAAAAATTGAAAATAAATAGTTAAGCATATGTTTGTATGCAGCCAGAGCTTTAAACAGATGCTTTAGGCCAAGATAAACCCTTTGGTTTCTTTTTTTTTTTTTTTAATCCTGGCTACTTAGTGTCTGTAAACTATATAATTTTTTTTAAAAAAAAATCATTAAATTCCTGCCTTTTGGACTTTAAAATTTTATAGAACTACATTCAACTTACTTTCTCCTACTGGTTTTCTGATGGTGAGGATTTGCTCCTTAACCGCATGAAATGTGAAGCATCTGGAACCTGTCAATGTCTCCTTTGTTTAAAAACAAATAAATAAAGTAATATGAAGGGAAGTATTGGTTGCCTATGTACTATTTTTCTTACCTTCTCTTTACTTCTTCCCCTTGTATGGATAATCATGCTCTGGTACATTATTGTGAAATACCTGTGGAAATTAAACCTTTAAGTCAGTATTAAATTCTGAAAAAAACATAAATAAGTGTAGGAAGTTTCTTCATATCAAGTCTGTTCTTGCCCATCTGACCAGATTTAACATAGGCAGAACATTCCAGCTTCTTTAAAAAAAATACTGTGGCTCTTCTGACTTAGTGCTTCTTCATGACTGGCACTGAGGAACATCGAAAGATAAGTTAATCTTCAGTAGGATTGTTGCAGTCATACGTGACACTTGAGGAAACTGAAATATTTCTGTCTTAATCTTTCCATTTCCTGTTTAAAGTGGGGAAGAAAAGTGAAAAAGGAGCTGAAACTTAATTTTTTTAAAGTAATAATCTTAACAAGATTGTTTCTATTGGTATTCATCTAATTTAATGCAATACACCTGCAAGCTCGTCAATTCTATACCTTGCATGAAAAACATTCTTAAAGCATTGTCTTTCAGAACAGTATTTGACTGTTCTTAACTCAGATTAGTTTTCCTTATCAAAGACCAGTTGATACAAAGAGCAACTTGAATTAATAATTTCATTGTAAATCAGTAGCCATCTTCCCAGAGCTTATGGCTATTTTGCTCCCAAACTTAGAATTGCTTATTTTAAGTTTATTAATTACAGGAGGAACACCACTTTCAACTGTTTTCTATGTTTCTGTATATTCTCAGAAAGCTATCCCACATAAAACTTTAAACAGATATATTTCGTCTCCAGTTATGAAGAAAATATCAGGAAAACCAACTTTATCCCACACTTCCATCTTCTTTCTTTCTCTTGTTTAAACAAGAAGTAAATCTCACTGTTACTATTTGAACTCAGCCTTAGCCAGACCAGTTGTTTAGAATACTGCAATATTCACTAAGAAAAGATTAGTGGCTGAGACTTTCAGGGTTGTCTGCCAATCATGTTAAAATTGGAAGTCTTTCTGCAGGTCACTACATGATGGAACCATCACACCATAACAAAAACTATATTTTGACATTTTCCAAAATGTCTGGTTATCCGTGGGTGGTGATGAGTACAGAATCTCTGGGCTGAACAGCTTGACAGAGGTAGTGGGGGGAAAAAAAAAAAGATGTATTGTGCATGCCGATACCTTTCTTTATAAATTGTTTTCATTTTTAATCACTGTGTTCACAGTCTGTTGGCCTATTCTTGGATATAAAATGAGTTACAGAGAATTCAATCATGAGAATTCTAATTCTAGATCTGAGCTTACATGATTTTTTTTTATTTGGTTCTGTATACAGTTAGTATCAGTATGTTCCTCTGCCACAGCATAAAACTGAAGATCACCTTGTTAAAAGTACCAGTATCTACAGAGAAATCAAGATTCCTGTGGCTTTAAAACTACCATCCAGCTAACAACATCCCTAGTGATCAGTACTGCTATAAGCACACCTAAGTCTCTCTCTGAAGTACATCCTAATCCTTGGGAGACCTCTTCATCTTCATGAGCAAGTCAGCCACCTTGACTTCTTTCACCAGAAAGAGAAGGATCTAAAGGAGTTCCTCCCTCTGAGCATATATATATATTTTTTTTCGTTATCAGAAATTATTTCCTTAGCTGGAGGATAACAACAGGGTGTTATGAGGATGTCTGTGTTTGTATCTTGTCTCTAAAATTGTCTCTTCTTTCTCTTGTTACTGATAAACAAAGGTGCTCAAAAGTACTGACAAAAATAAAGGGCTTATATGGGCAAAGAACGCTTAGCTTGAAGCATGTAGCTATTTTCCAGACATCCTGACTTAATGAACAGTCACAGAGTTTTTCTTCTGGGATTCATTTAAATCAGATTATATTTTGAATTAGTGAATAAAATTTGTAATTACTTTATAGATTTTGCTGTTGTTCAATAGTAAACAATCAAGCTATTCTTCCCTGTTACTGAATTCTCCCAGTCTGTATTCCTGCCTCTGCTCGCTGGGTTAGGGCTCCAATCCGCTCTGGTGCTTGATATGCAAATAAAATGCTCCATTTGCTAAATAATTTGTTCCCATATTGACCTATTCCAAAACCACCCTTCTTGCCATTTCCTTTACCAACGCTTTCTTCATTACATTTACCCCCCACTGTTCATTCACAGTTTGATACATAGTTCAATGTATTATTTCATTTGATACAGACTTTCTCGAGAGAATGGCAGTGACTCATGGCTGCTCCTGAGTCACTATTGATTTTGCAGCAACAGATGAACAACTGTAGTGAATAAAACCAGACTATTATTTATTATCCAGGTATGATGGTTCTTTAATTTGTAAGGAAAATGCAGTAAACTAGAGTAGATTCTACCTACCCAAACAGCCTATGCCCTTCTAAAGGGTAATGGAAGAATGTTGGTCAGACTGGGGATGATATAAAACAAACCAGCCATGTGTATTAAGAAAGCAAAAGCAAATCTATTCCCTAATCCTGAATAATGTTGTCAACTTCTATCACTACCGTTGGTTAAAGAGTATTTTTTTCTGGGTCTCTTTTCTGTATTCCCTGGCTAAGAAAAGTTAAAAACCTGACAAGCCCTGCAATAAAGGTATATCAGAGGCAACACAAATCAGCTAACAAACCAATTTCTCTAAACATTGTTAGCTACATTTTTCAAGTTTGTCAGGAATCAAGGAAGAGTCATATAAATATCAAGCTCCTGACTACCTTTCAGAATACATCATTTTAATTTAGCTATTGCTACATGAGAAGAGTTACTGGGGGAGGTGTGTTAAGACAGATATAATATTCCTATATTCATACTGCTTTGTTACTGTATGTCAGATGAACTGTGTGGCAGAAACATGTACTTGTACAATATATGATTTAATGCAGTTTCACAAACCTCAAAAAAATCATTAAACATTCCCTTTTTTTATTTTTTTTTTTTACTGCTACTATTAGTATTTGCATTTACTTGACATTCAAAAATAAGTATTGAAAACTCTTCACACATTTGAGAGCAAGAGAGCCGCTAAGGGTAGTTGTAGAGATTAATCACTCAACTTTTTCATGTCTAGACCAGGTGCTTTAAAATACACCATGCAAGAATACAACACTCCCTGTAGGGATGGAATGAATGAGTTTATCAGTCTTTGTTTCTTTCTTTTCCCCATAATTTTTTAGGAGGGAAATTTTGTTGAAAAACTTGTGTCCCCCTAATTATCTGAATTTTATACAGCCTTTGAGAGGATAATTCCTATCACAATTAGTGTTCAAAAGCTTTTCCAAAAGCACCTGGAGTCATCTATTTTATAAATCCACCTGATAAACTAGCCTTTAATGTTATTTCCGAGCCCCCCCAGCCCCCCCATTAGTGGAATAAAACATTAAATTAATCATTATAGAAAGCAACTTTATTTCCATGTACATTTACATTTATTTGATGAAAATAACTCTGGAAAGTCTCTCATGCTGCTCTGTTCACTAGAGAAGCAACATGTACTAAGGAACATTACATGCTAACATTAAATGACTGCAAACTACTGATATGCTTTCGCTTGTTATCTCTCTGGGACATCTGTCAATTTTAATATGGTAAGTGGCTAAGAAATCAACCCTAGTAAATAAGTGTCAGATCCAAACACATCACCCTTCAAGCAATTAAATGGAAGTCAGGGATAGAAGATTAACATACTATTGTTTTTAATTACATTATTTATGCTGATTTTTACTTTATGAAAGTTAATAGATGATTAGAAAACAAACAGCAGGAATGGACTCAAATTCTTTGGGACATTCTTTTATTTCATTTGCCAATATAACTCCCTCAGAAACCAGAGATGGGGGACTCTCCAGTTGTTTAGTTATAAGCCCTACATTAAGTGAGATCTTTTTACCTAGCAGTTAGAGAAGAGTGCTATTGGGGTCTGGTTTTCTGCCACTCTGCAGAGCTACTGGGCTCTGTTTTCCACTCCACTGCAGGTGTGCTGATAACTAGGTGAAGCAGTCAATCTTGGTATCTCATGTCTATGCAAATAGAAAATACATGTAAGAATCAGTAGTATGGAATAAGGTAACACACAGGTAATAGAGGTCACTCATTTCTTCAGGAAAAATGGAGTCTCACATGTATACCAGACCATTTAAGTTTATTTCCTTTTAAGCTACCATTACACCTAACAGAAAAAGCTGTGAGATTCTGTACTGGTAATATTACAGCAAATAGGGAGGATAACATGGAAGTAAACACTGAATGTTCATGTCATCTCCTGCATGCTCACTGCAGACTCACAGAAAGAAGGAAGAAAAATATCTGAATTTTAATAGTTAGTAACAACTTGATAAAAAAAAAAAAAGAAAGATATGACAATGACAAGCCTATGAGAATCTGGTGTATTAGAATCAGTAGTAATAGTATTATTAGTAGTAGTCTGGGAGTATGTCTTTTACTACTGTGTTCTGAATGAGGTAATCTACTTTTTACAAGCACTTTACCATCAGCTGGCATTCAAAGGAATCATAATCACTCCTCCCAGTCTTACACAGATTGGGCTCTCTCTCCCTCAAAGTAAAAGTACATCATGGGCTATCATCACAAACTTCCTATTTCAACTTGAAACATTCTGTGAAAAGTAGATGGTAACTTGAGCCACGGTATATCACATACTAAAGGACAAGTCTATAAGCAGAAGGTGCTTTTTTATAGTCTAGTCATATAACATCTAAAAGAAGCTTTTCTGAAGGAGCTTCAGATGCATTGGTCCTTTCATGTCCTATACAAGAGTGGCCAGTGAGCCAATTATGTATTTTTGGTTTCTTATACATTGCAAAGTAAGCAGGTTATAGTATGAATTGAACTTTATAAGTAACCAGTGGGTATATTTTGGAGTGTCATCATTAAATGAAATATCTACCTACTTTTAAGAAACTTTAGCTATAAGTAAAGTTGTCATTAATAACTGCTGTATGTACCACGTATCTCTTTGCACATATATAAACTGATGTAGTTCCTGTCTGAGATGTCCTCCAACTTTTATATCTAAAACAATGGAATTATTCAATGAAATGTCTACTGCAATTTCTGGCCAGCAATGGAGAAAGTATATAGCTGCCAATATAATCAATATGTTAGTTCTGATCCCAGACATCAGCACCATCTTTTGTGGCAAAGATTTGCTTTAGGATAGAGAACTTGCTTTAGCAGTAATTGTCAGTGTACCAATGCTCTGGTCTCTGTACAAAACATAAGATAGGACAAGTTAAATCCACCTTCACTATTACCACCAGGACACCATTGAACCCAGAAGATGAGAAACTCCAGGACCTGCTGCTGCTTGGAAAATGTTTCATGGCAGGAATAGCACCTGCCAGATGCTAGCCACAGAATCAGTAGAGTGGTGGCTGTAAAACAAAGGGAATGAAGGGGCAGAAGCAATGGTGGCTGTGTGTAAGAAACAACAAAGGTTGAGTCAAATCTTGCCTGCTCACCTCCACCTCACTGGAGAGCGGTACTTTTCATATTGGGATTGATGATGTTGCAAGGGGGATGGAGGACAAACAGGGGATGAACAGGGAAAGCATAGCAAATAGGGTCGGTGAGAACTGACACTACAACCTCTCTGTGACTTTAAATATTCAAGCTCTGCTGCTACAACAGTTAGCTGTAATCCTCTAAGCTTTCGCTTGAGTATGCAAGAGTTCTTTCTATGGCTATAGTCCCAGTAAGTCTTGCTAATATTTGTTTAGTTATAGTGAGAAGCTGGAAAAATATCAGTGAAGTTTATGACAAGTTTGGACAATGTAAACTGCTGGATAATAGCTTAAAATAGTCTGTTTGATGAATATAGTTGCGTCAAGCAGTGTGTGACTAACATGAAGCTGTGAGAGTGGCAGGGAAATAAGATATCAGGGACAAAGTGGTGGTGGGGTTTTCAATCATGCTTGGAAATATGACACTCCTTCTCAAACAGGCGATTTCTCATTAAGTGTCTTTTGACATTCCCCAAGCATTAATACACCTGTTGAGAAAATGGCACTTGTCCTATGGACAAAAGAGAATGTCAGTTTTGAACAGCAAAGGCTGGAAGACTGCTCAGTGCCAATAGAGATTGCTGTAAATTTTGGAAGAATAAACACCTTTAATAAATATTTTCCAAGACACTTATACAAAAATACCTACTATGGTAGACTGAAAATTTTATCTTTTTGAATAAATCTCTGGAAACTAGTTTCTTATATTGGAAGAGCATATGGTATGAAGTTCAACAAGGCCAAGTGCCAAGTCCCGGCCTTGGGTCACAACAACCCCATGGAGCACTACAGGCTTGGGGAAGAGTGACTGGAAAGCTGTCTGGCAGAAAAGGACCTGGGGGTGTTGGTGGATAGCCGGCTGAATATGAGGCAGCAGTGTGCCTAGGTGGACAAGAAGGTCAACAGCATCCTGGCTTGTAAAAGGAATAGTTTGGCCAGCAGGACTAGGGACGTGGTTGTCCCCCTGTACTTGGCACTGGTAAGGCCCCACCTCGAATACTGTATTCAGTTTTGGGCCCCCCACTATAAGGAAGACATTGAGGTGTTGGAGCGTGTCCAGAGAAGGGCAATGAAGCTGGTGAAAGGCCTAGAGAACAACTCTTACGAGGAGTGGCTGACGGAACTGGGGTTGTTTAGTCTGGAGGAAAGGAGGCTGAGGGGAGACCTTATTGCTTTCTACAACTACCTGAAAGAAGGTTGTAAAGATGTGGAGGTGGATTTCATCTCCCAAGTGACAAGCAACAGAACAAGAGAAAGCAGCCTCAAGTTGCGCCAGGGGATTAGACTGGATATTAGGAAAAATTTCTTCAGTGAAAGGGTTGTCAAGCATTGAAACAGGATGCCCAGGGAAGTAGTAGACTCACCACCCCTGGAAGATGGGTAGACATGGTTTTGTTTTTGGCAACGTTAGGTAGGTGGTTGGACTCAATATTAAAGGCCCTTTCCAGCATGTGTGATTCTATGATTCTATTATTCTAAATGTAGAATGATCATAAAACCTTCATTCACAATTTTATCTGATCAAAGTGATGAGGCCCTATGAAGGACAACATTTTACATACAAGAGGTATTTTATTATATTTTTTTATCTATGATACTAGATCCTAGTGTTCACATCACAAAAGCATGTTCATTGGAGGTAGATTTTCTATAGTTACAAGAAGTTTGAGTAGATTCTGTTTTGTGTCCCCATTTCTACCAGAGCTAGCGTGAAGAATTAAGGAAATTACTATGAAAATCCTAATTCTATTTTTTTGTTGTGCTGAGGAAGAAACTATTCAGAACTTAGGAATATCTGGCAAGTATTATTACTGTCAAAAATTTATTCACTTCTTTTTCAGAATAAGGAGCGTGCTAAAAAGACATGTAATCCAGCAACGTAAGGAAGAAAGAAAGTAGGATTTTTTACAACTACTTTTTTTGTACTTGGAAGTACGTAAGGTTATAAAATTACACAGATCAAAGTAATAGTTTCCCTTCAAATAAGTTTGCTGATGTCAATTTGTCGCTATTCAAATAGTTCTAGTTACCTTGTTCATACAAAGTTTTAGCAAATCTGAACATGTGGAAATAAATTTCCATGATACAAAATGAAGGAAGAACAGTTGATGTCATGACTGGAGAAAACTATTGCAAAGCTCTTTGATCCATTTGGTATCCTGATATTAACATGAAACATAGCGTGGGAAAGTAACAGAAGATCAGCAAAGAGGATTGTAAATACACTCAAGCTACACCTGCTTAAATCCCTGATGCACAAGAAAGAACAGCAGGTTTGGACTCTGTCTCAGTAGTGAGGACTCTCTTACTAACAAGAACTCTCTAGCAAGGACCAAGCTCCATGATATCTGCATTCCCACTTGCATGCCTCTGCCCAGGTGCTGGTTTGGAGATCCCAAGATTGTGAGGTATCGAGATTAAATTTATTCTTTGTATTTCATCCATGGGTTTGTGGTTGTACCTGCATCCTGCCTGTGTCAGCTCACTCACACCTAGCAATATATCTACCAGATATCCAGGAGGAACACTAAGGAGGGAAATCATAACTAATGACAATTTGCAATAGAGGAGTGTACAAATTAACATGTGGTGGTCTGTTCTAGGGGTTATAAGCCACACATAAAAGATAAATTAATTTGACCATAGACTGGTCTACTTAGAACATTTGAGAATAGTTTATGCAAGGAATTTGTCATTTAGAATTACATTCCTTACATTATTTTAAGGGATTTGCTATTTGCATAAGAACATATAACATTTCGAATACATATTACACTTCATATTGGTGAACAAGAGTAGACAAGCACTGCTAATTATGTGAGCCCGTGGATCAGTTGATACTTTACTAATAAAAATGTATTTTACATTGAAAAGCTCAGAATTTTTGTCTAACCGTTATTGTTCTATTTTTAATGCACAGTAAAAACAATGATGTCAACCCAAAATGTAGTACCTTGCTTTTGATGAACATTCAAGGTTCAAAAGTCTAACATCAGCTAAGAGGTTTACACTGCCCGTTGGAATACTTCCTGCTTCTTTTAAACATGTAATTTGTAAAGCAAAAGGAGGGCAGTTAATTCAAATAGCAACTTTACCAAAACCAAGGCAAAACAAAAGCTGAAATAACTTTGGCTTGAAACTCAACCTGTCTCTGTTTCTAGAAAATATAAGCCCAAGGCCAAATAGTCTGCTGTCAAACCTTCTAGCACTTAAATTTCTTTCCAGATATCCACAGATTTGAAGGGGCAATCAGCACAAAATACTTTCAAGCTGAGTGTACAGACATCATTGTTCTGCAAACAGTGATTACTATTGCCATACTGAAAAACGTCTGCTAAATAACGAAATGGTCCATTTTAGAAAAATGTTTCTGTCTAGATAGCTCTTCTCAGATTACAGTAAGCTCTCAACTCCCATCATTTTCCTTTTCTTTTTTATGATGCAAATGTAACTTCTTTCCATCCCAGGCAGTTTACTGTTCAATCATATGTGTGCCATATTTGTATATTTGCAGTTAAGCATAATTCCTATTAGAGTTGTTTCTACTCCTAACACATGCATATCTACAGCAAAGCTACAACGAAGTAATGCAAAAGCTTCAATTTCTTTAGTGTGCAAATTACAATTACAGTGACGGAGACAAAATAAAAGAATTAAATTTTACCCCAAGCATTCTCGGACCTGGATAGTACCACAGATTCTGGAGGAGGGCAGTTCTTTATACTTAGTGCTGGACCTACAGACTTCAAAGTTTTGATCATTCGCAGATGATACTACTATAAATTAACCTGGGGATTCAGCTGTGCGTGATCCAAAACCTGCTTTTCTTAAAACACAGCTTTCTGACCTTGGCTCTTTAAGCTGTAACAGGGAACAAAAGCTAATTCTATGCAAGATAAGAAAGAACAGAGAGAAGCAGAGATGCCAATAGTTAGTAATTCAAGTACTTGAGAGAAAAGCATCAGTATGAAATGATATAAAAGGAAGAAAAAGCATTCAGTTGGACGCAGCAATGCAGCAACACTTTGAGCAACACGTAACACCCCTTCACCTCCTGTCTGATGACTGCCTTACCAGCAGAGGCTCATGACCTGCCCGCATTACGAGTATGCAAACGCTTAACCCTGTGGTAAGATATTACTAGCTGCTCCCTGTGATTATTAATTAATAAATAATTGTTGTGTGCTCCTAAACTGTACTATGCTAGCAAAATTTCTTAATGCACAGTAGTAAGTACCCAAAGAGCCCCCATGGAAAGAAGGTTATACCATGGTTCAGACTTACTTCTGCATTGTAAGAAGATTTTCAAAAATTCTTATCAATTTAGCTGCCTATTTCTATAAAAGGTTGATTAACCTTGGAAATCTGAGATTCCTATGTTGCTTCAAAAAAATTCAGTATATGTTCTTCATTTTAACCGATTTTTTTTTTTTTAATCATCCTAAGGGTTGCAAATGCTCATTCAACTTAAGTAGCACATCTATTTTACAGATGAAGGAATTGCTCTCAGAAGAACAAGATTAAACCAACTTGAACCGGTTTTAACATTTCTGAGAATTAGGCCTTAAGAGACTTGGAAAAAGGTCAGTAGCTGAACTAAGAATATCAAACAGGAAATCTTTTACCAGATCCAGTCACCTGCAGTCACAAGTGAGTCTTTCATAAACTATTATAGTATTTTTAAAAATTGCTTGGTCTTTGCCTCTACTGTTTCTAATAGAAATCTGTTCAAGAAAGCTATGTTTATGATGATTAAAAACCTTCTAAATTCCATCCTAAATTTATTCAAACACAGTTTGTTCTTATGCCAACATTACATTTCTTCTTTAAATTCAATAGCTCTTTTCTTCTTTATGTTTATTCTCCTGATGAATCAATAGAGACCAATCAGTTCCTTCTCAGATCTCATTTTTTCTAGACTAAACAAGCCAAGCTCTGCTAGTTGTGTTTTGTGAAATAAGCTTTACCTTCTCAGTCATCTTAGTTGTCCCTCCCAACGCTACTCCAAGTTAAAATCTTCCTTGAACACACATAAGCAAAATTTGCAAGGGTGTACAATAGCATGGAACTTTACCCATGAGAAAATAGTTTTTTTGATTGAGTGTCAACCTTTTTCTCTCACACTCCCTCAAAATATTTTGTGTTATCAGTCCCAGAAATCGTTCAGGCAGATGGAGATTCATTCATAGTAATTCATGTATTACACCCCATTATTGTTAAACCTATATGTAGAGTCCATCTCATAGAATAGTTACCCCTTGTCTTATCACTACATGCCCTTGTAAAAAGTCCCTCTCCTGTTTTCTGGTAGGCCCCTTTCAGATACTGGAAAGCTGCTATAAGGTCTCCCTGGAGCCTTCTCCAGGCTGAACAACCCCAGTTCTCTCAGCCTGTCCTCATAGCAGAGGTGCTCTAACTCTCTGATCATCTTCATGGCCATCCTCCACCCAGGGTACTAAAACATACATTGTATGTAAGCCAGCCCCAATGTGGCACATGCAGTTTACTTGTATTCCATGTTTTCTGTCTCAAAATGTCATGTGAGTTCAGCTATAGGCCTGTCCAGTTGTCAGTGTGCACTCTGATCCTGGACAGGTTCTTTTTCAGTAAGTTCAGAAAAGAAAAAGATTAATTTTATCTATCCAAAAGAGTTTCAATTTGGGTTCAAACTGGAAAAAAACCTTTTCCCTTAAGTACAGTCAAGTTTGCAGATAACATCATGTTAGGCAGAACCACAATACCATCCTAACAAAGAACCATGCGGCTGCTTGCTCAGACACACACAGAGCACCATCGCCTACCTGGGGTGCGAGCAGAATTGGAAGAAAAATGCAAAACTGGTAGGTTGAGATAAAGGCAGTACCGGAGTACTGTGTCCAGTTCTGGGCTCCCCAGTTCAAGAAAGACAAGGAACTACAGGAGAGAGTCGCTACAAAGATGGAGGGCTACAGAGATGATCAAGGGACTGCGGCACCTCTCTTAGGAGGAAAGGCTGAGAGACCTGTGTCTCTTTAGCCTGGAGAAGAGAAAACTGAGAGAGGATTTCATCAATGCTTATACATATCTAAAGGGGATATGTCAAGAGGATGGGGCCAGACTCTTTTCAGTGGTGCCCGGCAACTGAAGGGGCAGGGGCAATGGGCACAAACTGGAACACAGGAAATTCCATCTGAACATGAGGAAAAAGTTCTTTACTTTGAGGGTAACAAAGCACTGGAACAGGCTGCCCAGGGAGGTTCTGGAGTCTCCTTCTCTGGTGATATTCAAAACCCACCTGGACACGATCCTGTGCAGCCTGCTCTAGGGTGAACCTGCTTTAGCAGGGGGGTTGGAGTAGATGTTCTCTAGAGGTCTGTCCTTGTAGACAAAGTCCTGGTCTGGTAGCTGTCAACAAAGCTACCAGTCTGTCCTGGTAGCTGGCAACAAAGTCTATGTGCCCATTCACTCACCCACCCACCCCCGCCTAGCTGGGATGAGAAGAAAATTGGAAGAAAAAAGTGAAACTTGTGGGTTGAGATAAAGGCAGTTAAACAAAACAGCAAGGGAAAGAGGAAAACATCAACAACAATACTGATAAAGGAATATACAAAACATGATTAATGTACCACTGCTCACCAATTGAAACTAGGAAGCCCCCAACCTGCTCCAAGCAGCAATTCCTGCCCCCTCTCCTGGCCAGCTCCCCCCATTATATACTCGGCATAGTATCACATGGTATTGAATAGTCCGTTGGCCCATTTGGATCAGCCGAGACCTGGACCTGGCTGTGTTCTGTACTAGCTCCCTGTGAAAATTAACCTTGTCCCTGACAGAACCACAACAGTGTCCCCTCCAATACCTACCATTCTGTAATTCTGTGTTACATGTGAAAACTTCAGTTGTATGTCTGCAAGTTGTACATTATCAGTCATGAGAAGCTGCTATTGAGACTACATTTGTGATCCTCCATTTATGACAGTATTGAGAGTCTTCTAAAGCAGGTGAACATCTGGAAGTGAGCTGAATTCCCATGTCAAACACAATAGTCTTTTAAGTGTTCACATTCTATTATCTAATTTTCTTACTGTATGGGCATAGCAGTTGATGTTGACATGAGAAATGTTATGAATGTTAAATAGATTTTATAGGATAATACAGCAAAAAGCATTGGGTGTCTTCATGGTTTGTCAATATCTGTCTGAAACTTCACAGCAAAATCAGGGAAAGAAGTCAGTTACCACCAAGTGCCACGTAAGTACAAGATCGTACCTGAAGCTATTTGTGAGTTTTCAAGTCCTAGGAAGCAGTGGTGTAGCCCTCATTTCAGTCACTGGAACAGAAACCACTGGAAATCAAACAATTTAACCACTATAATTTGCAAAAAGTTAACTGCTAGCCCACTTGAAGGACAAAATAATATTTCTCCGTATTCCAGAGGGAAACATGGAGGTCTTCCTGTTTTGAAGGAAGCACCAGGTCTTCAAATAGTTAAGATATTAGTGTTAAAACAAATTGAGTTATATTGTGAGAATTAATTTGTAAGAAAGAGGTCCATTGTTTTCTAACTTCGTTTTACAAAGCTTGGAAAATTTTTACCTTTAAAACCAAATTGTATACACTTTCAAGTTCAGGCATTTTATGGCTCTCCTACTTATGTGTAGGTCTTGGCAGACCTGTGTGTTAGTTTTTGCTGGAACAGAATATTTATAATACATAAATGTATGAATCATAACATTTATATAGCACTTCTGGAGCAGATGCCACAAAAACCTTAATTAAATATAAGAGCATACAATTAAAAGTCAAAGCCAGATGAATAAACCTTAAAGAATGATTTAAACCCTGCACGTGAGAGCTCTAGAAATAGAGATGTAATGTGACATGAATATCACACAGACGAGTTATAAAAAAATAGTCTAGTAACAGGCAGACAAAATATAAGAGAAATTATTAATACATGACTTCTTTTATTTCTAAGTACTCTACAGCATTTTACAAGTTCTTTCTGAATAGGTAGGAACCATTTCAAATTCTATTGAAATGCATGTCATAATATATGTTTTTAATTTGCTAACTCCTTTAGTGGCAATTATTTATGATGATACTGTATAGCATACTAGTGAGTGTAATCTACTATATTTTTGAAAAATGAGACATCAAGGCACCATCTTCTATTGAATGCCTACTGTAAAGTGGGGATATACAGCCAACTATCCTCACAATAATAACACATGCAGTTTAGCATGAGGTAAAATACCAAGGTCTAATCACTTTGTTTTAAAAAAACACTATATCTGAGGAGATAATGTGAAATGATTGAGCCTAACAGCTTCAAATAAGCAGATTATTAACCCCTAAAACCGATGTGAATAAATGGAATAAAGAACAACTTTTACCCTCTAACAGTAGTTACTCCTACAGTTATCCCAAACAGCAATGAGATTTTTTTCAGCTTTCAGTGTGGACCTTCATTTGTATTAGAGGGCCGCTAGGGATTAACGAACACATTAAGATGGCTAGAAACACACCCTGTGCCCCATGCCACTGCCCAGAACACTATCCTGGGCCTTGAAGTCAAGTCTTATGGTGACATGGCACCCCAGAGAGAATTGAGTCAGACAATGGGACTCATTTCCAAAACAGCCTTATAGACACTTGGGCCAAAGTGCGTGGCATTGAGTGGTATATCACATTCCCTGTGATGCACCAACCTCTGGGAAGATCAAATAATATAATGGACTATTAAAAACAACATTGAGAGCCATGGGTGGCGGGACCTTCAAACATTGCCACATACATTTAGCAAAGGCTACTTGGCTAGTCAACAGTAGGGGATCTGCCAATCGAGCTGGCCCTGCCCAGTCAAAAGTTCCATGTACTGTAGAAGGGGATAAAGCCCCTGTAGCACACATGAAGAATATGCTAGGGAAGACAGTCTGGGTTAGTCCTGCCTCAGGCAAAGGCAAGCCCATCCAAGGGCTTGCTTTTGCTCAAGGACCTGGGTGCATTTGGTGGGTGATGCAGAAGAATGGGGAGGTCCAGTGCATACCTCATGGGAATTTGATTTTTGGTGAGAACAGCCAATAAATCTAATTATATGACATTAATTGCTATCAATTGTACTATGGTAAGAATTACCTAAACCAATGGCAGATGGACTTTGATGAATTTAAGTAAAGTACAGTGGTGACAGGGTCAGAGTTGACCTCAGTAGCTGGCACGCAAGCAGCTTCGTCAAGATTGACATCTTCAGTCTGTGGACTGTGGGCATGGACCACATCGGATACACCAGCCACAAGCTCCAGAGATGGTATGTAGCAGTCAAGAAGTGCGCATTATTTCACCTGCACTGAGAGACTGTTCTAATAGATAGAGCCCAAAGTCATGTATTACATGTACTCAATGGACATTTTTAGAGGGATGGCAGATAGACTAAGGGAATTAGATCTGTATAAGTATGTGTATATATATATGGCAGGGAAACATAGTGATCATTAATTGGAAACTGTAAGATCTGGGCATGATGTAGATGGTATAGGATAAGGGGTGGATAATGTCCTGGTTGCGGCAGGGATAGGGTTAATCTCTGTCCAGGACACAGGTATTCCATACCAGCCATGCCAGTACTTAAGTGGGAGCTAGCCTGGAAGCTCAGCTCGGGAGGCTTCCTGGTCTTGGTCGGTACTGATGGAATGGTAGACTTGTTTATTTCTCTGCCAGTGTTATTGGTTTTTTTTCCCCTCTATTTCCTTGCTGCCCCGTTAAACTTTTTTTATCTCAATGCATGAGTTTTGCCTTTTTTTCCCAAATCTGCCTCACTGCTGAGGGCTGAGTGAGTAGCTGTGTGGTTTTCTGTTATTGGCTGAAGCCAAACCACACCAGAAGTAATTAACAAAAAACTCTTTGAACAGTTCTTGATGAAAAGTTTCCATCTTAATGATCATCTGGGCTCTCATTGATAAAGTGGCCTACTTTTCTGAGGCTTCCAGGTCACTAGTGAAGACTCAAAAGTCTAAAATAGTAGAGATGAATTATCCAAACTTGGGGTTCATATCTGTTGTGAATTGGAATAATTTGTGAATTTAACATATGAGGTACCAGGAAGAAAGAAAAGGTTAAGTAGAAGTAAGAATTACCAATGTGTCTTTCATTTCCTCCTATTTCTAAAAAGATGGTTGTTGCAATAATTTTTGACTCGGGTAAAAGAGCTGCGGTGTCTTGACTTAGAGCTGCAGCAAGCCTGTCTCATAGAAATACAATGGAGGGGGAGGAAAACTTGCTGAAAAGGATACAGTATATGTCAAATTTAAAATTTTTGTTAGGACATTTTACTCTGGTTTTATGTCACTATAAATATTATCTGTGTTCCAAGTGACATTTATTACCCTTCAGAAATCTGAAAACATAGAACACTACTGTTTCCTGTCTAGAAGTTGCACATGTTATATGTCATTCATACAATCATAGAATGGTTTATGTTGGAGGGGACATTAAAGATCACCTAGTTCCAACCCCCCTGCCTTGGGCAAGGACGCTCCCACTAGACCAGATCACTCAAAGCCTCATCCAACCTGGTCTTGAACACTTCCAGGAATGGGGCGTCCACAACCTCCCTGGGCAACCTGTTCCAGTGACTCACTACCCTGAGTGAAAAATTTCTTCCCGAGGTCTAATCTAAATCTACCCTCTTCCAGCTTGAAGCCATTACCCCTCGTCCTGTCACTACAAGCCCCTGTAGAAAGTCCCTCTCCAGCTTTCTTGTAGGCTCCCTTCAGATACTAGAAAGCTGCTATAAGGTCTCCCCAGAGCCTTCTCTTCTCCAGGCTGAACAACCCCAGCTCTCTCAGCCTGTCTTCATAGGAGAGGTGCTCCAGCCCTCTCATCACTTTCATAGCCCTCCTCTGGACCTATTGCAACAGGTCCGTGTCTTTCGTATACTGGGGCTAGAGATCTGGACACAGTATTCCAAGTGGGGTCTTACAAGAGCAGAGTAGAGGCCAGAATCCCCTGTCTTGACCTGCTGGCCATACTTCTTTTGATGCAGCCCAGGATACAGTTGTCTTTCCAGGCTGCAAGTGCACATTGCTGCATCACGTTAAGCTTCTCATCCACCAACACCCCCAAGTCCCTCTCTTCAGGGCTGCTCTCAATCCATTCTCTCCCCAGCCTGTATTTGTGCTTGGGGTCACCCTGACCCACATTCAGGACTTTGCACTTGGCCTTGTTGGACTTCATGAGGTTGGCACAGGCCCACCTTTCAAGCCTGTCCAGGTCCCTCTGGATGGCACCTCTTCCCTCCAGTGTGTCAGCTGTGCCACAGAGCTTGGTGTCATCGGCAAACTTGCTCAGGGTGCACTCAATCCCAACTTCCATGCTGGGGACAGAGAAGAGACTGAACAGCTTGTAGTTCCCTGGGTCTTCTTTTTTACCCTTTTTAAAAATGGGGTAATGGTCCCCCTTTTCCAGTCAGCGGGAGCTTCACCAGGCTGCCACAACTTCTCAAATGTCATGGACAGTGACCTGGCAACTTCATCTGCCTGTTCCCTTAGATCCCATGGACTTGCACACCTTCAGATTCCTCAGCTGGTCTTGGACCTGGTCTTCTCCTACATTGGGCAGAACCTCATTCTCCCAGTCCCTGCCTTTGTCTTCTGCAACTTGGTCAGTGTTGTTAGAGCCCTTAATAGTGAAGACTGAGGCAAAGAAGTTGTTGAGTACCTCAGCCTTTTCAATGTTGAGTACCTCTCATTCTCCCTGTTTTCTTGATAGTTGTTTTGAGATCTATTTGGATTTACTGAAAGATCACAGCAACACGTAAAGGATCCAATCTTGTTGCAGTAGAAAGGGACATGAAAGGAAGTCATGAGGCTAGATAGTAGTGGGAACATGGATACTTCTGCCTATTATTTCAGTCTTGTGCAAGGCAGTATGAAATGTCCCTCACACACATGGGGCTGCATCTGTACTACTTTCTCTAAGTGAAACCCACAGCTGTGCAGGCTATAGCAGGAAAGAACACCTGTTTAGCAGGAAAGTTACCCCAGGAGTAGTTTCCATAAATTAACAACTCAATGTTCGTATTGATTTTCACATACTCACTGCCATGAGTTCAGAATTCAGGCACACATAAGGATTTCATTCTGTCATTTTCTCCCATTCTGTTCTAATAGGACTACTGTTAGTATAATGTACTATCAGTACAAATCCAGATGATACAATCACACCTAAATAGTGACAGATCTCATATGTAAAACACAGTATATGAATAAATTCTCTTACCCTTGATAGTACATTGTCTCATTGCAAAACAATGACCTAAAGCAGAAGAAAATGAAAAACCGGCCTGGTGCAATTGTCCATTTCATAACTCACATCCTGAATCACGTGATTCTGTAGGTTGTCCAACGATAACAATTGCTGCTACCCTTTCTCCACTATGAGAGACACACACAGTCAGCACAGAATTAGTTGTAAAATACTTACCTTTATGAATTGAACAATGCATTTTAAGGACACAGTTATTGGTAGCTAAACATTTAACAAAATGTATATATAACTGGTATATTGATAAGTGTGATTCCACATTTACAGACAGAATAAGGAATCTGATTTGAGCAACTAGTGCTCAAACTGTAGGTCAAAAACTATGTAGAATTATGGGTAGACTGAAATTCAGGATTGTAGGAACTGTGTCTGCTAACAAGGTTTTATTCAGAATAGATCCATTGAGACAGATTGTGGTCTGCAGAAGACAGCCAACTGCAAAGTCTAAAGTAGCTTCACATCTCTGTTGTGCTACTTGGATTACCAGTTTGATTGTTGGGGCTGCACTGGTCCCAGATGTACATGATACAGCATAATTAATACAGAAGGCTGGGCAGTATATGTGCAAATGTATTGCCAATGCCAGTGGTTCCCAAGCACTGGCCTCACTTAGAGAAGTGGAAGTACACTGCAAGTAAGGCGTGGCCGGCGCCCTGAGTGAACACATTCAACCAAACTTAGCTCAGAGCATATTCAACCAAATGTTTCTCCCAAAATTAGTATAAATAATACTAACAGACCTAGTAACTCAGTCTTACCATGACTACTGCTACAGGTGCCTGTAGGAGGAATCTGTTGTCTGAGGGAAAAAGGGAGACAGAACAAAGTAACAATGAGCACCAACAATCCTGGATTAGGAGAAGGCAGCCTGGAAGCAAGGGTTTGAGTGTAGCAATGCTATCCAGACTGTAGTAAGGAGACTTTAGCCAGTAAGGCACAAAATTTTCATATGTTCTTCCAGCTGGGGAGGAGCTGGGACCAACTACTCTACTATATGCCCTGTAGTAACAATAATTATTAGAGTACATCATACAAATAACTGCAATGTGGTTAGTTCCAGCAGTCATTTATTTAGCAGTTTTGGTTTGACAACTGATCTACAGAAAGTAAAAAAACCAAAACAAATCTGGTGACATCTCCTATTTGCATGGCAACAACATGTTTTGTTTTGGTTTCTTGTAATTAAAGCAAAAGAATACAGGGCCACTTTCACAAAAAATGTTAAGGAGGAAACAGTAAATCATTTAGCAGTGATTAAACCCAGAAAAAGACACCATGACTCTGTTCTCTCCTCTATCTCAGGTTATTTGCATGCCCATGTCTTACCTTCATAGGAAATTCTGAACATAAAGGAATATTGGATATTTGAGAAGAATAAAGAGAAAGAGAGTAAGCGAGGTAGAAGACTGGCAATTTACTGGGAAAAAAATTCGTGTTACATATTGACACGAACCCACTTGCTATAAAATAAAATTTAGTTGGACCCAGCAATTGCCCCATGAACTGATATCCAGGTGCTAGCTTCAGACTATAACCATTCTCATTCTTCTGCTTTTTTGAGTGACTCTTTAAGGATTTTATACAAAACAGAAAGATCAATACACAGTACAGACCTTACTCAGAATTCTGTAACTTGTGATCAAAGACATGGGCCTACATACAGATTCAAACCTGTATTTGATACAGCAGCACACTGATCTTTGGCTCACACTTGAACCTACATTGGCAACTTGGTGTGCAAGGGGATTCTTTTTGGTGCAGATTTCTCTAGTAGTTTTAGATGAAGTCTCACAATATGCACTTGAGTGCAACACTGATAAGCCTTGTGAAAGTTCCCTCTTGATAAAACCCCAGTGTAAGTTGTGTGCTAGAGCATCATCTAGACTGCACCTCTTGCAATGCAGATGCAATGCCCTCCAGCCATTACTGCTCCAGGCATTCACAATGTGAGTGCACACCTAGGCCAAGAAGCTGGCACAAGATTCACCATATAGAAACACTGTTTGAATATATGATCTTAGAACCACAATGGACTGCAACCCTGATCCTTCCTTCCTAGTGCTGTATCCATCAGTATTGTAGATGTCCAATCTAAGCAACCTATTAAATAAAACGGTTGTCAAAGTCACAGAATCACAGGATCACTGAGGTTAGAAGGACCTTGTGAAATCATCCAGTCCAAGCTTCACAAGCCTGTTCTCCACAAATTGTATTTAGGTGAAATTAGTCAGTATCTCAATCCAAATTTACTGGTCCGAATTTACTAGTTGCTTCAAGACAGCTTTACCACACTTTTCAAAGGAACATGCTATACCAGAGATGAGACAAAATGAAATTACTTGTCTGTAATTATGTATTATCATATTTGTCCACTCAAAACATTATAATGTAATTCTATTAAACTTCCAGCACAACAGCCTAGCTTTTTAGTTAAGACTATTGGAACTGATACTTTTACTCTTGAAAAAGCCCATAATTCAGTGTCTGGTACCAGCCAAGATAGTGGCTTTCAAACGTACATTAAGTTTTACTTAGCCCCTGCCACTGATCTAATAGCTCACAGATGACAAAGCAGAGCATGGGCACAAAATACTCTGCCAAGTCTATAAAAAGAATTTGCTAACGTTTACAAAGCTTTCATCAGGTGTCAATAGAGAAAAAGTATGATTTTCAAGTGTCTTAAGTGGACATTTGTAGTCATGTAGAAATAGACTCAGAAGCTCAAGAAAATTAAATTATTTTTTCTAAGTCAGAGCAAAAGTGTGTAGAGGATATGCTGTCTCCTATGCACAGTGTAACCACCACATCATTGTTTTAACATATTTTGATTTAGTATATAAGGCAAAGGGAACATTGCCTATACAAATTCCGTTTTGAAAAACTGTCTAAGCATTTTGATTCATATGAAAATGTAATGATATCCCAGAGATTGGGGTCAATCGAGGCATTATCCTAGCATTTGGGAAGCTGCACTTTCAATAAGCAAAAGTAAGTTTTCTGTCAAATCTTTAATACTTTACAAAAAATGCATGCTCAGCTATTCAAGGAAAAAAGTTAATTCTGTCACCATATTCTATATTCATTGCTAACCTTTTCACCTTCTTTCTCTACTTCCCCATTCCTAGCTTACAGCAGGAATCCAATTGCATTACTAACCATATTTTATTATTTAATAATTTTACATTCTATGTAACAATCACTGACCTGTCCAGGCATTTAAAGTGTGATTAAACAATTATCTTCTGATAGAAGATAGAAGGGCATAAACAACTACCATCCTTATTTTTTATCAAACACCACTTGCATATGTATACATATATAACTATATTTGGTCCCAGGCAGTACATTATGCCAAATAGTCTAAAACTACACCTATCTCAACTACATTTAGTACTATTAAATACTGAAGAAGCTTTAAACCAAAACTTCTATCAAAACCAGACATAAGACCTAAATACTTGCTCTACCTCATACACAACTAATAAAACAGCCAAAACACTTTAGTGTCTGTATCTCATTCAGCCTCTGTAACTCATTAAATACTATGAAAAACTATGTACTGATGGAAAAAAGAGCTATAAATCCCCACTATGGTATGTCAGTAGTTCAAGGGGAGCAGAACCATACCTAGACATCAGAAGCTCTGCATTGCCCTGAGCTCTCATTGGTGCTGCCAAGACAGATGTCACATTACTCCATACACCAGGCCCGACTACCACAACCTAGCTTTTACCATCTGATGTTCAGGAATAACTGTAGGGATTATAACAGCAAGACCTTAATTAACTTAAATGCAGAAATCACTTTAAACAATGTCATAACATCACTTACAGAATCAAGGACTGTCTCCGCTTCTGGGGTTGTGTGATACAAGAAATAGGAAAAGAAGTGAACTATGTATTTTTCTCTGGAAAAATTATATGGGAATAATAGAAAAGCCTTCACCTACGGGAGACACAATAGGACACATTACATGAGCCTTTTATACATATATAAGAAGTAATAGGGGGACTCTGGAAGTTGAATTGTTACTGCTTTTCTGTGTTTCTGTTGCAGAGAAGCCTAAAATCAAGAGTAAAATACGATGAAACAAAATAATGTTAAGAGTTTGCCAGTTTTTTTAACTCCCGTTAGCATGCGATGTATCCAAAATAGTTTGATATTTGCCATGAGAAATAGTAGCAGCTTAGTTACAGGAATAAAATGAAAAATATTTCAGCAAGCAATTATATGTCTCTCTCATAAGAGTATTCATGAACAAAAATAATTTATCCCTACCATCCTGTTCTAAGCAGGTGGAGAAGAGATAGAGAAGCAAATGTATCATCATATAGTCATATAGTACTTCACTTAACACAGATTTTGATAAGCAAATTGTTAATTAGACATGCTCTGTTCCCGCCTGCTGCAGCAAAAGGAGCTTTCTAGATGCACAGCCTGCTAGAGTAGCCTCTGACTCTATGAAGGGTATGTCTGACCCACTGGCAACACATTGCTGCCACCAGGATTATACCTTTCCCATTTAGCATTCTTCCTTTTAGGTTGGACAATGAGTTCCACCCTTCTAGTGCAAAACCTTTATATAGGTCCCTTAAAGATGTGACAAGTTTTTGCCCCAGGAACACAACCATGAAACAGGTTTTATGTGTGAACTACTCTTAATATCAACGTATTGCTCTGTCATGCCAGTCTGCTTGCTTGTGAACTTATGCTCTTAGTTCAACTAAAATATGGAAGGTACATGGTGAAAACATGAAAGTAGAATTTCAATGAAACATGTAGCTCCAATTGAATTTTTTTTTCAAAATTTATAATCTGAATGAACTCTCAACTTCTAACAAGCATTGTGAAAACATTGTTTAAGTGCCCAGATATTATGACTGGTAGCCATCTTAAGCCACAGATACTCTACAACAGGTGAGAGCTGGATCAGGTTTTTCAAATTAGAAAGTTGTACTTTGTAAAAAGTCCTTATCTTTGTCAAAAAACACCTAGTGAAGTCAAATATAGATGCACTTAGATATAAGTAACTTTTTTTAAAAAAAAAAAGTTTGAAATTAAACACTTCCAAACCAGTAGTTGCTATTTCAGGTTTTAAAAAGTGTTTGTGTTTAATTTTCCCCCTCTTCCCTATATCCTATTTGAATAAATTAATTTACTTTGACTAAATTGAATTTCTTCTCTGCTATCTTTTATTTTGAATCCCTAGCCATGCAATTCTAGTTTCCTTAGATTCTTCAGCTTTTCAAAATTAACTTTTCTTCATATGGAAAAAAAGTTGAAAAGAGTGAATAAGATAAGAATACCCTGGATTAAGTGAAAACATACAAAGCTCTACCCTTTTTAAGTTTTTCAGATTTCAAAACCAAAACTTCATTCTGTAACTAAATAGATTAAATAATTTTTGTAAGAAAAATTTAAAATTCACTGAAAAATTCACAGAACTCAGACCTTCCCTGCATGTAGGAAAAACATGTTGTAAAGGGTAAAGAAGTTTACCTAAACTTAATCAAAACTGACAATAAAAAAAATTTTGGACCTGTAGTCTGAAGTCATTCATGACATTATTCCAGAAACCACATTTTTGTGTAAGTGCATGGGAGAGGGGGTGAGGGTGGCAAAAAAACCTTAACGTGAATGGAAAAATAGCCTGCTAAATCCAAACAAACTGTTTAGTTTGCATTTGATGAGTGAGATTTTTACCTCCTTTATATTTCAAATTTCCTTGCATCTACTTAGTATTTTTGGTTACGCTCTTTCCATCACACAATCAATATTTCACTTCTACATGTTGCCTAAATATATCCAAGTAATATTGAAAAAAGCATATAGATAAACAAGTAGGAGACAGACAATGTTTTTAAAACCAAGTTACAAGAATTACAATTCTAATGTGTTTGTGCTCCTTTTCTCTAGATAGCCAACCACTTCAATTTTTTCTCACAAAAATGGTAATAATGAGCAGATTTAAATGTCACCTGTGAAAATGGAATTTCATATTGTCACACATATTCCTAACAGAAATTTCTGTGTCCACAGGTACGCAAAGAAGAAAAACAATGAAATTAAAGAGAAGCCTAATTCCCATTCTCTTTCCTACAAAAGTGAACAAGCTTTTCCTTATGGTGGCACAAAATTTGGAAGTAGGCAGTGGGTTGGCAAGGAGGTTTGGTGAAGACTTAATATGGCACAACCTTTTTTCTCTTTGAGGGAACTGATAGGTCCAGGAAACCCATCAAGGGAGAATAAAAAATACAACTGCACTGAAGTACAACAAAGTTGAAGGTTTAAGCCTTTCGTACATCGCTTTCAGGGAAAGGAGAACTCTCATATGTAACAAAGGTTGTAAGCCGTTAATTGGGAATGTAAATACTTATTAGATTAACAATGCATTTGAAGGAATAACTTTGGTAAAAACTATGTTTGCCTTGCTTCAAAGAGAGGAAAGCCAAGGCAATGCAGGTGTTTATTCTTTAAAAGAAAACTAGCAATAAACAATTTTAGTTTGAGCCTGCTCAAACTAAATTTTGTTCAGACTTTTTTACTGGTTCTTTCAAAGGAAAAATAGATGAGCAGCACATTTACATGACAAGATTCCCATTCTAAATTTGCAAGTTGCATGCTTCATCCAGCTTTTCCACAATTTATGACATTTGTAAAGTCTGTTAAGTGTGTGTTTCACAAGATGTTGGGTGGGGTTTTTTTCCTACGGATTTTCTCATCGCCTGTTACTGTTGAAGGACAGGTCATATAGAAGTTACTACTGTAGTACTCTCAAGAACATTGAAAGAACAACCAGATGAAGAGAAACTTAATCTAGAGTGGAAATGTTTCAAGTTTGTTATTCTGTATACGCCTCTAGTGTTGGAATAAGCAGTAATTAAAGTGCTCCATTAGACAGTAACTTAGAATAAGAATTAGAATGAGTGAAGGATTCAGATAGGAAGATTAAAAGACTATTATTTGCATATTAGTCTTGCATAGATAAAAGATTAATAGTGGCATATTCAATGAGTATGGTCTCCATCCCACAAGTGTTAGAGGTTCCTTCAGAAAACTGGATTATAATTATGTGACCAGAAATTATATTATAATGCACACCTACAAAGTAGACAAATTAAAATAAGGTTAGTTCTGCTATTTAACTTGAGCATCCTTTTTCAACGTTAGCAGATTTCTATCTTTAAGTGTAATTATTACATTAGCTAGTGTGGAAAAAAAGCCAAAGAAAGGACTAACAGGTGCTTTCTGTTCTAAATATGTTAAAAGCCATGAAGCTGCAGAAGAGTGGGAGACATAGTCCTGCTCCGAAAACTCTAGAGCAGTCAAAAAAGCAATTTTTCCCTGGATCTCTTAGTACCTCCATGGAGAGAGACAGGTTTCAAAAATCTGTCCTCCTACCCCACTCACTTCTTTCTTGGTATAGCTACATAGTAAATTCTGTTCAGGTCAGCCTCAATGAAGGTCCTGCTTCCCAAAGTAGGGAGGATTTACTTGGATCAAACTATACCCATTACAAGACATGCTCTAGTTGTCATCTTTTTACAGAATATATACAGTTTAGGTTAGTTCTGGTATTTAACCTGAGATGCTAAAGATGAGCAATGAAATATCCATGGTCTAGATGTCCCCATTGCAAGTCAGGCAGTGTGAAGGGGCGCTTTTGTTGTTGTTGTTGTTAAGTAGCATAAGTGAAATCACATTTAGGGAGTGCTTTAGAAATCTATTTTCAAATGAGATGAACCATACTGTAGATGTGCAACTCTAAGGGAATGAGAAAGCACAAATGAAGACACTAAAAATAAAGTTAGATGAGGTAAATCTCACCTGGAAAAACATTACAGACTGTTCTAGTATGACAACACATGTAGTGTGGTTAGTTATTTCATGCAAGAGACATCAAAAAATGCATTAAAAGGGAATTATGTCTTGATCATGTAGATATAACATCTGCAGTTTCTTTTTTTTTTTTAATCCCCTTAATCTTATTTTCCTTGACACATGTATTTTTTACCCCAATGCTAATGCACTGTCACAGTGGTGTTCAGCCTAAGACTAAGCTCTAAATATAAGCAATACCAGATCCCACACTTTGTTACAAAAAAAGCTGATAGAAGAAAAGAACGTTAACTTGGGTGTCTGCATATAATTCACGTTCCATAATGAAAAGATAACCATTCCAAAGTAAGCTTAGGAAGTGAACTATTGTTGTATATTATAAGTTCTGAGGAAACTACAGTTTGTCATAATATTCTATTGTGTAGTGCTTGATGTGAACATTGTTGAATTTTAAGCTAAAATTGACAAAGATTACTGTGGACAGATAGAGCCCATTGAGTATTGAGATAAGAAAACTATATACAGTCTTCAAATGGAAAACTCAGTAGAATATATTAAGACTAAGAATTTGAAAAAAAAAAAAAGGAAGGGAATATTTTTCTATTACAAATAGAGGAATGAAAAATGCATTAAATACACTGCATATCTGATGTCTTAAAGAAAATGTCATTGCACAGCTTTTTCAAAAAATAGAGAACAATCAAGTCAATCTTGCAAAATGAGAAAGTGACTTGGATAATTTTCTGCTTTCGCTACAGGACTACTTCAGTGCACTGCCATCTCCATCTTAAAAGTCCTTTACTGATCAAGAGCATGGGATGTCTACATTCCATGGACCATAAAAGTCACTTACTTTCACCTGACATGCTAATTACTTCGAGATCAGCTGAAGAAAAAAATAAGACCTGACTATAGCATAGCAGTGTAATGGTAAGACATTTTAGCTGAGATGTGGGGTTTATTTTTCATACAGCAGTTGAAAGACAGAAACTTGCATGGCATCATCACAGCTTTTTTGAATAGCAGTCTTTCAGGAAATGTTTCTCATAGGCTTTTAGTGGCGAGTGTTGTGGAATAGTTGGATTTGTCATTGTGTGTAGTCAGGCAGTGCTGAGTAGAGATAAACTTTGTGGTGCCACAGTGAGAAACAGCCGAAGTGTGGAACCATAAATTCTGGGGGATATGCTCCTGCAATGTGCAACATCAATAAACCTGTATTTCCAAAACTGTTTTTTTTTTTCCTTTCCAGTGGTTCCACCCCTTTCAAGGGCAAATCAGATGTACAACTTCTGTCACCTGTGCCCTTTGGTTTTAAAGCATGTTCTCACAGTACTTGAACCTTAATAAGGGTGGTTGCATGGGTTAGATGAAAAGCAGCTCAGTGACTTTAACATTACTATCAACATTAATGTTGTGAGCATCACAAAACCAAGCATTACCCACATTTTGAGTCTGGAAAACTTGATTAATATTAGATTAAGAAAAAGAACAACTGTTAAAAATAAGTTCATGCTGTATGGTTTTTCCCTTCCAAAATTGCTACAGTGTCCACCTAACCTATATTTCAACTGCTTGAATGCAGATGTCACCTAGAACACAGGCAAATAAAGAGACTCAAAAACTAGATGTCATATCATTTCAGGTTGCTCTAGGAATTGCTAAATAGTTGCAGAATAAAACAATGCCTGAGTGGAAGAACTGACTGATAAGAACTTTATCATTTCTGTGTCTGAACTAGACAACACCAGTTCCATTTATTCTCTTAAAATGGGTCTTTATTGTCAGTGAATAGTATCAATAACAAGATATATGCTTACAGTTTTTTTAAGTAGAACTTTATGATTAGATGCCAAAGAAATCTTGATATATATGTAGCACCTTGACTTGAACTATCATGTTAACTTTTCCTAGTCATCGTAAACATCCAAAAAATTTTAGTTTGTACAGCCTGGCACCATAATCAAAACAATTAGTCTTCATCCACTAGATGTCAGCCATTTGCGGATATTCACTAAGTCCTAATAATTGTCATTCACCACTATCAGAAGACGTTATTATTAGAAGACGTTACTGTGAATGTATCAAACTATGCAACAGTTTTTTCCACATGCAAATTGTGTTGTTGGATTTTTTTGTTAGAAACTAATAGTGTTTATACACCCAATGGTAACTTCTCTATTTGCCACATACAATAAGCCATAGGAAAACTGTGTTTAATAATGACAATTGTAATCAAGTGTTCCATACTATCTTCAGATCATTGTGTTTACTGAATTTGGCAGTAGAACTGAGAAAATTGGACTGCTATCATTAATCCAACCAGCTTGTTTTCAGGAGAGATCAAGACCTCTATTTCAGTCACAGTACATGTAAACACTTGAAAACTTCCTGGAAAAACTGTCGGCTGAACATTGCCTCTGACAAAGTGGTACACATTGAGATTAAAATGCATATGCCACTACAGAAGCACTGACAACTAAGGGGAACAGCACATTCTTGACTCTCTAGAAACTACATGTTCCTGTAAGTGCATGGTCAAATTTAACTTCATTATTAAGTGGAACAGTGACTAGCACTTATATGAAGCTTTGGCTCAGACCACTTTTCTTTTAGGTGGAAAAAAAACCCTGAAGTGCCCCTTTCATTCTTTTTCCTCTCATCTATCAAGGATCTGGTTGACCTCTCTATCTTAAAGAGTGATAATTTTCAGAAGCCCCATGCTCTTTAGCTGAAAATAACTTTACACAAAGGGAACAGTCATTGTGTGCTCACTGACACACAGTGAAGCGTGCAGGGATGTCTGATCTAACTGTAATGCTATATCTGTATTTATGAACTATACAAGTGGCAGAAGTAATTATGGGAAGTTGTGCTTTTATGTAACATAACATTCCACTAACCTTTACTGAAAGATAGGACTTTTTAGCTCAAGTCTCAAACCATCACTTCTCTAGAAGCTTTGTTGGTCAGAGATCAGAGGGAAAACACGTATTCCCAAAATATGCCACTCATCCACAAACACTTCCAAGTCCCTCTCTTCAGGGATACTCTTAATCCATTTTCCATCCAGCCCATATTTGTGCATGGGATTGCCCTGACCCACATGGAGGACCTTGCACTTGGCCTTGTTGAACTTCATGACATTTGCACAGGCCCATCTCTCAAGACTGTCCAGGTCCCTCTGGATGACATCCCTTCCCTCCAGCATGTCAACCACACCACACAGCTTGGTGTCATTAGCAAACTTGCTGAGGGTGCACTCAATCGCAACATCCATGTTGCCAACAAAGACGTTAAACAATAACAGTCCCAGTACCAAACCCTGAGGAACACTTGTCACTGCTCACCACGTATGAATACAACCCTATGACTTCCTGGAACAGAAACAGTCATTCTGACAAAAAAATCATGAGAACACTTGCTGATAAGCTTATATATTAGGAAGAATATAATATATATATACTTCCATGAAGTGTTCTGTAAACAACTTCATAAGTCAGACAAAACATCCAAGTAAGTAAGAATTCTATATAGCAAGCTTATCAGCCTCTGCTAGACTGTTTTATTATTTCAGTTGTCAGTTTATGTCTCAGAACAATAAGAGTAATCGGTGGAAGTAGAAGAAGCATGGAGGTGAGGTCCCATTAAAGACTGAGTTTGGTTAATTCCTAGAACTGTAACTCAGATACAACAGTAGTGCAAGATTTAGGCTCTCTGTAGAGAGACAACTTGACAATGAGTCTTAGATATGTTTCTCCGATCTGCATAACTAGAAAATATATTACATTCAGGAATTAGATTGGATTAATTTATAATTCATGATATCGCTCATTTTACAAATACCTCTCCATATGTAATCAGGTTTCTACCCTGTTTCTAGAATCCTATTATTAAATAACTTTAATCATACAGATTCAAGAATAAATGCTCATGAATGTTTGATAATGAGGACCAGAATCCCATTTTTTAATAAATGCAGAGAAGGGGTTTTTTTCACTGAAAGTCAAGAGGGCTTTTAAGGTACTCACACTTGTATGGAAGTCCCATGCAAAATGTACAAGGAAAATCCGATGTTTTATACCAGTATCTGACTAAAACTTCTTCAGCATCTGTCATGTTAAAAAGGAATGTAGTTTCGATATTCATCTGTCAGAATCCCAGGACTTTCACTGATTTCTCTGTTCGAGTCCCAGCAAAAGACTTTCACTGATTCTTCCATCAGAATCCCAGCAAAGGACTTTCACTGAGTCAGATTCATAAAAACAGAAATCAGTTATTTATTGAGAGTGACAGAACAGATTCAAGATTGCCATTGATAAATTCAGTGACTAGAATAGCACTACTACTTAAGGTTAACATTGCTAGCAAAAAAAAAAAAAACAAAAAACCATCCGGGGTAACGTTCACCAGAGTGTGAAAAGTGCAGCGCTTACCCAAGAAGGCGACCCTGCCTGGGGTGGAGGAAGGGAACGCATCCTGTCGACTGGTCCATCAGGTATCAAGATTCTTCTCTCCCAATTTGGCAGTCATCTTCTCCATCTTTTTATCCCCCAAATTACGAGGTTTCCCTCCCCTAGGTGATGTATAGTATGATTTGGGTGGAGAGACTATTGTTATAGTCATATATGTTTAGCTTGATCTCTAGAATCTTCATTAGCATATACAAGGTTGTCAGCTTTAATATGCATTTCACAGGTAATGAGGCAGAGGTCAGTCATCAGGCACACTAGCCTTCAAAGAACAAAGAACTACACAAGTTTCTGTTATCTTGTCTTCACTGGTAAAAAGCAGGGCTGTCCTGCCTACACAGGGCCCCCTCCTTACCTGCATCCTAAGCTGGCCAGGCAAATCTCCACTCCTCTGGCTTGCACAAGAGATAGTAAGGCCAGTCTTAATTGTTCTTTGAGTACAGAGAATTTACCTCATTATCCAAATTCCACAGCGTCATTACCTGGCATAAGGAATTTATAATTCTTCGAAATGGGTTAAAAAAAATAAAAGGATCTGTCAGTATATACACAAAAGGCATGTTTCCTGTAACTTAAAACTGGTGGTCGCTGGTGTCTCTAACCCAATAAAAATTTGGTGTCATTAAAAAAAAAAACCCACCAGTCTCTTCTGCAAAGCATTTTATTTATCGGCACAAAACTTAGAGGAATTATCAAACCAAGAACTCTTTCTGTACAACTGTGACTGCAATTCTGAGAGGATCTTCCATATAATTTTGATCTTCAGGACTTCATGCAAGAGCTTGTCTCCCTTCAGCAGTCTCTTAGCTAATCTTGGGGAATAAGGCCATTTTGGTCTAAGAAAAAAGAGCAATAGAAAAGAATCCTTGAAATATGTAGACTACCTATTTACTGTTCCTTTGTCCCATTATAAAATTTCTTTTAACTACATAAGTGTTGCTGTAGTCCTTTAAATGCTGGTGTAGTCATATATTAGCATAATTACAAAGCTATACAGGTATAAACAAACAGAAGCTGAAAGTGCTGCTCAAAATATTTCCAATCATTGAAAAATTTTGGTCTTAGGAATTACACCTGTATTAAGTCATTCCAGGCATCCTTATAATATTCAGTTTTTCTCATTTATGCTGGTACAACAGTGTATTGGAACCCTGTATGCAAGGAAAAAAAACTTTTCTTTTCAAAAGCTGATTAGTCTGATTCTGATCTAATTTGAGTGATATGAAGCCAGTATAATTCCAGCAAACAACAGATATCTGAATTAGGCCTTAAAGGGAAAAGATTAAATCAACTTTTAAACTTAGCTGCCTAAAATAAGTACCCTAAATAGATTAACTTAAATTCATATTTTTATATTCATAGAGTTGAACTTTTTATTTTGTTATCAGGCTTGAAGAAACTGGTCACACTAACAGAAAGGTTAAGTGGTGCTGACTAAAGACAAAATAGCTAGGAAAGATTTGCTATACCTATCCAAACTTAAAGTAAATTTTAGCATGGTTTAGAGAAAGATGGAAGTAGAAAGATAAAGATCTAAATGGATTCAGGTAAGCCATTTTGTCTTTTTGCTCTTTGCAAGGCTTTCTAACCATTTAGTAGTGAATCCGCTATCAGTTTAAATTCCCTTTTATTAGAATGCTGCAATACCAAAAAGTCAGTTCTTTTAAATTATTCTCTCTATAAATCAGTAGAGGACTAGTATTCGTTATACTAAATGAACTGAACACTTCCAACATTTTTATCAATTTTGAATAAGGCAAGTGTTGACAGGATTGAGAGCTTAAAACAATTAAGTGAATTACTTTTCAAGGATAGTCAGTTTATTTCATCAGTTTGCTGGACATTAACCTTGGATCCTAAATTTAAGCACCTTTATACCCTTTCACAGGCACATTAGCACTGGATCATTTGTACTTTGTCTCGGAAGTCTATATATTGAAGTGACTAAGCTACAACCTTACCAGCTCTCAGATGCATCACATTTAGGAAACAGAAGGTGAAGGTCCACTGCCTGCCATGTTCTAGAACTGAGCCCAATAGTCCTTCCATTTGTAACCTGGACCGAAAAAAGTGCAATGGGATTAGAGAAGTAGCTTCATGTTAGTAAACTGGGTTATCTGCTTTATCACAAAGTAAAACATGGTTCACTATACTTTCTAACTTGAACTATGCATTCCTTTTGTGGAAGGATTTTATTCTTCCTGTACCACCACTGATAATATGTATAAAGCCAACTCAGCATTTTTATGGGTAGCTGGAATTTTCTTTGTCTTGTTTTACAGCCATATATACATCCTATGGGTACAGATACAGGAAGTCATCTAGGCTAGTAAATACTTCTGACCTTACATCAGCCTATTCTGAACATTGATTTTTATATCAAAGTTTCTGTATCAACAGGAACAAAAAAGAGACTGGTTCTCAGATTAGGGTATTTGATTGTTTTATTCTTTTTAAAGTGTTCTTATGCTCTTACTTTTTCCTACCTTGACAGTAACAGAGTTAACATGATGAGAATGATATTTTTCTCACTAAATCATACTTGCAGTCCTCTGGGTCTCCCATTTTAGATAGCACTTTATCAGGTCTTGCAGCTATTAGATTTCTTTGTTTTCTATTTAAGTGACTTGGGAAGGGTGCTAGGTTGACAACCTAGAAGAATCGAGCCCTCTGTTCATCCACAGAGCAATTTACTTCAAGCTACAGTTAGAGATTACCTGAGAGGCAATTATAGTTAGCATTACCTGAGAGGCTGAAAAGGCAGGGTTAATTCTCACCCATGATTTCTTTGAAAGTTGTGACTACCTAGCATAAGAGTGAATCATCAAATCACCAAATCATCGAATGGTTTAGGTTGGAAGGGACCTTAAAGATCATCTAGTTCCAACCCCCTGTCATTGGCAGGGACACCTCCCACTAGACCAGGTTGCTCAAAGCCCCGTCCAGCCTGGCCTTGGACACCTCCAGGGATGGGACCTCTACAGCTTCTGATGATGCTGACTTTGCGTGGCTTCCAAAGAAGTGACCTGTAATAGCATATTCTAAAATCTACCATAACTTTAATGATAAGCAGAATTGCCATTTCTTACCTTCTCTCATCCAGAAAGGGATAAATAGGAGAAATGGATGGCTCAACTTGTTCGCACCCCCAGCTGTCTGGGTTCATGCATTTAAAACACCCTTGTCATGTTTCAGCCTTCCTCCCTGAACTTTTCCATTCCCCTTTCATCAGGAGCTTGGTTCAGTCTGCAGGATTTCTTCACCCTGCCCAGTGCCCAAGAAAAAAAAGATCCAGAACAAAAGACATCTCCTCAAGTGTCACTGAAAAGTAGTCAGTATAACAATAAAGTCAAAGAATGATTTAGGTTGGAAAGGAGCTTAAAGATCACCTCATTTCAACTCCCCTGCCATGGGCAAGGACACTCCCACTAGCCCAGATCACTCAAAACCTCATCCAACCTGGTCTTGAACACTTCCAGGGAGGGGATAACCTGCTCCAGTGCTTCACCACCCTCAGAGTGAAAAATTTTTTCCCAAGGTCTAATCTAAATCTACCCTCTTCCAGCTTGAAGCCATTACCCCTCGTCCTGTCACTACAAGCCCCTGTAGAAAGTCCCTCTCCAGCTTTCTTGTAGGCTCCCTTCAGATACTAGAAAGCTGCTATAAGGTCTCCCCAGAGCCTTCTCTTCTCCAGGCTGAACAACCCCAGCTCTCTCAGCCTGTCTTCATAGGAGAGGTGCTCCAGCCCTCTCATCACTTTCATAGCCCTCCTCTGGACCTATTGCAACAGGTCCGTGTCTTTCGTATACTGGGGCTAGAGATCTGGACACAGTATTCCAAGTGGGGTCTTACAAGAGCAGAGTAGAGGCCAGAATCCCCTGTCTTGACCTGCTGGCCATACTTCTTTTGATGCAGCCCAGGATACAGTTGTCTTTCCAGGCTGCAAGTGCACATTGCTGCATCACGTTAAGCTTCTCATCCACCAACACCCCCAAGTCCCTCTCTTCAGGGCTGCTCTCAATCCATTCTCTCCCCAGCCTGTATTTGGGCATGCGATTGCCACAACCCATGTGCAGGAACTCGCACTTGGCCTTATTCTTCAGTAAACATCATGAGGTTGGCACAGGCCCACCTTTCAAGCCTGTCCAGGTCCCTCTGGATGGCATCCCCTCCGTCCAGCGTGTCGACCAGTCCACACAGCTGGATGGCATGTGGAACAGTGTCAAATGGCTTGCAGAAGTCCAGGTAGATGATACCTGTTTCTTTCCCCTTATCCAGCAATGCTGTTAGCTCATCATTAGAAGGCCACCAAATTTGTCAGGCATAATTTGCCCTTGGTGAAACCACATTTGCTGTCACCAATCACCTCCTTATTTTCCCTGTTCATAAGCAGAGTTTCCAGGAGGATCTGCTCCATGATCTGGTCGGGCACAGAGGTGAGACTAACCAGTCTGTAGTTCCCTGGGTCTTCTTTTTTACCCTTTTTGAAAATGGGGGCTATGTTTCCCCTTTTACAGTCAGCGGGAGCTTCACCACATTGCCATGACTTCTCAGATATGATGGATAGTGGCTTGGCAACTTCATCCACCAATTCTCTTAGGACCCATGGATGAATCTCATCAGATCCCATGGTCTTGCCCTTAGTTGTTCTTGGACCTGGTCTTCTCTTACAGTGGGCAGTACCTCATCCTCCCAGTCCCTGCCTTTACCTTCTGCAGCTTGGTCAGTGTGGTCAGAGCCTTTACCATTGAAGACTGAGGAAAATAAGTCATTGAGGACCTCAGCCTTTTCCATTTTNTCTTCAGTAAACATCATGAGGTTGGCACAGGCCCACCTTTCAAGCCTGTCCAGGTCCCTCTGGATGGCATCCCCTCCGTCCAGCGTGTCGACCAGTCCACACAGCTGGATGGCATGTGGAACAGTGTCAAATGGCTTGCAGAAGTCCAGGTAGATGATACCTGTTTCTTTCCCCTTATCCAGCAATGCTGTTAGCTCATCATTAGAAGGCCACCAAATTTGTCAGGCATAATTTGCCCTTGGTGAAACCACATTTGCTGTCACCAATCACCTCCTTATTTTCCCTGTTCATAAGCAGAGTTTCCAGGAGGATCTGCTCCATGATCTGGTCGGGCACAGAGGTGAGACTAACCAGTCTGTAGTTCCCTGGGTCTTCTTTTTTACCCTTTTTGAAAATGGGGGCTATGTTTCCCCTTTTACAGTCAGCGGGAGCTTCACCACATTGCCATGACTTCTCAGATATGATGGATAGTGGCTTGGCAACTTCATCCACCAATTCTCTTAGGACCCATGGATGAATCTCATCAGATCCCATGGTCTTGCCCTTAGTTGTTCTTGGACCTGGTCTTCTCTTACAGTGGGCAGTACCTCATCCTCCCAGTCCCTGCCTTTACCTTCTGCAGCTTGGTCAGTGTGGTCAGAGCCTTTACCATTGAAGACTGAGGAAAATAAGTCATTGAGGACCTCAGCCTTTTCCATTTTTGGGTGACCAGGTCTCCCATTTTCTTCCTGAGTGGGCCTGCATCTTCCCTAGTCTTCCTTTTGTCTCTGACATACCTATAGAAGGCTTTCTTGTTGCCCTTGATATTCCTGACCAGATTTAGCTCTATGTGGGCTTTAGCTTTCCTGACCTGATCCTGAGCTGCTCAGGCAATTTCTCTGTATTCCTCCCAGGCTACCTGTCCCTGCTTCCACCCTTGTTAGGCTTCCTTTTTGTGTTTGAGATTGTCCAGGATCTCCTTGTTCATTCATGCAGTCCTCCTGCCGTTTTGCCTGACTTCCTCTTTGTTGGATTGCTCCTTAGCTTGGCAGAGGTGGTCCTTGAATATTATCCAGCTTCGTTGGGCCCTTCTTCCCTCCACAGCTCTATCCCAAGCAGATCCCTGAAGAGACCAGTCTGTTCTCCTGAAGTCCAGGGTAGCAATCTTACTGTGTGCCCTCCTTGCCACCCTAAGGATCTCGAACTCCACCATCTCATGGTCACTGCAGCCAAGGCTGCACATTAGCTTCACATTCCTCACCAGCCCCTCCTTGTTGGCAAGAACACGGTCCAGCATGGCACCTCTCCTTGATGGCTTTTCTGTCACTTGGAGAAGGAAATTGTTGACACATTCCAGGAAAATCCTGGATTGCTTATGCCCTGCTGTGTTGCCCTTCCAACAGATATCAGGGTGGTTGAAGGGCCCCATTAGGACCAGGGCTTGTGAATGTGAAGCTGGTCCTATCTGGTTATAGAGGCCCTTATCCACTCGGTCTTCCTGGTCAGGTGGCCTGCAGCAGACCCCCACTGTAACATCAACTGTCCCTGCCCTCCCTTTAATCTTGACCCATAAGCTCTCAATTGGCTCCTCATCCATCCCCAGGCAGAGCTCCATGCACTCCAGATGGTCCTTGACATAGAGGCTGAGAGCCCCTCCTCACCTCTCTTACCCATCCTTCCTGAAGAGTCTGTATCCTTCCACTTCAACACTGCAGTCATTGAAGCCATCCCAGCATGTATCTGTGATACCAATTAGATCATACTCTTGCAGGTGTGCACACATCTCTAACCCCTCTTGTTTGTTCCCCATGCTACGTGTGTTTGCATGGAGGCATTAAAATTGGGCCCCTCACTATTTGGAGTGAGTATTTTTCCTTTCAGCTGCACTCCATATACACTCCTACTGACCCACAACCCATGTCAAGGTTTTGCGCCTCTACTACTGGTATCAGCATCATATTGATAGGAGTGGGATGGATTCTGGTTTCCCTTCCCTGGCAAGTTTAGTTTAAAGCCCTCTTTCACAAGGTTGACAAGCCTCTGACCAAAGGTGTTCTTCCCCTGGAGCTGTTTCAGCTAACATTCATAATGGCTAATTAACTTATTTTACTAGTCCATACTTATTTTTATAAAGCAAATTTCTCCTTTATAATTCAATGCTTCTTTAGTTCAGTGAATTTAGTTCAGAGTAGACTGATGTGAGAAGAGTTGCAAACTTGTCACAATTGCTCTGTGTTGACTCTAATATTTTAAGTTATACACAGTTTAGTGTCCCCTGAAGTCAGTCTTTCTGAAAAGTAAAATGTCTAGTTCCCTGTAAAACCATTTCAAAATAATTACTCCGTTTTCATCATCTATAAGGCAAATTGCCTGTGTCATATTTCACCACTGATTTTCAAACCTGACTGCTTGTGTTTTCATGGTTGTGGTTAGACAGTCCTCCATTTCACCCCTCTTCTGCTTACCACATAGACCTTAGTTTTATAATGCTGCTGTTGTTTCCATGTGCGGTGTGTTACCAACTTTTAAATTCATAACTTCAGTCTAAAGAAGCATTCTATACATCAAAGCTTCAACACTTTGAAGGATTAACTAGACAACAGTATTTTCAACACCACCAATACAACACCATGGCTTTTTCTCCAGTTGTTCTTAACTACTAAGCATTATTATCATACGCAGCAAATCCAGTCTCCTTAGTACCATAGACCAAGATTAGAATTCAAAAGAAAAATTTGAATATAGTATAAAAACCTGTACATCATCATAATCAGTTTATTTTTCCAAATAGAAATATCTTCACAGCTTAACCACAGCTTTGGAAAAGTTACACAGAAAATTGCATGTCAAGATGATAAATCTGTCAATTTGTAAAGCTGCTTATGGTTATGGGCATGACACCAACAATAAAATAACGAAAACTTCATCCTGGATACAAGAGACATATCACACCTGACCTTCAATTACTTTATCATGTGACTGGTTGTATTTATGCATACTATTCTTTTGGCCATAAAGGAAGAAAAAGGGAAACAAATACAAGTACAATTTCCTGCATGAGAAGTTGGTTGTCTTTACAATAGGCAAGACAACATGTCTTTCAGAGTCAGCACTGTATTTTATTAGTATCTAACTAATATTCTAAACACAAACCCTGGCTGTCTCATGTTAAACTAACCACACCCACTGTATTCCGGAAATCTCAGTCTTTGGCTAAGTAAAACTGTGACTGGGGTAACTGGTTTCTCTGATACTGGACAAAGGTTGCTGAGTTGTGAATGGAATGGTGTCTTGAAAAGTACTGTTAGATTCTCTGCAGCTGGATTTGCAAACTAGACTTACAACAGATCTCAAGGAAAGGAGAAGTATTGCTGCAAGTTTAGTTCCAGATTCCTTATTCCAGGACTACAGGTATCAAACTGCAAGTTTGCAAATGATGCTATTTTTTTATTTTTACCTTCCAGGAGAGGCCCAATTAGAATCCAAATGTAATCTCAAATTTTCTTACCGTTTCTACTGTATGTTAAAAAATTTATCAAAAGCAATCTATTAGAGGTCAACTATAGTGAAAATTTTCTCTATAAAATACAACAAAATAAAGCAGTTTTTTGTGAACTACTAAGAAGATGTGCTTTCAGTAGCTTAATGTATTCTGCACCAATGACTGGCACATACTTTACAATTGTATTTGCTAAACAATAATTTATGAAAAGAAAGATTAATAGTCATAATATGAATGGAAACAACTGATAAAACTACACAATGCCTTCAGAACATGGAAAGACTGAATATTAGAGTATCAGGAATCAATTAGTTCTACCTTATTTTGTGGCTCAAAGAGATCAAAAAATAATTCCATCTGAGAGAGGAAACCTCTTTACTTATGTCAAGACTAGTGTCAGCAATATCAACTGTGCAAACATCTGGAAGTTCTTTCATTTGGTGAAAACTTCCCTAAACCTCACACCTGTTCTTTCAAAGCATTACAAATCCTCTTTCATACCTATTCCAGACACATTATCCCTTTTTGATGCATCACTATTCCAAGCGCAGAGATCATTCCAAAGCCATTGCACTCTGCTTAAACAACTCAAGACCAGCTCCTATAAACCTGAAGTGTAAGAAAATCTTCTCCTGAGAAAAAGTTGAGAGGTATGTGAGAGAGATGTAAAAAATAGTGTTAAGCTTGAAAAAAATTAAATCGACCAGAACAGCTATTCCTTATGGAAGGCAGCACAGAATATTGTCCCTTCAAAACGTAGAACATCCTCATATCCTTTTTTGTATTAGCATTTGAAACTCATCCTACCAGCTTTCACACATATGGTTAACTTGAGCTGCTTTAGTGAATATTTCCACTGAGTTGCACAGAATTTAAAACTGTTGAAATCAGTAGTAAAATAGAACATTAAGAAAGAAAATTCCTAGAAGAGATGAATTGCCTGGAAGAAAAAGAGCTTCAGACATAACAAAATGTTTTGAAAACTATCAAATTACTCTGAATTTGTAGAAAAGGAGTAGCACACCAACTGTCAATTTGAGAGTAACCTCATAGAATTTCTCGGGAGAGATGAAGGTGCTCTGAAGTGACAAGGATTTAGTGGCCATCCCTGTGACACCAATGTTGTTGCAGGAAAGGACAAAAAAACTAGACTTAGCCACAACAAAACTAGCCAAAAAAAAAAAAAAAGGCAGTTTGATACTGTCGATCTCCTGGAACCAAAAGAACAATGCCTACTTCTCTTCAACATACTAACTCTCCATAATTTTTCACGAGCTGCAGTCAAAAAATAAAAAGATATATTTTCCCAATTGATGCACAAAGTCGCTACTGCAGTATGTTGATTACATAACTTCCCTTCCTCTTCAAGGCCCAGGATAGGGACAACAATCCTTGACAGGATTCACAGCTCTGCCTTCAAAAACAGGCACTACCTTGTACCAATGCAGTTTATTTCTCTACCTTCGTCTTCTCTGTTTTGCCTCTAAATAAGACATAGATGTCTCTAAAAATATGTTTCTGAAGCAATACTGAGTATTGACAAGGCTTGCCATCTGCCTTATAAGTTGGGCCAGTATTTCATTACTTTTGTTGTAGAAAACCACACATTAGCTGGGGTTGAATTTATCTAACTTCAGCTTTTTACTAGCAATTCTATTCACTTCAGCAAGGTTGAAAACAGTGCTATCAAGTCTTGTTCCCATGAGCAGGTCACTTTGCAAAAATAATTAAGTTCTCTCTCATTCTTCTACTCAAGAGACTGAATTTAAGGTCAAATAATTAATATCTCAAATGCTGAGGCTATTTATGTGGCTTATCTCTACACATTGCATGTTAAGCCATTGCATGTTAGCTAAGACTATCTGGAAGAGCGTAAAAATGGAAAGGAGGTACTCTTGCACATTATAGGCTATAATTAAATGTGGACTAAAGATGTTGTGTATTTCATTTCATACATCTAAACATTAACTTATTTTTTCCAAATATGTATGACAAAATAATGGAACCATAGCAGTCAAATGTAAGCAAGAGTCATTGATACTTAAAAGCAAAAGCTGCATTAAACAACAGGTATAACACATGCCAGCGGGTAATTCAAGTAATGCTGAAAGATTTAGGCAAGAAAATTCAAAGTATTGAATTAACTGTAGCTGCAGTTTCAAGTTATTTGTGTGCTCTGAAAAAATTCATTTTTGGTAGTAAAGACTTTATGATAAAGATCAGTCTTCCCATCACTAAAACCAAGTGAGTTATAGACCAATGGGATTTTTATCCAGTGATCAAATAGTTGTTTTACTGCTTTACTACTAAGACACTTTGTCATTCATTAGGCATCTCTTATTACTTTGAGTAATCTACTGGAATCAGATTTGCTTCTCATTTCAGTGAAGTCATGTTGAGTAAGGCACGTAATAAACCTGAAGCAACTTATATAAAATAGCAAAATACTAGCTATGTAATATTTCTAAGCACTTCTCCATGCCACTTTTCCAAGTGGAGTTGAAAGCAATCGTATTTCTTGCCATCTTTCAGCTCCAGAAAACAAACTACTACTGGCCTGCTTAGTGAAATAACATAGATACTAGTAAAGATAAAAAACCAACATACATTACTCTTGAAACAAGCCTTCAGATATAATGCAATGGTTTTAAGACCTTGGAAAAAAGGGCCCAAATGTATCTTTTCCCATCAGAAAAGCTTCTGTTATTTGAATTGTATATTGAATTCTGGGGCATTTCACAAGTAGATTTCTTGTACAAATAGTTATCTTGATTCTTTATATAAAATGTTTCCAAGACACACAGCCCATCAGTGCTTATATTAACAGAGATCAACAATTGGCATTTAAACTCCTGTTTAATTTCCCAGCTAAAAGAAGAACCAAAACGTTTTTTACCTTCCAGGTTACTCAATCTATTACTACTTAGTAGTGACTTGAAGCACAATGGGGTTGCCCACTGGACACGCTCTGGATATCACATGTAGTACCTACTTGCATCAGCTTCTTATTTTAATGATTTTGAGGAGAGTTGAAGTGATGCGAATGGGTAGGCCACAAAGTGCACCTTGATTATTTTATTATTATTTTTTAAGAAAGGCACAAAAGCTTATTACCTCCCTAAATCACTCAGATTTGGACCCCACAAAATCCAAATATTTCTCCAAAACCTCCTTTTCAATGAATGTTGGAGTAGTTAGCAGCTTTTAGTTAAGAGGTATTTTAGCATCTGGGAAACTAGTAGGAGACAAATTTTTTTTGTAGGGAAGCCTTCTTTTCTTCTTTCTTTCTTACTACAGCTTGATTTGAAATCTGCAATCCAACACCTAACTGAGTAATTTCAAAGGAGCAACTGTAATTCTGCTGTAATTAGTGTGGCAGTAAATTATTAGTCATGACTTGAGCAGTTTAGCCTTGCATGACAAAATAGAAGTAAAGCACTACAAGACTTGCTAGTTCATCTAAACAAGCTACATTATTTATGCTGAGAGCAAAAGATTGTATGGGATTGATATAGATCCTTCCATTTTCACCCAGGTATCAGATGACAGCGGTGAACAGGAAGATGTAAAGTCAGTCATGCTTTATTCTCATGCAACTCATGACAGTCACTATAGCATGGGATCACATGCAGTTCTAGTTTTAGACAGCACACAACACCGCTCTTATCTGGGGCAAATTATAATCTTAGAATTGTCATAGTGATTTAGACTGAAAAAATACATACTGTAGATCCATCTCAGGTGGAATTACCAAAAAAGCAAGTTCTAAAGGCTTTCTAGGTGACATTGAGATGTTGAGACAGTTTAGGTCAAACTTGGAGCTCAGGTGGGTCTGGTGCATCAAACTTGTACCGTGAAGACATCTTTCGCAACCACGTAGCCATATGTAGCAGATTCATCTGTTAATGTCTCTGACTGTATTATGACCCGTCCCTCCCCCAAAGAAGAAAAAGAAATAGGAATTTCTAGGAATTCAAGTAGTAAAGGGCAATTGAAATCAAGCAGGAGCTAATGTTTAGTCTGCAAGCTATGAGACCTGGGAACAAAAAGTAACCATGGTGCTGTAGAAATGATCCAATTGGTAAGAAATACCTATCCTAAAAAGCTGAAAGACTAACATTTTCCTGGAAAACCGACGGTTGTGACTGTAGAGCATAAGCTCTGAAAAGGAAATTATTCAGACTGTACTTCAGCATAATCAATTTTTGCAGGCAAAGAACAGTGGAGGATACAGGAAGAGTACTTTCGGTGAAGCACAATGGTTGTTCAGACATGGGAAAGCAACTGATGGCAGTGAAGGCTCTGGAACACAGAAAAAAAAAAAAAACACTACAGCTGAGATTAATAAATAAATCTACTGGTGTATTGTGATCATAAACAAGTACCCAGAGGCAGATGATAAATTAATGCTCTTTACTCAGAGTGTTTGGAAGGAAAGAAATTCCTTCAGTATCCTTATGAAGAACCACTGGAATCAGAGAGGTTTTGTAGACAAAAAAGAGATCTAAAACTTCATGCAATACAATATAAACTTCTTCACAGGTTTGGCAAAGAAGCACAGATTTATGCTGAGAGTAGTTAGCAGTACAGCCTGGATCATGACTGTGAAAAACAGCTGCATCTCTCACCAACTGTTCACAGAAAACTCACCATGTCTGAAGAAATGCTTCTTGAGCCGGAAGCTCTCTTGGCAAAGATGTGGGGAGGTAAGGTGTTACTGTACATCAGAAAGCTCTTGGACAGTACATAAACACCTGGGAAGTGTACTTATACTGAGTACCTGGAGAAGGGAACATATCGTGTATTTGAGAGACCTCTTGAAGATAGCAGGGCTCCAAGGAAGAAGGCATAGACAAAGACACATCTTCTGTTGCTGCACATCTTCTGGGAGATGTGCCATCTATTCATCTAATGCTCTGCACTAAGAGCAGTTTGGCATGGAGTAGTCAGATAATGCCTGTCTGTGCCTCATGTCATCTCAAGTATCCTGCAAGGTTTACTGAGATAATAGCAAATTAAAGCCGAGTCCTGAGCAAAGAATAAGTTGGTTCTCTATTTATGTCAAGTTGTTCCCTTTTTATTTTGTAAGAAACAATCCTCAAGGAAAAAAGCTATGATGATTTTATAATTCTGTATTTTTGGGTAGTGATACTCTCCATAGGTCCTTTTCCATGTGTTTTAAAAATACAGTTTCTTCATCACTAGTATTTGAAACATTCAATGTTCCCGAAGAAATTATTCCTAACTATGTATACTGGAAAATTTGTGTACACGTAAAATGTAATCCATGTAGATTTTGGAGAGTTTTCATATATTAATCAAATCAGACTATATGTATAGTCAGAACTGTTGTAAACAGTAATGTTTTCTGAGAAGGACAGGCAACAAAAAAATCAAACAAGGTGAATCAGATGCATTGACAGCCTAACAGTATACCAAGAAATATTTACAAATGTTACTTCCAGTGTCAGCAAAACTTACTGGCAACTTGGTTGGCAAAAAACCCCCACATTTTATATGCAAACAAGCAGGATTAAAAGAGAATCTAAATAACCTTTGTCACATTTATCACTGAATTTCAGACATCCAGTAATCCAATATCACATCAAATAATCCTTATAGAGGGCTGAGAAGTAGATATACTTGAGATGCACTGAGTAGCTCAGTGAGGGAGTGGCAGCTGCAACCTTTAAAAAAATTGCATAAACCTTTTGCTATTGTAGTATATTATACATATAGGTTCTTACTATCCAACTCAAATCACAGTTCATTTCATTACTTTTGATCCTGAGGTAAGCTGTTGAGAAGTAATCAGTGTCATTGACCCCCATTTGATTAACTATTCTGCAGTGGTCACTGAGGTTAATACCAGTTTTATTACCTTTTTACTGGATAACTTTATTGAATGTCATGGAGCACCACTAAAAGCCGTTGCTTGAAAGAAACACCACCTGCAATAGTCTATATGGAAACAAAACTCTGGAGGATTTGCAGAAGCCTGCTTACATTTCTTCAATTATTCAGGAAAAAAACAACAATTTTAGAACATCCTATCACCCTGCGGAGTGAGTTTTGTTAAGAGTTACACAGAACAAGCTAACAGTATCTGCTCAGGAGTTATTAACATAAAAACCTAACCTACTGTTTAATATGCTGCAGTCTTCATACTTATGTTTTTTTCTAATGCAAATTGATAAAAATTCTTTCCTGGCATGTTAAAACTTACTGATCTTCAACACTGGCAGAGGCCAAAGGGGAACACTGATACACTTCTGTGTCATCACTTGTTTTTGAAGCCATGAGCTTCCCAAGAAACTACAGAAATAATTCAGTGTTACTGCCCTACTAAAGCCATTTGGCAGCCAAACAAGCAGAAGACCTGAGTTCCTACCTACCATTGCAGCATGACATTAACCATAAGCAAGCAACTTCTGAAATGTAGGTTTTATAAGACACCCACACAACTACATGCTTTTGCCATTAACAGCACACAAAACTGGAAGAATGCACACTGATTTGCACATACAAAACAGTCATGTTAATATAATCGTATATATTAATATAATAGTTCCAAGGGGCTGTAAACTAAAGCAAGTGGGGGGAAAAGGATATCGCAAGGACAGTTTAAGATACAGGAAGCAACAGATTAAGAAATAGTATCAGAAGGAGGCAATTTTTTCCTAGTTCACTCTATGAAATGCATTTCTTCAGTCTAACAAAGCTGCACAGGAGTGAAGGGTGGTAATGCAGATTAGCACCTGAAAGGTTCTGACCATACAAGAACATAAGGCGTTTACTCAATACGCTGTTCTAATTTCAGTAAAATGAGAGATGCAAAAAGTAAAAGAAAGGAATGTCACCAGATAATCAGTTATGTCTTTCCTAGTAAACGGTAAAAAACAGGACTCCATCTGGCTTGAGCAAGCAGCCAAAGAGCCAACAATTTGCTTTTGCAAGTGTTTACTGTCTGAAGTGCTAGGTAACAACACAACAAACAGGCAAATCCATTAAGGCTGACAGAAGTTTATCATGCTTTGCTAAGTCGTATTTCTTTTCTTAGCAGTGGAATTAGCCAGCAGCTTGTGCAGCTGACATAGCTAGCATAGTAGGATCACCATTTTATGAGTGGAAAAAAGCATACTTGAAAGTGTATTAGCAGTGCTTAAGAATAGTGTCTGAACACCAGGTCCTTATATTCACTTTTATACGTTTTTAGGTGTTCACTAACTGAGAAGATCAGGTAGTTTTGATACTTTATTATGGATTCAGAAGCCTGAACTTAACTTAATTTTTTTTTTTCTAACCCTTGCATGTTGTCCCAACCAAAAACTGTTGTCCCAAAGTAGGGTCATTTACCCAGTGTGCAAGATGCCAATATACACATGAAGTAGAGGTATTTATTTAAATAATTTCTGCAGAGATGGGTGCTAGGTGGTAGTCCACAAAGCTAGCACACCAGCCTACAAACCAATTGGAGTATTTATACAGCTCAAAATATAGAAATACACACTGTTAGTTATAATTATTGCTTAGTACTTTATCTTAACAATTTCTATTAGTACAGTTTCTCACTTTCATTTAAACCTACAACGTCCTTTAACTGATGTGCACAAGCGCCATTACCGTGTGGGGGGTGGGGGTAGGATGGGAGTGGTAGTTCTGTTCAGTCTCTGAGTTGGTGGTTGTAATTTCCCACTGCTGCCTTTACCTTTACACCAGTTACTGCAGATCTTTGGTGACTTTAGGCCTCTTCCAGCAGCTGGCTCGTTTTCAGCCAGTTTTGGCACCATTTGCATATGGATGCTCCCTTGTTATCAATCATCTGGTGTTCTTCAAGGATTTTTTCCATTTGCAAGGCATATGTTGTTTATACTAAGCATCCTGCTTCATAAGGCTTTTTACAGCTTTTTGCTCCTGCTTAGTGAGAAATTCTACTTTCTAACACATATTCTACCTTTCAAAAGTAAGTTTTGCCTTTTAAAAGTACAATATACTGCTTGATAAAGTGATTTAACAACACACATGTATGCTGTTCATGTTTATTGGCACACATATAACACAAAATAGTATATACATACATATTGTGCAACTAACAATCTTATTGCTTCAGAAACTTTAAAAATGCTTAGCAAAGAGCAGAAGAGTAGCTTAAGTGCCAGAGAGAACTTAAAACACCACCTCTAATAAAATTTTTAACTAACATTTATCTTTGATGACAGAACTATAAAACTTTTCTTATATTGTCTGACAATTATATATTACATATACATTTACTTACTGATAACTGCAACCTTTAAGTAGAAAATAAACCACCTCTTTCCTACAAAGTACTGAAGTCAGAAGAAGAGCAAAGTACAGAAGCAGCACTCTCAGCAAAAGGCTTTAAGCACTCCAAACTCAAAAGCCCAATGCAATTTTAGTACTCTAGCCTACAATAGGGGCTTCCACAAAAAACTGTATCTCTGACACAAGAAAAATAAGGATAAGAACAGTCTTCAGACCTTTACACTTCAACAGCACAGTTGACCAGACACATAATGATTCAAGGAACAACAAATTTCTCTTCAAACTTCTTTTAACTTCCTCCCTAAGAAGAGGGAGGGGGGAAAAAACAACCTTGCTTTAACTTTCTCCAGCTTTTATAATTGTCATGGCAATTCCCACCTGATGCATCATGCCAGCTAGGTGTGTCAGGACCCTAAGTACACTAATTGCCTTAATGGCCCTGAGTAGCCCACCCGGTTTCTTTCACCCCCGCCTCGCCTCGCCTCGCCTCGCCGATAACAGATTGCTTCTGGTTTGTGGTGAGGATTTTTGGTGGTAGTGTGGGTTTTTTGTTGTTGTTTTAGGTAATCTCCAAATCCAGGAAAACTTAACTAAAGCTTTTGAAATAATTGGGAGGGAATGTAGGTGAGTATGCTACTACAAAGTGAAAGAAACTATCCTGTCACTCTCTACTTACAGTGATCAGTTATATTTGGATTCGCTGTTATGTGCTTCAGTCAAAATAGGTATTTTTACCTGCTAGACTTCAATAATTTGATCCTGGAGCTTAGTCTTTCCTCTGAGAAAAAAATGAACAGGATCATATGAAGAGATCTAGCAAGTACTTGGGTGATCTTCAGCACCCCTCGGTCACACCACTCTGCTATTGCATCTGTTGGCTGGCACTGATGTAATGAGGACTACTCTACTAAAGCAGTATCGTATGTAGTAGCTGCAGTTCCAGCTCCTTTCTTGGAAACAGTTATGTTTAGAACTAGAAAATGTCAATGGAAGTTGGGTTTTTTCCTCTTGCCTTTGAATTTAGTAGGTTAAAGGTTGAACTAACACGCCCCTTTTTGTGAAGTACTGGGAACAGGATGAAGTTTTAAGAGTCTGGAAAGGTTGTCCAGTCAACAACTGAGTATTTCTGGTGTCCTCTCACAGAAATATCTAGAAGGTGAGCTAGGGCTTGGGTGAAGGCTAACTTGCTGTACCAGCATCACTGAGTTATTTGCAGATAGGCCTGTGTTTTCTTTTCTTTGGACCTGAGATGGTAACTTGGGCAGACTGTCACAGTAATACGGATGCATGACCTTATGATCAGAAGAGTCTCATTATAGTGGGGGCAGAAGGGGTTTTAGTGTTTCTGACAAAAGTGGGGGCATTATTTATTCAAAATGGAATGGGATTTGTGGTGTGGAAAGGGTTTAAAGAAGTATAACTTTTTGTTGTATCTCTTGTGGCACATGAGTTGGATAGCAGAGTTATAACTGTGATGTGCTTTTAAGAGCTGATAGCATAGCGCGGTTTGTATTTCACTTACTAATTTGGAAAATTAGTGTGTTCTGTTTTCCTGTAACTATCACTGGCTTTTAGAAAAGTTAATCCTGAAGCTTGTGATACTGAGTATGCTGAGTTAGGGGAGGTGCTAGCAGCCACTGCTGCTGTGCCAGCTGCCCCCTTGACACACGCCTGGTAGCCTGGGTAGATCAGATCTACAGTAAATAGGCATGTCAGTATTAAACTGGTGTTTATATTGGTATATAAAGTAGAAAGGCCATGGATGCATTAAGTAGCTGTGTATGGTACCCAGTTACCATCAACTTGGAGCCAGGGGTTTATCCTGATTTTTTTCACAGGAGCGGTGGCAACAAGTGCTAGCACCATCGGCAACAGAAAAGATCTCCTCCTAAAGAGATCTACGTTTGGATCTGCTGACAGGTAGTGAGACTTAAGATATGAGATATGTGACGATCCTACAGCATGGTTTGCTATGTACAAAATTAAGTGGTGAGAGATGCGAGGTAGCTGTCTTCATTTTTAGTATAGTTTGAAGATAGCAAAGGTTGTTAGAAGTATCTGGGGAAAACAATTCTAAATACATTACGGAGGACTGAAGATTAGAGAGGGTTGAATCAATGAATCCCTACGCTGTACTCAGAGGCGTCTAGGTAGTTCTTTCTCATCTTTGCTGCCCAGGAATCAAACAGTTAATGAAGGAAAAAAACCCATCCCACCAAATGCCATAGTAATGTATTTGGGGTTCCGTGGTAAGGGAGTGTTCTGCTTTACTAAGAAATGTTATTTCCTAGCATTTATAGCTACTCAGTGCATCACTGCTTTTTAGTTTATGTGCCAACATAAATCCCAACTGAATATCTTGACATGCTTATTTTCTCTAGGTAAAGCTCAAATGTATAAAGGAATGCCTCTCAATCTACTTTCTCTGAACGGAACCCTTTTAACAATCCAGTTTAGATATGCTACAAGTCAATAGCCTGTATTTTCCTCTTTTGGTTTAGTTTTTAACTTGTCTCAAGTCTCGTGCTTTCTGTTTGCCTTGTGTTCTGCAGGGTGAGATCAAGGATGAGAGTTTATTGGAGAGGAGAATGTAAGTCTAGAGATGTTTCCAGACTGCCACTTAACTTGCTGCCTGTGTCCCTCAGTAGCTCCCACAGCTCTAAATCTGTTTGTATTCTTGTTCCTTACTGGCTGTCACTTTCCTGACAATTCAACCATTTTATGAGTTTCTTCCAGAGGCAAGAAAGTCTTTTGTCTACAGTGCATTTTACACCTGAAGCTCTTCATGTAATATATCAAATGTCAAGAAGAATATTAGTTGCACTGAAGTGCTGGACCTTAAAAATGTTTCAGCTGCAATCTTGACAAGTTGAAAGTTTATTAAAGCAATTTTGTATATGACAAAAAGTTAATTTAAGCTGTGCTCTGCCTAATGCCTTCCTCCAATGGTGTCTCTCAAATGCCTGGTGAATGCCATCTTCTTGTTTACTGTCTCTCAAAAAATGGAGAGCTGTTAACCTGGATTAGTAGCTGAAACTCTAGACTAGCACATCTGAGAAGAATTTTAATGAATGATTTTTAACAGTATGTACATGCTGCCTGAGGTACATTTGTTTCATCATTTTGGAGGTGAATACACTTCAGTGCATTTATTCATACAAGTTGAGATTATGCTTTTGCCCTAGGGCTGGCAAAAGGAAAAAAGCAGACGATCCCAGAGTCAAAGGTGTGCGGCCTAGATGTAGGCTGCTAGCCAGGACAGCTAAAGGGTAAAGCTTGACTCTGGATCCAAGTGAGACAGCAACCTGATGAGAATACAGGCTCAAAGTATCAGAGAATGTAGGTGAGCAATTTAGCCACGTGATCTCTATTTCATGCCATTATGCCTTTAAAAATGCTTCCAAACAAAGATAAAGCAATATCAAATTTTAAAATAGGCTTAAAATTTTGAATATCCACGTATTAATGAATTCACTGTGTTTACTCAAAATTATAAGTGTGCTTAAAAATAAAAAAGATAAGTGGTCAGGAACAGTATTATTCCTTGTTCATAATTATGCAATTTAAGAAGTTTAAGTAAAATGTGAGCAACACTAGGTAGTAATTATGCAGGTATACAGTTGTCCTGGTTGCCTCAGGTAAAACAGGACCAATTTTGTTCAGTAACTCTGCTTTCTAACTAGGCCTCTTCTAACTGCTGAAATTAACAGCATATTGTGCAGAAAACTGCTCTTTTTCAGAGCGATAAGACCCATGTTTATAGCGGATGCCGAGGCATGGTATGCAGAGAGGCCCTTGCTTATACTTATTGCGATAACGACCAAGGCCAGCCAACCTTGTTATTTGTCCTGTTGGAGGGTTGGAAGCAGACAGGCGTAGAGGGGTCCCACCTGTGGGGAGGAGCGGACAGGACAGGTGACCCAAAACTGACCAAACAGTGTATTCCATCCGATCTGCATCATGCTCAGTATAAAAGCTGAGGGATCAGAGGGTCAGCACAGCTTCGGCCTTCCTCTCCAGCTTGCTCGGGCTTTTGCTCTTGCTGGGGCTCTTGTCTTCTTTCTTCAATGGCCGGAGTCCGAGAAGGACTTCGTCGGTTCGTCTGCCTTTGATCCTGACCCATGTGTTCCTGAATCCAGTTCCCTTCCATTGCTGAGTCCAGTCTGGGACTTCCCCAGTGCCTGCTGGTGACGTGATTGTCATCTTGGGAGCTTGATACCGTTTTGTATATATTTCATTATTTTTCTTTTTGTTATTTTATTCTTTATATTTCATTAAAGTAGTTTAATTCTTACTAAACTAGTCTCTCCTCTCTCTCCTGCTCGGCAGGAGAGAGGGAACACCTGTCGCTTGGCTTGCTTGGGCCAATCCGGCCCAAATCCACAACAGATTTTTTGGCACCCAACATGGGGCAACGAGCAGGGCTCGACCACAGCTCTGAGAGGTTGCCCGAATAGTTTGAATTCCAGCTTGCTCAGAGATTAGAACAGACAGCTTACATCATGTTGTTCTTAAATCGAAAGTTATATCGTGCCTTTAAAGAGCTTTATTTAAAGTTAAAAGATGCAACTCTACTTAGCCTGCTGAATGTGATGCAAGATTTATTTACTCTTTGTGTTTTGATGCGAAGGTCTAAATGTGATGTTTTGGTGTGGTTTGCAATTCAGATATATAACATGATTACTTGGGTAACGGTTCTGCCTGGCTACCTCGGGCATTACGGGATAGATTCCGTTACTAACGCCACTTTTGGTTTTACCCGGGGAAAGTTTCTTTTGCCTTCTGATGCTAATGCCAAAGCGACACCAACAGAACAAGGGGATGGAAACTTCTTGGGTTGTTCCGATAAGAATTGTTTCTTCTTTAAGGTCATGATTTTGCTGTCGGTTTTCCTGCATGTGCTGCAGGGGTGGTTTTTGCTGAAATCTCGGTGCAGACGTAGCTGCAGGGTGACCCGTGCTGCTGCCAGTCAGACCCCCAAAGCCAATCCCTGGTCCAGATCAGCTCAAACTGTCCCGCTCACCGCGGTGGCCGCCACTGCCCCCGCAGGGGGAAA
>VZSF01002043.1:3500-19662 GCA_013398295.1 Chionis minor | reverse complement strand
CGGGCCCCCGGGGGAGCGAGCGCCCCCCCCGGATCGGTGTCTGAGGGAGGGAGGGGGGGGCCGGGGGCGCAGGGCTGGTGGAGTCTCTCGGTGCCTCCTGTCCCTCCCGGGGGCAGTGTCCGTCTGCGCTGCGTCCCGCGGCCTTGGGCGTGACACCAGCCGGGTGCTGTCACAGAGTCACAGGAGGGTTTGGGTGGGGAGGGACATTAAAGCTCATCCAGTGCCACCCCCCTGCCCTGGGCAGGGACACTCCCACCGGAGCAGGTCGCTCCAAGCCCCATCCAACCTGGCCTTGAACCTCCTCAGGGATGGGGCAGCCACAGCTGCTCTGGGACACTCTGGCCAGGGGCTCCCCACCCTCACAGCCAGGAATTTCTCCCTCATATCTGACCTGAATCTCCCCTTTTTCAATGTAAAACCATTACCACTTGTCCTCTGGCTCCACTCCCTGCTCCAGAGTCCCTCCCCAGCTTTCCTGGAGGGACTGGAAGGTCTCCCTGGGGCCTTCTCTTCTCCAGGCTGACCCTCCCCCAGCCCTCCCAGCCTGTCCTCCCAGCAGAGGGGCTCCAGCTCTCCCAGCACCTCCGGGGCCTCCTCCGGCCCCGCTCCAACAGCTCCGTGTCCTCTTGGGGTTGGGACCCCCAGAGCTGGACACAGGATTCCAGGTGGGATCCCACCCCGGAGCGGAGCAGAGGGGCAGAATCCCCTCCCTCTCCCTGCTGCCCATGGTGTGGGGATGCAGCCCAGGATGCCGGTGGCTATCCAGGATGCCGGTGGCTTTCCGGGTTTTGCCAGCCCCATCTCGGTAGCGCCCAACACTTTGGCGCTGCGGGAGCCCTACTGCACTGGTACCTTCCGATGGGTGTGTAAACCCAAAATCGCGCACGGAATCTGCCCGCGGATGGTGAACGCCCCTCTGGGTGTGCTCGGCTTACGGCCAGGGCAAGTGCGTGCACGTGTCTTGACGCTGCAGTCGTGTCTCGGGTCAGCAGTGTAGATGTGAAGCTGATAATTTCTGCCTTGTTACAAAATGAAACAGCGTTTGCCTTTTTTCTCCATATTAAAATCACCTTCACACCTGGCAGAGCAGGTTTTAGGAGGGGGCAGGAGAGCGAGTGACACTTCAGCTGCATTGTCACACCAGCACCGGTGTGTCATTACACCAGTCTGCTTCAATAATCACTAATTTATAACGATGTGACCAGGGAGGAGCTGTAACATGTCGCACCTCCCAGCGTGGTTTTACGGCGCCGGGGGTTTAAGGTCGAGCTGTCCTTTCTTCTTGTAAATGCTGTGATCTTTTCACACAGTTTTTGCCCAACAAGATCGGCGGTTTCGCTTGCCCCGCTGGAAATGCGTCCTGCGCTCTCAACTACAGCCCGGGTAAGAGATGGTTTTCTGCCCTGGAGTGTTGGTTTTTTGGCTGTTCACTCCCCGCAGCAGCTTGGGAAGGAAGATGTGTCCGGAGAAGGGCAACGGAGCTGGTGAGGGGTCTGGAGAACAAGTCTCATGAGGAGCGGCTGAGGGAGTTGGGATTGTTCAGCCTGGAGAAGAGAAGGTTGAGGGGAGACCTTCTCACTCTCTACAACTCCCTGAAAGGAGGTTATAGCCAGGTGGGGTCAAGCTCTTCTCCCAAGGAACAAGCGACAGGGCAAGAGGAAATGGCCTCAAGCTGTGCTAGGGGACGTTTAGGTTGGATATTAGGAAAAACTTCTTTATGGAAAGGGTTCTCAGGCATTGGAACAGGCTGCCCAGGGAGGTGGTGGAGTCGCCATCCCTGGAGGTATTTAAAAGCCGGGCAGACGTGGTGCTGAGGGACATGGGTTAGGGGTGGGTTTGGCAGTGTAGGTTAATGGTTGGACTCGATGATCTTGAAGGTCTCTTCCAACCCAAGTGATTCTGTGATTCTCTGTGGCTCTTTACTGACCGCTGCCATGTTTCTCTCCTGCAGAAGTCCCCTCTCCTGAGAGCTACCGGGCAGTGGGGGAGCCTCGAGCCTTTGGCTCCAGCGCCAACGGGCAGTGGAGGGGCTTGGTTCCCCCTCTGGGCTCTGTGCCACAGAAGCAGAGGATGAGCCGAGGCTCTTACCTTGAAGCTCGCAAAAACCCCAGGTGCGTGCAGCTCCCCGCCGCGTTCAACCCTCCCCACGGAGCCCGGTGGGAGCTTCGGGTGGGGATTTTACCCGCACGAACCACTGGTGTCAATACGGGGTGAATTCAGGGTGGAAGGGGTTGTGTGGGCTGAGGTTGGCTGGGTCCGGCGGTGCCATTCGCTGTATGTAAACCTCCCCGTGGCAAAGATGCTTTGTAAAGGGCGCGAGCGCTGGTTTTGGGAGGGCGGAGTGTGGCATAACCTGCCCTCTCGCGGAAGCTGGGGGTGTAAAGGATCGGTTTTGAGAGTATTGGGAGTAACATCGTTACACCACTGGGGGAGAAATAACACCTTGGCATTTTGTGATGAAAACGTGCTGGTTGGCACACGCGGCACTGGGCGCTGGAGCTGGTTTTGCAGCTGATATAAACTCATGTTGCCTCAGACCTTTCCAAACCGGGTCAAGTCGTTATTTCTTCCGAAAATCCCTGCGGTGGCCAAGGTTTGTTTGTAAAGAATGATAATTGATTTCAACAGGAGAAACGCCAAACCGACCCGTGTATTTTGTTGTTTTCGCGGGCTGTTAGGTGAGCCTGAGCGCAAGAGGGAGGGGAAGCAAGGCGAGGGAGGGCGTCTGCTGTTACGGATAAATAAGAATGCCGAGAGCGGTGTCTCCAGACCAGGTTCAGCCATTTTGTGGTGCGGGGATGGAAGCAGGAGCTGGTGGATCTGGCGGGAAGGTCTGGCCGGGGGGGGGGGTTCCAGGCAGTGGCTTCTCGGCCTCGCAGTGCCACCTGGTGGCATCGGTTTGGCCGCACGGGCCTCAGGAATGGTTTCAGCTCAAGCTGGTGAAGATCCAGACTTCGGCTTTGAGATGGTGCTTAAAACGCAAATAAAATACTAATTTTCGCTCAAAATTGGATAGCCTGGTTCTCGGCTGGGGAGAACGAGCTTACGGGCTAGACCAAGCAGGCAATCAAATAAAAGTGTTCTTTTCTCACCTTGCAGTGGGACGTCCAACAGTTTTGTAGGAAAATCAAACCACCATTGCCACGCGTCGGCTTTTCCCATCAAACCTGCTCAGAGCCCTTCCTGGAGCGGGCCATGCCGCCGCAGCCTGCTCAGCCCCAAGAAAACTCCCCGGCGGTTCATCAGCACGGCAGAAGAGGTAAAGAAAAGGCCGGGAGACCATTTGGTGGGTGGTTATTTCTGAGGAGGTCTCTTTTGAGCACCGCAAAGTGCTCAAGGCAGCTCTAACCGACCGTCTTGCTCCAGATTCGCTCCTTCTCCCAGGCAGGAGCTGGCTTCAGCGCTGCTCCTGTTCAGGTTCCAACTGCGGTTGAGCTGGTCAAGGCTGATGGTTGAACTCTTCAAGCATTGGGTGTGCTTGAATCCATAAAATCTCTGCTTCCATGTGTATCTGCTTGCTATCCACGGTGTCTTTGTTGGAATCCTGTTGGCCAGACGTATCTGGTTATTCCCCTGCAGACTGTTCGAGAGGAAGAGCGAGAGATCTACCGGCAGTTGCTTCAGATGGTCACGGGAAAACAGTTTTCCACATCCAAGCCCTCTTCGCTCTTCCCCTTCCACCTGTGAGTATGCAAAACACTCAGCCCCAGCCGACAGCCCCGCACGTATTCGCTGGGAACTTACTCTCTGTTCTTCCTAGGTCCAGATGTTCCAATTCCAGCAAAACCGTCGTGAAAGAAACTCCCAGCAAGAACTCAAAGCTGTTTGAAGCTCCCAGCATCGCACCAGCCAGCTCGGCGGCCAGCATCCTCAGGACACAGGAGCAGCCGTCACACAAACCATCGCTCTACTCCCCCCCCACTTACCCCTCCAGTATCTTTCAGTCCAGTAACTCCACAGCCCAGCATCAGCAAGAAAATCTACCAGCATCTAACACGCAGTCTGAAGGTAAAAAAACCAAAAAACAACCCAATCAAACGGAAATCAAACCCGAAACAAGCCCCTACAACCTGGTGATTGACTTAAATGTATGTGACAAACCCACTTTTTCCCTCCCCCTCTGTATTTGGACTCTTGCAGCAGTTGGGGAAGCGGGTCGTAATTGTGAGGATAACAGCATTCCATAAACTTTCCTCTCTTTAGGGTCAGACTCTGTCATTTTGCTCAAGGTAAAGGATTCCAGAACCCCAGCACCAAGGTAAGAGGCTGTAAAGTGGTATCTGGAGGAAGGGGGTGGGTTATATTCGCTTCTTTAATCCCACGCGGAGGCGAGAGTGCGGAGTAAAAGGTGACCAGGGGTTTTTGGAACGTCTCGCCGAGAGAGACCTGTTTGCTGTGGTTGTGGGAACATGAGTGTGATGTGTTAAATCTCTTGAAACCCCACTGCAATGTTGTCAGGGCAGATAATGAAGTTGGCTGCCCTCGGTTGGTAGAGCAAGAAGTGGAAGCAGGAGCCTCTCTAACCTCCCCTTCCTTGGCCTGGACTATTAACACGGGTCGTGCCGCTCTGAGAGCGAACAGTTCCTGCACAACACGCTGCTAACTGCTGCAGTTCGAAGAGGCCTAGCTAAAAAAATAAACTTCCTGAACAAAATTGGTCCTCTTTTACCTCAAACCAGGACAAAGTTGGTGTCAGATCCGTCAGACAGAGCGCTCTCAGATGCTCGTCTTGCCCTGGCAATGAGGATGTCCTCAGCTAATACTTACAAATCACTTTTCTGGCAATTATTTAATCTCCATGTGAAGAACAACACTTTACACCTGTCCTTTCTCCCCTTTTCTAGCCTCCCATTCTTCCAGGCAGAACTGTGGATCAAAGAACTGTAAGTGCGTGTTTCCTGCTCCCTTTTTCTGTCGTTGTGTGTTCAACGTGCAGAAAGAAAACCACTGATTTGTTCACCTAAACTGGGCTTTTCAGGACCAGCGTCTACGATTCGCGAGCTCGGGAGAGGTGGCGGCAAATTGAAGAGCAGAAAGCACTGGCCTTACAGCTGCAAAGCCAGGTAACAGCCAGCGGTTACTAAAACAGCTTTGCCGGGCTAAGAAACAAATTGGAAATGGAAAAATGCCCAAAAAATGGACTCCTTCGGGGTCTGGTGTCTTCCCCTTGCCATGGCAGGGCTCTTGGTAGTGTTGCGGCCGGGATAAACGCTCCCTCTCCATGTCCTTTTCTGCATCTCCTGGAAAAACCGGCCTCATGTAGCTCCCTTTCCCAAGGGAGAGGTGACTCCCTTGGACACCGCCTAATCCGAAGGTCTCTCCTTTCAGCGGTTGCAGGAACAGGAACACTCGGTGCAGGATCTGGTGGATTTAAATCTTCGAGTACCTCTGGAGAAGGAGATCCCTGTCACGGTGGTCCCAGAAGAGAAGGAGGATGCCAAGTCAGCTGATGGCGAAGAGGAGTTCCCTGAAATCACCGAGGTAAATCCCTTTGGATCTAGCGTGCGCAAAGAGACGCTTGGGTGCATAAAGGCTTTAAATTCCAAGATCTGTGCATGGGAAGGGGTAGCTGTTCCCTTTGGCCGCATACGTTCCGTAGCAAGTTTATCCTTTGAGGAGCAAAGAATAAACCTGGGTTTGAGTCCAGCCTTTGTGACAGGAATAGCAGGAACGCTCCCTTCCAATGCTGTCTGCGTCCTCCCTGTAGGAAATGGAAAAGGAAATAAAGAACGTATTCCGAGGTGGGAACCAGGACGAGGTCCTCAGTGAAGCTTTTCGGTTAACAATCACTCGGAAAGACATTCAGACCCTCAATAATCTCAACTGGCTCAACGATGAGGTGAGGAGTCTGCCTTGGGCTGGTAAGATGTTTTTCGTCGGCAATTTGAAGTCGGTTAAAGTGAAGAAAAGTGTCCGCCTTCTCCGTGCTGGAAGAAGTCGGAGCAGATAGTAGGTGTGGGCTGTGCTTCAAGCGCTGGAGCAGTTAATCTATGGAGAAACCCCTCTGTTAGACCAGGAGTTTGAAGAAATAATATTGGGAGGAGGGAGTGGAACTGACTGTGGGCATGATCAGGGTGGGAAAAAAAGGCGAAGTTTAAATAGAGAAGACTTTATTTTTAAATAGTTCTGGATTTTTGAAGGTTTTAAAGCTGCTGAGCTGCTGTAAACCCCTCTGGGGATGGGTCTTCAGAGGGACAGGTGGAGGCAAAACCAATTTGTTACCTCATTTTGCACAGGGGCAGAGCACCTCGTGGAGAAGTGTCAACACTCTTAACACATCCTGGCTGCTTTTTTTCTTTCCCAGATAATTAACTTCTACATGAATTTGCTGATGGAGCGGAGCAAAGAGAAGGGTTTGCCGGCGGTTCATGCGTTCAATACTTTCTTCTTTACCAAATTAAAAACGGCGGGGTACCAAGCCGTGAAACGGTGGACTAAAAAAGTGGATATCTTCTCTGTGGATCTCCTCTTGGTGCCTATTCATCTGGGAGTGCATTGGTGCCTGGCAGTGAGTGCTTTCGTTCTTCGCAGTAGAGCGTGGCTGGAGCGGGTCGTCCTATAAACCCACTACTATAAGCCCCAAATGTCAGTTGGGGCTAAAATGTCACGGCTTTTGAGGGATGCAGTTGTCAGGGGGGCTTTGCTTGGGGGGGAAAAATTTGTGTTTGTGGCTAAAATCAAAGTCTGGAGGGAGTAAAAAGATAGCTGCGGCTTTTTGGTGTGTCTCTAGTCTTTAAAAAAGAAAATAGCCAGCTGTGAAGGTCACATTAGGCTAGCTTATTCTCTAGAGGAAGATCTCCTTTCCACGTTCCCACAAACTCGCCTTTAGAGACGTTGCCACGGGATCGTTTTGGAGAGATTCAGGTGACCGATAACACGCGCTTTTCTCGCCCTCCTGCCCCCTGGTTTGTTCCGGCCCTTCTCTTGGCTGTGGCACCTCCGCAGTGCCAGATCACGTCTGGCTTTTAAGCCTGCGTCAGCCTCCGGAGCTCAAACCCCCTTGGAGGGTTGTGAAGCTGCCCGGAAAAGCAGCGCTTACACGGGTGGGGTGGAAATGGGGCACGAGGCCTCGAAAAAAACACCCCTGGGGGGGGAACTCATGTCTTGAACTGCTGAGAATGGAGTCAGGTGGAGCAAAGCCTCTGTAAACCTATCTGCCTGGGGCTTTAACAATCAGGATAACAGAGCGCTCTTGTGTTTTCCCTGATTTAGAGATTCAAGTGGTTAAAGAACCCAGCAGCCAGGGGGGATTTTGGGGAGGGCCGTACTGAGGATGGTAGTGTTCCCCTGAAATCCTCCTCTGCTGTGAAATGGTCAAAACTGGCTTCTTCCTGTCGGCAGAGCCTGTGTCCTGGCAGAGAGATGAGCTCCTTGTGCTTGTGCGTTACTAACGAATCTCTCTCTGTGTAGGTTGTAGACTTCAGGAAAAAAACCATCACCTATTACGACTCCATGGGTGGAATAAACAGCGAAGCCTGCAGGATACTGTTGTGAGTAACCCTTGTTTGGGTTGTGCCTGTTTAAAAACCGGAGAGCCTTTTGTCTTCCTCTGGAAGCGACAGCCCTTCCGTGGGGTCGGTCCCTTTCTGAGTCCTGAAAGGAGGATTCAGAGGAACATCCTGGTTTTCGTGGTTCACCACGCGTTTCTGCCGCAGTCCGCAGTTACAAAGCTGGTTTGGGAGAGAGTCCTGTGCCGGTGCCCTGTCTTCGCCTCTTCCCAGAAAATCTCTCGGTCAGGCTGGTGTTACCTGTGTGGTTTCAGAGCCGATAAGGGCATCGGGCTTTGGTAAAGTCTCACAGAGTCATTGTGGGCATCATCGTTAGGAGAAAACCCACTTCTGGGATCCTGAGGGATCAAAGGGGTCCTTTCCTTTGTCCTGAAGCTGCTTGAAGAAATGGCCTCTCCTGGCCCCTTCCTCCAGGTGGGAGCTTTTCCTGCCTGTGGCACGGATCAGCTTGGTAGCTTGGCCCTTTGTTGCAAGAGGGAGACTCTGGAGAGCGCGATGGCGTACGTCAGGTGCGGGAGTGTTTCTTGCATCAGGCCGTGGATAAAGGTTTGCACGGATCTCTTCCGTACGGAGCTCCAGCAGGGCGCTACAGGCTGTGCCGTGCTTCCGAACCAGAGCTGCCTGAAAATTGTTCTTCCTGCGTTCAAACTGCAGAGGAGAGCTCAGCTTTCCCATCCTGAGCGGCGCTCCGGGAGGGAGCAGAGCTGAGCTGGCTCCCTACTTTCCAGCCTCTTGTAGAAGAGAGGTGCTTGCATGTTAAATCCAGACCTGTTTTCCCATATTTAGAAGCTGCTCCTGAATGGAGCGTGATTAAAAATGAGCTACTGTCTGGGCTAGGGGTGAAAATAATCTTTTTTTTGAAAGTCCCTGGTCATGTAGGGGCGTCAGGCGTGATATAAATCAGATTGCAAACTGATTTACGAAACGCAGTCCCCAGCTTCTCTGTCGCTCCGACGTTGACCCTGGGTCGGCTGTCGGTTCTGTTTCTTGTCTCGGCTTCGCTCTGACGCTGACTTGGGAATCTGATCCGGAGTCTTCTGGCACGAGGTTGAGTATGTCAGAGGAGGTGTCACTCATTCAGTCAAGGAATGTGAATAATGATAAAGACAGACAGCAGACAAATGCCATTTCCAGTCCATTTAGCACCTTCATTTTCCAGTTCAGGTGTTCTGCAATCTGCGGGCACCGGTTCATTTAAATAACTGTAAAAATAGCTGTTTCCCTTTTCCACGCTGTTCTGTGATGTCGGTCTAAAGGGAGGAAAGGGAAAGGAAAAGTATAAAATCATTGGAAATGGCACGGGGCAGCGTCTCTTAGCTTTGCAGTGTGGCTTCTCCCTCTGTGTTTGAAGACCGGTGCAGGCAGAGCTGGCCTGCCTTGGGGCAGGGATGGTCTGGGTGAAATCAGTTCCTTTCAACCCAGATTTCTTTGATTCCAAGGAAAAAAGTCACGGACCTCTGGTGAAGTGAAGCACCTGGGAGGGGAGAGACCCAGGAGTCCTGCCTGTGCTTCCTTTAGGAGTCTGGGATGAGGGAGCAGGTCCCCAGACTGGTAGCAGAGAGCACCAGAGGATACGAGGTGTTTCGGCCCCGCAGGGTGAGCAGTAGAGAGCCATGATTTCAGGTCACTGTTGCCCTGGACGTAATTGTTTTCCCTCTGTTTCCTTTTAGGAGGCTTTTATTGGTTGAATGCAGTGGGAGGATCACACCGGGAAGAAGGGACGGAGGTCCTATTCATGGTTAGTGACCCTTTCATGCTTTCAATCTTTAGAGCTTCCTAAAGGTGGTGAGTGTCCTACCGTTAGCCAGACTTTACGGAGGAGGGAAACTGAGGCACAGGGAAGGTGACGGATTAAACACAAGGGCCACTGGCCAGGCTCGGGGCGAGCCGGGACCACAGATGGTCGTGGATTGGTGGCTGCCCTGCGTTGTTGCAGCGTCTGGGCTTTGGCACTCTGCTTGGGTGCGAGACCTGGAGAGGATGTTAAGAAATCCTCTGTTTCTTCGATTTTTAAGAAAGCTGCCTGTTGGGGGTTTTTTCTGGGGGCTGCTCTTCAGGAAACGTGGTGCTCGGTATCTCAGTTCTGCTGGAAGGGTCTGTGCTTTGGAGGAGACGTAAACCAACCTGTTAAAATTAGTTTAAAAACTCGATTCTCGTGTACCAGGGCTGGAGGAAATTTAGGGGATGGAGCGCACAAAGCGACTCATGCCTGTGAAATCTTCTTATCTCCTGCTAGCAGCAGCTTAACATGCTTACCTTTGCGTGCCCTTTACTTCAGGGCTTTCAGACATGCAGCACTACGCTGTGGAGTTGATCTCAACAGTCCCCTCAGGCACCTGGTCAGGTTTTTGTGTGCGTGTAAGCACCGTAGAGGGCAAAAAAATCCCTTTTCAAATTTAAGAAACGGAGGTTAAAAGCCTGCAGTATTTGATGGGGCATCTCAGGCATGTTGGGTTTTGGTTTGGCGTGTAATTATGCTTAATGATTCCGTGTCAAGCTTTTCCTCCTTGAGGTCCTGACAAAGTTCATCAAATTAAGTTCTGCCTCCCGAGTTGCCTCACCATTTTAAGTTAAGGCATTTTCTTTCCGTCTCCTCCTAAAAGGTAGTTCAGGACCGGTGCCGTATTTCTTACCCAACGTGTCTGATGTTCGCTGATCCCCGTGCGCAGGCTGGATTGCTGGGGGCTAATTTTAGGAAATCACAGAGGTGATGATCGCAGTGCAGTGGGTTATTTCCTCGCTCTTCTAGAAGGCGACTCAAACTTCCCTGGCTGCCGTGTGTGCAGGCATCGCAGCTCTGGCTTGGGGTAGTTGCAGATAAAGCTGGACGCACTGAAGCCACCTGATCGCTTCATTTGCCGAAGCTCCGGCATCGTTTAAAATTCACCAGTTTCTTCCTTGTCTGCCAGACGAGTCTCGCGCTTGGCTCCTCTCTCCACCCCCGCTCCTTATGTGCAGATCCCGTCCACGTGGAGACAGCGCGTGGAGGCTCGTCCCCGCTCCCGGTGTGATGCATCCCTTTGTTTATCTGCACTTCACTCCCCATCTCGAACAGGCAGAACAGAGTGGGCCTCGTGCTGCTGCTCTTTTTTTTTTTTTTTGTTAGCTGAGGATTCAAGTGGGTTCTGTAGTAGGCAGTAATCGTTAGGATTTTTTTTTAATTTTTTTATCGCAGTTGAAATGAGGCCGGTTAATTAATTAATGTTTTCATCATGTTTGTATTGTGGTGCGGATAGTCTGCTCCCTTTCTCCACCCACCCTACCGGAGGCTCCACTCACCCTTATTTTGAACTCCTTGCAAGGAATTTCTTCTCCATCCGTTAGGTTTTCTTTTTGGAGAGGAGATATGGAGACTTCCCATGCTCAGTGAAAGAGGTTTGGGTGGTTGGGGTGGTTTGGGTTTTTTTTTTTTTTTCCCCTGAGATTTACCCGCTGCTGATCCGGTCTTGTCCAAACCGCAGCCACGACAAAGCGGCCAAGCGGAGAGCTTCCCAAGAGCAATTACGGCAGCCGCTGGCAGCCCCTCTGCTGGGGAACGGGGCTGGGAGCGTGTGTCCGGCTAATGAAGGCTGATAGAAAACGCTTGTCTGGACCTGACCGGCTCTCGGGGGGACCGCCAGGAGGGAGACTCCCCTCCTTGACACTTCTACATCCAGCAAAACCTCTTCCTGGCTGTTTTCTGGAGGTACTGTCACCAGGAAGGGGCTGGTTTCGTGTTTAGAGGCTGCCGGGTTGTCCTGCTGCCACTGCGAGTGCTCCGTTGGGTGGCCCCTGTGGGTTTCAGAGACTCCTAAGCCCAGGAGAGTTTTTCTTTGAGCAGTTCTTTGGCGCTACGATAGAGAAAATCCGCTGACTGGCACCAAGGCAGCGAGTTCGACCCTGCATCGCCTCCGTGGGTCGCATCACCCCCTTCTCCCATCGCGTTTTGGCGTTTACTAACAGCAAGATGCGATTTAGCCAAGGCTTTGTGGATCGGATTTCCAAAAGATGGCACATCTCCCTGCGTTGGCGGCCAAACCAGCCTCCCTCTGCGTGCCAGACGCCCTCTTGACCCCTCCGTTCGAGCCAGCAGCATCTAATCCCTTGCTTTTTCCTTTCCAAACTTGCTGATCATGGCCGCGACAGTGAGAAGGCTCCTCGAGCTGTTTTGAGAAGATGCCAAACGCAAAGGAGATGGCTTCTGTAGATCTTCCCAGCGTTTTCGGTAACCAAGCTGAGCAGAAGGTGTCTGCAAAGCTTAATGTCACTTAACGACACCAGCAGCCAACAGAGAGAGGCATCTTTAGGGCCATTAAGAAGGTCTTCGGCCCATCGCCTCATCTCCTTGGCCTCCCTCTAGTCCACCTTTATGTCTGTGTCCTTCCCAAGCTCCCTTTTCCATACTTCCCAGTGAAGGGAATGGTTCAGGGTGTTCATATCTGCGAAGTAAAACGCACGGGTGTGCTTCGGGCATGGTCTTGGTAGAGTTTCCAAACTTTTTTAAGAAGGCAGGAAAAAAACCAACCCACTTTTCCGTTCTTCCAGTGGTACAATTGAAGCCGAACTGGTGGAAGCCTCTTTGGGCAGAGGAGATGGGCCAGTACCCATGAGCTTTCCTCGTTCTCCGGTTCTAGGAACTGGGATGGGACTGGTTCGGTGGCTCTTCTCCCTCTGCTTGTGAAGGGTATCCAACATTCCACCCCCGCCACGGCTGGCTCCTTCTCCCACTTGTGCTACCCACTTGAGTCAGTCCCTGTAGAAGCATCCAGGAGAGGAGTGTGCTTGGCTCTTCCCGGGGCTGCCTCCCCTCCATCCCTAAACCTTGGGCCTGATTTGAGGAAATCGGGATCATCTTCCCCGGTTTGCCCCTCCCTGACAGTATTTGCCCTCTGTCTTCTGCTGCGGTAAGAAATAAATCACGAGTGGAAGAGAAACCTGGGGGAAGAGCTCCAGGAGAACATCTGCCAGCGCTTGAACCCCCCACCAGCCTGGAGAAGGAGCTTCCTGCTGGAGGTTTTTTTGACGCTTTACACACCGGGTGGTTGTTCCAGAGCTGCTGGGACACTGTTAAGGTTGTGACGAATTTGTCCCTTCTACCTTTATGCTAAGAAAGAGCTTCAAAAGACGAGCGGCACCAGTTCACAGCCCGGTGTCGGGGACGGAGTCGGGCTCTCCGGTCTCCCCTCGAGTGCAACGCTCCGCTTGCGGCAGCCGGGTGAGGCAGCCCCGTGGCTGCTGAGCTTTTCTTTGCCCTGAGTCACTCTCCAATGAATTAGATTTGTTCTCCCTGGTTTATTTGTGGTTTTGACTCTCCGCTTGGCAGGTACTTTTTTTGGATGAGGTTTTTCAGTTCTGCTTGGTCCTTCTTTTGACTGCCTCAAAGCCCGGGTCTGTCGAGCCCTTTAGAAAATGGCCAATACTGAGACGAAAATATTGGACTTCCATTTTGCATTAATTCTGCAAACATGGCAGAGGACATCTTAGGTAAACTGACATATACTCTACTGGCTGGCTTCCCCTGCTCCTCTAAGTAAGCTTTCTTTGTTCTCTTATTCCTACAGGCAATACCTAAAACAGGAAAGTCTTGACAAGAAAAGGAAAGAGTTCGACACTAATGGCTGGTCGTTGCTGAGCAAGAAGAGTCAGGTAGGTTTGGGCAGCCCGAGGTTTGGCGAAGGGGTCTCTCTTGGTCCTTGCTTTTGTCCTTGGCCCCCACGCACCTTTCCTGGCTGGTTTTCCCAACGGACACACTCTCCTGGTGACTCTATGGGGTGGACGAATCCCCGCTCTGCAGTGGCAGAATGCTTTGCTGCAGATTCCCATCCGGACCTACGTGGAATTAGGGAGGCTTTCCCAATCCAGGGCTGCCCCAGTGCCGCATCGATCCCTCCTGCCCACCCTCTTGTCTTCAGCTCCCCTCACTGGCGCCGGCGTTTGCCCATCCGCGCAGACCTGCCTGGTTGGGGCTGGTTTGGGAGAGGTCCCTCGCTTGGAGCAATTCCTCCTTAGAAGCCGGGAAGCGGGGACTGGCTCCTCTGGAAGTGACGGTTGGGTCTGTTTTTCCTTAAAGGAGATCCCGCAGCAGATGAACGGCAGCGACTGCGGCATGTTCGCCTGCAAATACGCCGACTGCATTACCAAAGACAAACCCATCAACTTCACTCAGGTAAACCCCACCCTGGCGCGTCCCTCGTGTGCAGGGACAGCCGGGCACCGGCCGCTCCTGGCTGCATATTCTGATTTTTTTTTTTTTCTTTCTTTTTCTCCACGTGCCCTTCACCGCCGCCTTGGTGGGTGGGTTTAAAGTGCCCCCTCTGGCCGCTGCGGGGGTCATCCTGCTGCTCCTCGGAGCGGCGCTGACGCAAGGCACCGTGGCAGCTCTTTGCACCGTGCAAAATTGTTCCTCTGAAGCCACCCTCGGGCCTTCTCTTGTTTTTGGGTCCGTGGGGCACAAACCCATAACAGGACCCACTCGTGGTGGTAATAAAAGCGGGGCATTATAGCCCAAATCCCAGGGAATTTCAGTGTTACTTACCATCATCAGCCTCCGAGGAATAACCCAGGCGTGAATGTTTTACTTATAATTATTCAGGAATATCATCAGTTATGTTATTACCTAGATCTATCCTGTTTGTGATAATCGGAAGGTAAATTTTCCCCCAAGAAAGGCACCACGTAAAAAGCTGCGCCCGGGCGAGCGGCCGCTCGATGAAACGCCCCAGCGGAGAAAGACGTGTTGATGTACGTTTTCTTTCTCTTCTCTCTGTCTTTTATTATTTCCCCGCCACCACCCAAAGCAACACATGCCCTATTTCCGCAAGCGAATGGCCTGGGAAATCCTTCATCGCAAGCTGTTATGATGACGTCGTGCCGAAAAGCCGCTTCCTTGCGAGATTGTATCAGAAGTGCCCAGATTTGCCTGAGCCGCGGCAGGCGTGGACCTGCCCGGGGCGTCAGTCAGAGACACGCAGCGAGCAAACTCTGTATCATATTTTTGATAAAACACCATTCACGGACCAATGCGCAATAGAAATGTTCAGAAGCACACTTGCCTTTTTTTTTTTTTTTCTCCCCCTTTTTTTTTTTTTTTTTTTCTTTTTTTTTTTTGTATTTCAAGACCTATTTTTACAAGCAATTTCAGGTGCTGAGACTTGGGGGAAGGGGGCAGCTTCGGACGTTCAAGGAATTTTTAATTATTTTTGCTTTTTTTTTTTTTCCCCCTCTCCCCCCAGCTCTTGCTGCCAGCTTTGCTGAGCCAATGGCGTGACTTTTTTTTTGGGAGGGGGGTGGGGGGAAAGGCTGGATTTCAGGGGCGGGGAAAGCACTTACATGGCTCTGGATGCTCTGCACGCTGGGAGAGCTCGAAGTCGGATTGGGCAGAAGTCAAATTTTGGGGCGGATATAGGGAAGTGTTGACATGTTTTCGATGTGTCCTCTGCCCCTGTATTATCTCCCCTCTGTCCTCAAAGCCAGCATTTTCTCATTCTGCCCTAATTCTGAGGTGAAAACCTGACCCCATCGGTGATTCGGGCACCCTGGTGGTGGGTTTCGGAGAGCCAGGCGGGTCGGGCATCCCTCAAGGGTGGCAGGCGGCAGCCGGGAGATCTCGGAAAGTTCATTTCTTTGTTGAATTCTGCTTTTGCAGAGTCCTTTTTCTTCCCGAGGAATTGCTCTTCCAGTTCTTTAGCATCAAACTGTTTACGGAAATTCAGGTACAAAACTGTGGAGTAGAGCCGATGCACCGCTGAATTGTTTTGTATATATTTCCAAATGTTTTTTGGGTGTTTTTTTTTTTTTTTTATTTTCCGGAATGACAAAGAACAAAGTCTGCGTGTGCATTGGGGTTTGGGTTTAGGTCTTATTTTTTTTCCTCCCTTGCCCTGGCTTTGCCTCCTTGCAGGAGCCGGGGCGGCGGCTCCCTGCCACCTTTGTCCTTGCACGGAGGGCCCCAGCTGAGCGGAATGAATCGCTCCTCTCTTTTTCCGTGATATTTTGCACATGTTTTGCCTGGGGGTAGAGGCTGCCGCAAGGTCAAAGGTCGCACGGAAGGCAAGGCACTGGAGTCAAGGCGAGAAGTGCTTCCAAAGGTATCTCCGAGGACGTTCAGCCTGTGACTCCCGGGAGCCTTGAGGACGAGCCGCGTCCCCCTCAGTCGTGGGGGCGAGAGGTGGAATATTCAGAAGCGCTTAAACCCTTCCAAAACCAGGGGGTTTCGGGGAGGATGCCCCAACGCTTCTGTACATCTTACCCCCCGGCGCCTCGCTCCTCCGGGCTCCCTGGTGGATGGGGCTGTGCTGATGCTTTTAATTGTTTTAATTTATTCTCAAGTGCGACGTGGGAGGAAGCGGCGAGCATTTGACAAGCTTCCCCAGCCGCTGAACCTGCTTCTTTTGTCCGGTGTACATAACCTTTTTAAGTATAAGTAAAAGATGAAATAATGTCCACTTTTGTATTTTTGTCTCCAGATAGGGAGGGATATTTTATACGTTTTTCTCTACCTGTAAGCAGTAGTTTTGTACAAAATTTCTCCCTTTCGCCCCTTGCTCCCGCCAGGTTGTGTTCTTTGTAGGCTGGTTTGTACCCCTTCCCTCTCCCCTCTGTGTGTTTTATACCGAGTTCATTTACTACCTTTTTCTATCTTTTACTGCAAGTAAAGATCTGAGGAAAAAAAAAAA
>VZSF01002041.1:4838-171405 GCA_013398295.1 Chionis minor | reverse complement strand
AGAGGGGGAGAATCACCTCCCGTGCCCTGCTGGCCACGCTTCTTTTGATGCAACCCAGGATACGGTTGGCTTTCTGGGCTGCCAGCGCGCACTGCCGGCTCATGTTGAGCTTCTCATCCATGAGCACTCCCAAGTCCTTCTCCTCAGGGCTGCTCTCCAGCCATTCTCTGCCCAGCCTGTATTTATGCCTGGGATTGCCACGTCCCAGGTGTAGGACTCTGCACTTGGCTTGGTTGAACTTCATGCCATTTGCATTAGCCCACCTCTCAAGCCTGTCCAGGTCCCTCTGGATGGCATCCCTTCCCTCCAGTGTGTCAACTGCGCCACCGAGCTTGGTGTCACCGGCAAACTTGCTGAGGGTGCACTCGATCCCACTGTCCATGTCTCCAACAAAGATGTTAAATAGCACTGGTCCCAGTACTGACCCTTGCGGGACATCTCAACATGAGGAGGAACTTCTTTCCTTTGAGGGTGGCAGAGTGCTGGAACAGGCTGCCCAGAGAGGTAGTGGAGTCTCCAGAGAGAGAGAGACATTCAACTCTGGAGACATTCAAAACCTGCCTGGACACCACCCTGTGCAACTTGCTTTAGGTGGACCTGCTCTGGCAGGAGGGTTGGACCAGATGGTCTCAAGGTCCCTTCCAACCCTTAACATTCTGTGATTCTGTGATTCTGTGATTCTGTAGTCTGCCTCTGGTCCTCCTGCTTCATCCTTCTCTTCAAACTGCCAGCCTACTTGTGCCAAGTTCTTTCTTGCCTACTGAAAATTTGTTAAATTCTATTCTGTATTATGCTAGCTAAGGTAAAAGAGAAAAGTAGCCTTCTACCTCATGTCCTTCTCCTCACAGTATTTGCTCCTCAAGCATAAGGACAAAGCCTGGTGGGAGCAGTTCTCTTATTCTGTTGCAAAATGTTACTGCCAATTGGAGACACCTGGCCAGCTGTGCGTTGCTAAAATCGTGTTGAAAGTAAAAGTGGGATTTACCTTTGGCAAACTGAAGGTTTAACATACCAGAGTTTGGGCACTGCTGTAGGTGGTGTGTACTCTGTAGTACAAGAGTCACCCAAAACACCTGGATATATTTGAGAACCCACTAATGTAAATGCCTACCAGAAACCTGGCGGAAAAGATCCCACTGAACAAGATTTAGCTGCATAAAATGGTTCAGGGTGACCAGCCTGGGACAGTGTCAGAGACAGGCAAGGATTTCACATCTTCCAAGTGGCCTCCATGAGCTGTGCAGCTTGTTTTCCAATCCTTTTGAATTTCAAGCAAAACACGGGGGCCCCCAATAGCCTCTCCGGTGAGACAATACCAATTTTTCAGTTGAGTATTACTCATCTTGTGCTCAGCATGACAAAGGTTCCTATGGAGAAACAGCACAAGCAGACAATTACAAAGTCCATGTCATAAGAGAATGACTTAGCAACTTGACCACATTTTGTGTAGCTCTGTGGAATGAGGACTGTCCATGATTTCATGCTTTAAAAAAGCTGAAAGACATACCAAAAAAAATGTCCTCAGCACTGCAATTTCATGCAGTCCACTTAAGCTAACAGAGTATTCAGAATATCAGGGAAAGAGGAGAGGAGACATTTGTAATTATCTGCACTCTAGGCACTCGTGAAGAAAAGCAGGATTCAGTGAGGAGCTTGTACATGAGTGTTTCCTTTTACTAGATGTGGGGAGATGTTGAAGTACAGCATCGTTTATGGCAAAAGATGAATCAGCGTCACTGATTTATTCCTGTGTTCCATTCAGAGAAGTATTTTGCAGCTTACTGAATTCTTGGGGGGGAGGAGGAGGGGGGAGGAAAATAAAGAAGCATATATGAGAAATGCTTTGGTAGAAATGTTAAATGCTGTAAATATGGGGGCCCCTGCCTTCTTCACAAAGGTTGTCAGCACTGCAATCACCATTACCCAGATGTCACATTTGCTGAGACAGAAATAATGCAAAAGGGTTAATCTATTGCAGGTGATTTCATATAATAACAGAAAAAATTAAGGTTGAAAAGGACCTCTGAAGATTTCTTGTTCACCCCCATACTACAAGCAGTTCTGTCTTTGAAGACCCGTGATGTTGCTCAGGGACTTGTTCAAGTCAAGTTTTGAACATCCCCAGTGATGGAGATCCCACAGCCTCATTGAGGCACTCTGCTGCTGCCTGGCCAGAGTTTGCTTCCCCCTTAGTCCTGGCGAGCTGAAATGACGTAGGTTTTGAGAAAACAGAAGATTATGTGACTGTATGAAGTATCTCCTATTCCTGCCTCTTTGCAATGGTGTTTTTACTTCAAGTCTCACATCTGAAATTCATCAGAGAGTTCAGCCTGGCACACAGCACAACTGATCCCAGATACATCACAATATTAAAAGGTAAAGAGGACAGACTAGCAACTTACTGAGAAGCCCTCAGGAGAAGTAATTTGGTTGCAGAACCAAAGACATTACAAACTAAGCTTAAATTGAGAGGAATCCCAAAGAACAGGGCAATCTGGAAACCATTAATCAGGGAACACAGCCTCCTACAGGAGGTAGATTTTCATCTTCTCCTTGTATTGGGCAGCCTGTTAAGGCAGACATGGCTTTGACATTGAGCATCTTGCTTTGCCGCTGCATCAGTCCCTGCTTTTCTCATGTATGGTAAAGGTTCTGTTCTTGTGGGATGGACCTAGGAGGCGTGTGCCCTGTGTCTCATGATGCTTGGGTAGCAGATAACTATGTGGCATTATGGGGCTGCATCCTGTGAAAAGATGAAAGGTCTCAGTACTTTCTGCACAGGACAATGGATGCCTGCCCTCATGTTTCTAATCAAGAAACATGAAGGAGGGATTTTTCTAGATTGCCAGTGACAGTGAAGGAAGCCACAGTTGACATATCAGACTGATTAAAAGGTTATTTTTCTCAGGGCATGGCTAATGATGCAGAGCTACAGTAGTTTGACTATCATTGTTATTTGTTTGTAAGATGGTAATGCCAAAGGGTCCCGCTGGAGCCTGGAACCATTTTGCGCTGGATACTGCACAAAAACATATCAGAAACAATTTGAGAGATAGTAACATAAATGGATGAGACAGAGAGTGGGAGGAGAAACAGAGGCACAGAGATAAGAAGTGTTTCCCGTAGATTGTTTAGGGTATCAGCCATAAGTTGAAGCCATCCAGGTCTCCAGTGTCCTGCCTACCCAGCTGGGTGAATGGAGAACATCACAGCTTTGAAAAAATGGCGTTTCCTCTAATTCTTTCACCACAGTTCTGACATTTTAGGGTTTAGATAATTTTTTGTAGCTGTGAATGGAAAAGATGAATATCTTTTTATATCCATTCTGCATGAAAGTATGATATTGTCATGTTTTTGTTTTTTGACACTATTCTTAATGACTTCAACCCTACACTGAAAGCAAAACTGTAGTATACCATGAAATTGCAAAGATCACAGAAGACTTCAGAACTTTTGCAGAAAGATGGGGAAAATCCTCTTGTTCCAATCATGATGAATCAGAAAAGGAAAAAAACCTCTCTGATTTTGTATTATGTTATAAAGCCAGATAATCAGAGTACAGGATATGCAAACTGCCTTTCAGGGAGGAGGTCTGCTTTCTAGAAAGGTAAATGGGCAGGACGGGGCCTCATCGCTTTAGATGATGGCCAGCTGTATGGACTGAGACTATATTGGACTATCACCACAAGAGAGTATGCCAAGAAACTAACCCAACACCCAATATCTATTAAAAGTGACAGAGACCTGACACTCAGTGACAATGGGAGAAGGACTGAACTGTCAAGCAAACTTTGACGTGCTCAGGTACAGGACTCAAAATTGTTACGGTACATGGAAAGGTGAAAGAGAGGCATGAAAGTCACACAGGTGCTAAGAAACCTCAGGGATGCTGGAAACCAGTGCAAATGAGTGGAATGAGGTGGTGATTTGTGTCAGCAAGAAACAGAAGGTAGAGCAATGCAATGTTATAGCAGGGGCAAAAAGAGTGTTTTGGTGCAAACTACTGCCAGGAGGGATGGCTGACATGCCTCTTCTGTGCCCCCAGCTCCAGCCTAGTCATGATTAGTCTCTGCATATTTACCAAATGCATAAGCATTAATGGGAATTATATGAGACTTTAACGTCTCAAAAATGGACTGAAAGATAATTACCGTTTATGTTAGCTCAGATATTTTAGGTGATGGATTTCTTTGCAAAAGTAAGCATAAGACCATTTTAGACCTAGCTCCTGTATAGGTTTAAATGTACTAAAATTAGAATAAAATGTGATCATAAGCTGACTTTTCTCACTTCAAATTTCAAAATGGACAAAAGTAGGTCTAGAATGAAGGTTTGGAAGCTTAGAAAGGCAAACTTTGAAATCTAAGGAAATGAATTATTGAGTCTGACTAAGCAGCTCTGGGATCTCTGTGCAGAGAAAGCATAGGTACTTGAAATTCAAAATTCAAAAGGGAGAGAGAGCAGTGAGAAAAGTTATGTTGGAGAAGTTACAAACTGCAAAAAGAAAGTACGAATGACCGAAAACCTTCCTCACACAGGAAATGAAAATTAATAATAGTAAATTGTACTTAAGCCACAGAAACCAAGGGGAACAAAGAGAAAATGAGGACAGTTGCACACTTGAGTCAAAAATAGATCAAAAGTTACTTATCACTAATAGTGGAAATCTTATTTCCTGCAGTTAACAGCAGCAACAATGGGATATCAAGGGCATTAACAGAACTATCAGTGTAAATGAGGGTACAGCACTAAGCATGACATCATCTGAGGTGAAGACACTCACTAGACTGATTCAAATGAAAAACGAAAGCTGATTTCTACCTAGACATTAACAGCATTGGCATGCAGAATGATAAATCAAGTAGGGACGATGTGTAATAATTACACAAACCAGGGACAGTCTCCATAATGGAAAGGTAACAAATCTAACAGGTCTATCCAGAAAGAGCTAAATTTACCAAAGCTAATTTTTTTCAGGATAATTTAGCATCAATTCTTGGTAGGACTAGTGCTCTCTTACACAAGGCAAACATGAACTAAATCCATCTCGCTTTCCATGAGCTTCTGATAAGTTAACCATGGATTTGGGCTCTGGAGCTGAAAGTGAATAAAGAGAGTCTGCAACTGTTCATACTGAAAAGGTATTACCAGAAAAGAGAGGTTACCTCTGGTGATGCTCAGAGAGAGTTCTGAAACTACAGCTGCAGCAGAAGCATAGACTCGTGGAGAAATGTAGGCTGGAAGGGACCTCTGGAGATCCAACCTCCTGCTCAGAGCAGAGCCGACTTCAAAGCATGGGCATGGATGCCAAAGACTATGAGCTTTATGATTTGCAGGTGACATAAAACTGGGAAGTACTACCAAGCCTGACAGAATTGGCTAGCCCTGTTGATTGAAATGGCTCAGATGAGGAGACATTTGATAATGCAACGCAGAGTCATGTTCTTAGAGATTCTCAACAAATGCTGCCTTTTTTCCTGCTTGCTATAAAACAGGTTAAGAAATAAAAAAGCATGAACCATTGGCATAAGGAGGGTAGAAAAAGTTTTAAGTGTTTATAGGCTATTCATTTTTTCCACTATGAAACACACTGGACAGGCCAGCCCTAACACTTCTCTGAGACACGTTGCACAGTTTTGCCACTTGTGTTCATAATTACTTTAGAAGGAAATGTTCATGTGACAGAAGGAATGTATTTCCTGTGTAAATATCAAGGGAAAACAGGAACTGGGTAAGTTGGAAGACAGGTCTGTAATGACAGTTGAAGGTGGATCATGAGTAAGTTTAAACTGGAAATTACCAGAAATTTTCCATTTCAAGAATGAAGTGCACCACAGGTATCAAGTCAGCATTCATCAGCCGAAGACAATGGGCAACTCATCATATCCCACACAGGCAAGCAGAGGACAAGCCATAACAGTGGCAAACATATTGGGATCTAGAGTCAGAGAAGTGCCTACATCTCCCAACAACTGCAGGTGGTCTGGCAAACAAGTCCAGACCTGTAACATCCCATCAGTTGAGTACATGGATATTCTTGCACTATAGTCTTCATTAGTGCTGCTAAAACATCTTTTTAAGTTCCTCTTTAGGGAACCTGGCAGTAAACCTGACATCACTGTGTCTTGTGGAGTATAAGATGGTTTGGTTGCCCCATCCATCTGCATCCTTCTGCCCCATCTGCATTGCGTGGAACAATTAGCGGCATTTTCTGTTGAAGAGTCCTGTGGCTAAGTAGTCATCTGTGATACACATGATGCAGAATTTCAGCCAGGGAAGCAGAGCTACTGATGAAACTGCTGACAGAGATGGTATAAACAATATTGGGATTGATACCGGCGCATTTTCTGAAGCTTTAAAAATCCACCATCCCAATAAAGCTACCACTGGACCGGTCATGCTCAACCCATAGGCCTGGAGAAAATGCATTCCCATCTTCAGTTACACTTGATGTCGCAAAACGGGAGCAAATGTTTGAGTGGAAATGCTCACAATAATAGAGAGACATTTTATCTACTAGAAGGAGGTACAATGTGGTTAAGTCATTATCAAGTCTTTAATGTAAAAAAAGCTTTACATAGAGGTAAGCTGGTTAAAATGGTAACATTTTTTAAAGTACCAAGATTATAAAATTCTTTCCATTAACTGGATCGAACACACTCCTTGTTCTACACAATACACCAGATTTTAAGGAATATTTCTTATAAAGCTAATAAAACCACTTTTGAAATATTCACTCTTTACTGATTTGCATTTGCTTACAGAAAATTGTGTCTACTGTAAAGACAGCAAAGCAGTAATTATTTAAATTAGTTTGATAGATGTTTAGTAATGCTTTGATTAAAATATCTATTTCAGATACTAGTAAGTTTGTGAAAAGCAGAGCGTTTAAATTGTAATGAATTTTTTTTAATAAAAAGTTTCATTTTGCACAAATGATTTTGAATGAAAAGCCTCTTTCATATAAAAATTTCAGACATTCACTCAAACAATGGAGCCAGTGCAGAACTAAGGTCAATATGGTGACTCAAATGCATCATTATGAGACAGAAAAGGGGCACATGTCTGTCAGATGAAATATGGATTAATCCACCTCCACAAGAGAACAGTTTTATTATGTGAGTAATGCACCAGTAGCTCCAACTTTCCTGGAAAATCATCTTGTAGGACTGACAAAACTTTGGTGAGGAATAAAGCTGAAAGTCATTGGCAAAAGGCGATGCAAGTCTAACAAATCCATCTGAACAATCAAGTTCAAAGCCAGCCCTGGAGTTCCTAGTTTCAGCCTACAAGGTAGCAATAAGTCCTGGAATCACAGGAAAGGAATTTGTGGGGTTCCGTAGTCTGTTGATCCACATCTACACATAAGGAATTACACATTTGTCACTCCTGATAAAAAATTGTCTAATCAGTACTTCAAAGTATTCCACAGTCTCCCTGGTGACTCTGACCTAAATCTTGTCATGCAAATTAAACCCAGCAGTTTCTAGCCTATTAGTAATGGATATGGAAGCAAGGCTATTCCCTCATTCTTTTCATATGTCCCCTAACTCAGCTCTTCCTCCAGACACACATCTCAAATCTATTTTTCCCCTCAGAGATCACTATCCAGTTGGTCTACCTCTTTCTCAAAATGTAGTTCTCTAAACTGGCAATAGTACTCCCACTGTGGCCCTGGCCATTCTGACTACAACAAAAGGATTATTGCACATGCAATGGCAAATTTACATATAAATATGCACTTATGGCATTTTTTTCTATTTTTCTCTTTCAATAGCTATGTGTTATACCTGACTCCTGCTCACCTTGTGACCCATTATTGCCTCCCAGGTCCTATTCTACAGTATTATTGCCAAGCTAGACTTTTCCTGCCCAATACTTGCAGGAATATTTATTCTTACCTGGAAGAAACAGCATGTTGCATTACTGTGCATCAAACCGTACTGAATTTCTTCAGCGCATTTCTCCATGTTTTCAGGACTATGATGAATTTTAAGCTTTTGTCATCATGACTGTTAACCCTCAAACGGAGTGGACAGAGGAAGAAGATACGGGGAAGTTTGTTAGATGAAATAGCAGCAGCAAGAAATCTTCATTTGCAAGATGGGAGATTTTGGTGGGAGTTTTGAACTGCAATCATTAAAATGGACATCCAGAGCTAGATTTGGTTTTCAGGTATAAATGATTTGTAGTTCAGAAATGTTGTAAATGACTAATTATGACTAACCTCCTCCTTCTACCTGGCAATTACTTTAATGTAGAAAAGACATGAGATGCATTACCTGTTTCAACATTAGCAGTCAACTTGGAAGAAACATATAAGATGCGGAGCTGGCCAGAAAAACAAGATTTCTATCTTTTCTCAATAGAACTTTGCTTCTGATACAATAAATCTCTGAGAGAATAGCAACAGCAAAGGTGATGTAGGTGTCTGCTTCACTAATGAGCAACATCCCAGGCTCTGTGTCACCATCATGAACCCAGGCAGGAGTGCACATCTTCACTGTAGATTTAGTGTAAGTATCAAGCCTCAGATCCTTAAAAAAACCCAAAACAAAAGTATTTTGAGCACAGGATAAGTAGTTTTGCTAACAAGATTGAATTTGATTAGCAAATCTGTGAGCAGGGCTGATCTGCTATGAGAAAATTCTGCTTGGCTCTCGCTGTGCTGATACTTGCTGTTGGGTAGGAATAAATGGGAAGTGAAGCAAACCAACAGCCAGCCTGCAATAATCACTGGGAACTGTCTGAAAAATATTCTCTGATGAATTTCATTTAGTCTTCTTTTTCTCAGGGAATCACCCACACCAATTTCTAAGTGAGGGCTGAGCTGTTTGATCCTGAACAACCAGTATGTTCAGTATTTCTTTCACCACACAGCTGTGTGATGTTCTGTGTAGTTTGCACCAGATAATAATATAACTGGAGGAATGGAGGGGAATGGATGCCAAAATGAAAATAATTCAGCAAAGGCAGCGACAGCAGAGGCATGGCTTTTCAGCAAGCCATTCACATTGTCATGATCTTACCTCTAACCATTAGAAATTTCTCTGCCAAGAAGGCCTGTCCCAGCAGCTCATATCATAGAATCATAGAATCATCTAAGTTAGAAAAGACTTTTAATATCTTCGAGTCCAACCATCAACCTAACACTGCCAAAACCACCACTAGACCAGGTCCCTCAGCACCGCATCTTTTAAATACCTTCAGGGATGATGATTCCATCTCTACAGTCCCAAATACAGCAGTGTGAAATGTCCGTGCTATGCCACCATTACAAATGACATTGTAGAAAGCAATAAGAGAATAATCACTAGTGGGTGTCTTATAGAACAATTGCCTCTGAGGTTTTTTTCTAGTGAACATTTCATATCCCAAAAAGATCTCTGTAGATACTCGTATGACTAAATCCACAGTCTTTTTTATTTCAGTTGTCATTTGAAAGATGCAAACAGGTTTTAATGGGCTCATTATCACAGCTAAGGGGAGGAAAGAAGGTACAGCTGCTAATGTTGGAACAGACAACATATCTTATCTTGACCTTCAGCCCCATTCACCCCTCCACCTTCTGTCCCTGGAAAAATCCCCACCCCATCGTGCCATGGTGTGAATCAGCACCTTTCTCTAGAGCTCTTCAATTAAGATTCAGCAGTGCTTGGAGAGCAGCAGTCGGCCCACACTGGACTAATTAATTTTTCCTGCGTGAGTAATTACAGTCCAGAGGTGACCATGACAGACAAGCAAATCAATTAGTGTTTTACCGAGATCCTCATCAGTCATGGAGCACTAACCAAGAAGAAAAAAAAAAATGACCAGAGGCAGAGCTGGCCCCTGAACAACAAGCAACAAATGTTGCTCTAAAACTGCTAGTCTTCTATGCTGCAGATAGCAAACACAGTTCACAGATTTTTTTTTTTTTTTTTTTTTTTTTTTTTGGCCCAATCACTCAGTTGCCACCGTCACACTCTTGAAAATTTAAACTTCATCTTCTTCACTGGCACTCACATCCCATGCAACTGATTCATATTCTAGCCAAAACCACTTCAAAGCTCAGTTTGTAAAGGTGAGCAGGATCTTTTTGCAAATGTCTCAGTAAGTGCTGAGAAAGTCTCTCACTGAGACAACCATCTCCACATACCAGTTATCAATACACTCACGAAACGTCTCTATCAGCCTTAACAGAGAGCATGCCAGATAAATATTGTCTCCTGAAATCCAAAGTTTTCTTTGTTCCCCACCTAATTTTTTGTTTCCGTGGAGTTCATGCAATTCTAGATGAAGAAGCAAGTGTTTTTCTCTGGTGGTATGACAGAGAAGATCAAGTTTTTCCTACGTGGCAAAGATCTGGGATACCTGGTTCTCCCAGAAGTGGGTGTAAGGGTTTGTGAACAGGAGCTGTCTCACTTGGAAAGCTTCAGGTGACGTGGATCTCACTGCATAAGTTGCATGGCATTGTGCCCAGCTAGAAGTGATTCTTCTGCCCAAGTAAAACCAGGTGGAGCCGTCCTATGGGGTGCATATGTCCCAGAGTCACTAATAAGCACGCATTCAGTCTGAGTTTTGGTGAGTAATTGTGGTAAGGACAATCCTGCTAGCATCGTGTGTTTGAGCATTCCTGCAGTCTCTCTCAGCATGCCTCATCTCTTAATGGAGTCAAGGAGGGGATAATAGGTAGGGAGAATCACTGTAGAAGTCAGATGTTCCATCTCTTCTCCACGAGATGCAGCACTAGAAAACATAGAAGCAACATTCTACATACCACCTTTTTCATCCTGAAGCACCTGAATACCAGCAGCTACAGACCATCCAGTGGACATTCTTGCAAAAAGATTAATACCAAAGGGAGCCAGGAAGACCCCTGAGGAGCACAGGGTCTCTGACCAGTCACACCAGACTTCAGCCTGCAACCTGTGCCAGAACCAAGTGTAACCCTAGAGCACAGGAAGGATTGTGAGGGTAGTCTAAGGCAGATCACAAAGAGCACAAATATAGAGAAGGGTGCAAGGAGCCATTCTTTGGACTGTAGAAGATGTGGATCTACTTGGCTGCAGATGTTCTTTATCTTTCCAGGCAGGACTGTGAGCTGACAGGAGCTGAGATGTAGCCCACACATGTTAGTGTCCTTGAATGAATGTTACTGTCACTGAATGAGGGTTTGTTTGCACATTTGCACATATGTTTGCCCTTGGAAGTTCTTGTACAAATTTAAAGATGTGTTATGTCTAAGCAACTTCATATTCATATGCAAACAAGAATACTCACAGTAGGGAGAATGAGTTAAACTACCACAAGGAAGCTGTTGACTTCCCAATCAGAACACCTGTGACAGAAAGGTGTTGATGACATCGCAGACAGTCGAATAGAAGTCACTATTTTCAGTGCAACATCTAAGGCTTATTTACCCTGGGTCTGGGGTGTACTGCTAGTACATTAAAGAAGATCTACTTGGAAAAATTGGAAAATTGGGTCACAGGCTGCAGGTTAAAAAACCACCAGGTCTGGGTAGCTGAGTAGGATTGCATCTGGGTAGTTAGAAAGATGAGTGCAAAAGAGAAGATGTGATGAAATGGTAAATTGGGCACAAATGTGGCATCATTCTTCAGGGATGAACAGATGGTCAACAGAATGGGAGCCAAACTGTTAGAAGTGACTGGTAGGAAAGGAGATGCTTTGTCACACCAGGTCTTGCTATTCCTACCAAGAGGAAGCCAAGAGAAACTTTTAATGATCAAATAAAAGCCTTTGTCTGTCATAGGGGTGATGTGACTCTCCACCTGCAATGCAACGATATGAGCTGCCATAGAGCTGCACTTCTGATGTCCAAACTGAATCACCTAATTGGCAACTTTGGTTTATTGGTCCTTGTTATATTGCATAACACCGCTGAGAATTTGGGCTCCATCCTCTTTGTAACTACTTTTGAGTAGCTGCAGCTACTATTAGATCGTCCTTCAGGCCCCTCTTTACCTGGATAATGCAACCCAACTCTCTTCATGCCTGCCTGTGGGCCTGGAACCAGGGTCTGACTGTTTTTGTCTGCTGGCCTCTCTCCTCTTTCTCCATATCCCTCTTGAAGCAGGAGAGAAGGTCCCCAAAACTGGCCACAATAAGTCATGTTTGTTCTCACCAGCACTGACCAGAGATGAAAATAATTTCTTTTACTTTGCTTGCCACAACTGTAGTCAACTACAGTGAAGCTGGTGTTTGGTGTTTTTTGGTTGTTTCCCCCCCCCTCCACGCATAGAAGCTGTTTAGGTTTTTCTTGGCCACCCAAAATGATGTCCCATTTCCAGAATGGGCTTTTCTTACCAACACATTTATTTTTGCACTTAATTGCTTTTCAGTTCCTCCAGATAAGCATGCTTTGAAGAAACATTGCATTTGGAAAGGCCCAAGCCCTGAGTTCGGCAAGAACTTGTGGAGAAAGATGAAATTGTTGGGATTTTTTACTTTGCTCTTTCTCCATGGTTCCTCCCCATCCTTCCCCGTGCTGTCAAGTGAAAGATCTTGTTTTTTTGACTCTACCAACCTCAGTGAAGCGGAGACGGAAGGGACCCTGAGGCGCTATTACCACGATGAATGGTGCACCAAGAGCTTTTTGTCCTTTGATGTAAGCAGCTTGCAGCATGGCAAACACATTCCATTTGGTCATAGAGGTTAATAAAAATACAACAAATATTTTATCAACATGGTGGTTTGAAAGCCAGTGCTGGTGACAATTACAAAATTTGCATCCCAGAGAAATTATCTTTTGCTATAGGATAAAAACTTCCCCAAAATTCTCCTGCCCCTCACACAATGGTGCCAAGAAGATGATTTCTCTTGACGCGCTGAACTTTTGAACCCAATGAAAAAATCTTTTTTTTAGTTATACAAGAGAGTCATCCAAAGTTCATTGCCCTTTCTCACATTTGCACCTCCAAAGGGACATAAGGAAAAACATCAAGTGTAATATCCGTCAATGTTAGTGAGGCATTCAGAATACATCACCGATGCATAAATAACCCAAATGAAACTCCAGTGGCAGGAGGAGGTTCTGGAAGAATGGAGGTACACAACAATATTTAATTATAAATTGCATCAAAATGATTGTCTTTACTCATCAAAGGACTTCTCACAATCATTCCTTTGGTTCAGATGTGAGCCTGAAATCCTGGGTGCCCCCATCCAAAAGCTCTGGATTTTTCTTGGTTCACTGGCTACTTTTTCCTGCCAAAGCTCATATAAATCCAGACACCAATTTACTTAACACGAGGGGTGTGAAATCCCCACTTAGGGGAGGTGAAGTTAATTGGAAAAGAAAAAAAATCATAAATCCAGGCCACTGAGCAGTTTGAATTGGCAAGCTCTCCTGTGACCTTGATTTGTTGTGGTTTTATTTTCCTGAAATGTTTTTCCCAACACTAGTTGGATGGAAAAATCTCTCCACTGGAATCACTAAGCATTGTTCTTTTCTATCCTTTAAACAGAGCAGTGGGTGTGTACACTTTGTGTAAGGCAAATGCTAATGAAAAAAGCCTTCTGATAGGACTCGCAGAAGAAAGCAGGCATCCAGCTTGCACAACTAGTCCATCTAATGGGAACCCAGGGCTGCCAAGCAGCTGCCGCTTCTGCAAATAAAATTCCCCTGACGACCTTCCTTTCTATAAGCAGAAATTCTATCAGGGATGACCCACAACATGCGCTATGAAGACAGTCAGGCTACACAGTCACAAAGTTGGGAGTCACAAAGTCACAAAGCTGGTGGGAGACTCTCTGAAGACTCTCAGATGAAAATGCTGCAGTGATATGGCCCACAGAGACATAGACACGCCAGCCTGGTAGAGACCGCAGTTTCCAGAGGCAACAACAGTGAAGTTGAAGAAAGCAGAGGAGGGTGTAGACCGTGTACTGGTCTGGCACTAAGGAAGACATGATCTTGACAGCCTCAAGTAAAAAATAGACTGTTGGAGATGTTCATTTGAAGAAAATTAAAGGTTTCGTGGTCTGTAATTCCTAGAAAGTCTCTTATATTCCTTTCTAGCATACATACACTAATTAATGAGAGTAAGGCATGTCGCATAAAACTCGAAGAAAGCTAAAATTACTGAATGCTCTCCTTTTTGTACCACCACTACTTTGACTGTTTGGTGAGGGATCCCTTCACTAGTTCTATTTACTTAATGCATAATATTGACAACCAGCAGCTTCTACTCTTCCCAGACCCACATTTCCTCTTTGTACACTGACTTTCCCCACGTTAACCTGTGTGGAAATACGGGTGGAGAGGAAAGAGACTGGCACAGTCAATGAAGGCACCATTGCCAAGATATGCCTTGTTGTTAGAATCTAACTGGGTGGTAGGGGAATAGAAAAGACAACATGACTGTGAAAATCTTACCCACAAGGTGTGAATATTCCACTCAGTGAGTCAACAAGCATTTCTGTGGCTTTCAGTGGGACAGTATCTGTAAAAAAGGCAGGAAATTGTACCACCACTATTGCCTGCAGGAGTATCAACATGTTGATTTGAGGATGTGATCGGAAATAATGTTGGGTCGTTAAGAGACTCTCTTTAGCCTGAGCATTGTGTTAGTAATGCTAGCCCAGGCAGCTGTTACAATAATCTGCTGTGGGAGAAGGGCAAATAGCATGTTCATGAAATCAGCCCGTCATACCCAGCTGATATTCAGAGAATCATAATAATGATAAAGAAAAGGAGGGAATTATAAGAGGGTACACATGCAGGAGAAAGAAAACTGAGGCTCAGTGTGGAAAACTGTAAATTATTTGAGAATTATTTGACAGACACTCAACAAGCAAGGCAACCAAAGGGACACACTGTACTTCAAGGAGTCTGAGTATATGGCACATGACACAGGAGAGGGCAGGGACAGAGATCACTGAATAAACTCAATGTTGGCGTATGCTATAAAGAGCAAGGGTGACAGACACCTTAAAGAATTATGCCTGATTGAAAGAGGCAAAACAATTAAGCAGGGGATTTCCAGAAGAGGTAAACCATTTCTTTCTGAGCAATATAGAATAAGACATCTTTTTTTGATGTTTTGAAAAGTTGCAGAGTTAAAGTCAGGAAGGAAATAAAGTCAGAGCAGTACCCCTCCAGCCACTGAGTCATCAGGAAAGACCAGGAGAAAATGTATACAAATAATTATTTTCTATCTTCAGCTATTTTAGACATCTTTTTATTTATTGAAAATTAAATGCAAATGCAAGCTTTATTTCCATGTATCAGTGAAAGAAATGAATGGATTTTACATCTTTCCAGTGAAAGAAATTAATTATTGATTAATCTTCCTTCTCTTCCCCCTCCCCCCCAATAAATATTGAAGAGATTTTAACCTATACAAATGGGTTTTCTAATCTTAGTTCATCCTCCCATTTTCACTCCACTAGACTGTGCTATCCCTATGTATTTATTGTCATGGTACATCTCACTGAGTTCTTGCTGAGTTCTGAGTTACCAGAGTTCTGAGCATGTTTTCTCCATAATAATCCATTGCAATTTCCTAAAACGTACCTGGATTTATGATGTTATTTATTCTCTGTAAATTCACATTGCTTTTTTTTTTAATCACAACTTTATCCTTTGTCTTCCTCCATTAGTTACTCTCGGGTGCTAGCTGTTGGGTACATTTACTGGGCATTTACTGATTACCAATTCCCAGGGAAACTGAACAATTACAGACACACATACACAAACACAAGCATACATATATATATGTATGTGTATATTTGTTGCTAATAAATTTGCAAAGAAGAAAGAGTTCAGGAAGGATGGAAATGAATAAAAAATCATATGTCTGGCAAATCTTTTCGACCAGAAAGAATGGGATTTTTTTGAAGTCTGAACATTTCTCCTTAGACCCTTGCATAGAAAAATATCTATCCGAACAGTCAGACTGTTTAGTTGTGTCATTTTCAAAATGAAACAATCCTACCTTTGGTTCAGAATAACATCTGTAAACATTTACATTTGTAAAACAAAAAGAAGTGACACTTGGAGAGCTTGTGGAGCCAAAGAGGAAGCAAAAAGTGTAATTTCCAGTCTCATTAAATTCTTCAGGGATTTTGTGCATGTGTGTATTGTTTTATTAAATGAAAACAACAAAACACAACAAAAATAATTTAATTTTGATTTGAACATACTGCCCTCTTTCTTTGGTTTGGTAAATTAACAATTGATTATTCAGCTTCTGCTGCAAGACACTGCATTTATTTACCTCTCTGCAAATCTTCCCATTCAGAGCATTCAGAGCCCCATAACTTCTCATGAATAATGTACTAACTAGCATAAATTTGACACTTTCATATATGAGTCCTGATCTGATTAATTGAGACACACAGTATCCTATGATCTATGTTATCTCATCCTGGCAGTTTCTATATATTAGATTGACCTGAAATACACTTTTAATTGATTTTCATCAACGAATCCAAAGAACCGTGGTTCGATTTTTTACTGTGCTTGTTGTCAGCCTGGATCTTCACTTAAGTTGTGCTGCATTTCATACTTTGACGAATTTCTCCGTCAAGATCACAACAAAGTCCCTTATGTATATATTAAAAGATTAAACAAAACATGGCATAAATAATAAAAGAGCAAAATGCAAAACCACACTGCTTAATGTCTTATTAAAATAGATATACATCAACAATGACCAAAAAACTGTTTGTTACACCACAAAAATTAATACTCTGGTACTCAGAACAAGGAAACAGCTTGGATATGAATTTTTTTAAAAAAAAAAAAGTGCAAATTCAGCACTAATTATCAGTAAAAGTTTGGAAAGAAGAGGGTTAATATAACACTATAATTCTTTATTTGAGTCTCTCTAAAGAATGACATGTATCTCCTTCTGAAGGCTTGTGACAAAGGAAGTTGAAGCCTCAGAGGCTCTGGCTGGACATTAAGAAAATCTCCTTTCCCAGGAGGGTTGTGCAGGCCTAGCACAGGCCACCATGGAGGTGGGTGATGTCCACCATTTGAGGTTTCCAACACTCATCTAGACAAAGCCATGGTTGCCTTGATTTAATGTTGGGGACAGTTCTGCTGCAAGTAGGAGCTTGGACCAGAGATACCAAAGGATCATTCCACCATCCCCACTGAGATCTCTAAATAACAAGACGACTTGGAAGATGAGTCGACAGCAAATTAAAGATACACCTCACTTCCTGGGTGGCTTTCCACTAAAGGTTTCTTCTGCTTATCTGTCACCCAAGGCAGCACAGGAACTTGGGCATGGCAAGAGGATCTGGGGGTCCTGGTAGACATTCAGCTGAACATGAGCCAGCATGTGCCCAGGTGGCCAAGAAGGCCAATGGCATCTTGGCCTGTGTCAAGAATGGTGTGACCCGCAGGAGCAAGGAAGTGATTGTGCCCCTGTGCCCAGCACTGGTGAGGCCGCAGCTCGAGTGCTGTGTTCAGTTTTGGGTGTCACAGCACAGGAGGGACATTGAGGTGCTGGAGCGTGTCCAGAGAAGGGCAACAGAGCTGGTGAGGGGTCTGGAGAACAAGTCTTGTGAGGAGCAGCTGAGGGAGTTGGGATTGTTCAGCCTGGAGAAGAGAAGGTTGAGGGGAGACCTTCTCACTCTCTACAATTCCCTGAAAGGAGGTTCTAGCCAGGTGGGGGTCAATCTCTTCTCCCAAGGAACAAGCTATAGGACAAGAGGAAATGGCCTCAAGTTGTGCCAGGGGAGGTTTAGGTTGGATATTAGGAAAAACTTCTTTACCCAAAGGGTTCTCAAGCATTGGAACAGGCTGCCCAGGGAGGGGGTGGAATCGCCATCCCTGGAGGTATTTAAAAGATGGGTAGATGTGGTGCTGAGGGACATGGGTTAGGGGTGGTTTTGGCATAGGTTTATGGTTGGACTCGATGATCTTGACGGTCTCTTCCAACCCAAGTGAGTCTATGATTCTATGATTCTAAGACACGTGTGCTGGCATTGCTGTATGCACAGAAAGCACCACTTCCAGGGTCCTTTTAGTATTCCCCCAGAAACACAGTCAGGAACCTTGGGCTGCTTGATAGCATCCTTGATGGATTCCTTTGAGCTCAGTCCTTGGTCCCCATTCTTATTCCAGTGTTTTTCATCATACTGTGGTGTCTGGGAATGTATAGGAACCTTCATTGTAAATGTGCCTGGAAAGGACTGAAGAGTCAAACCTTTCATCATGTTCTGCTACTAAAAGTGCATCAGAAAGGAGTTACGGATTCTAAAGCTGTTGGACAGTGTAAAACAGGAAATACAAATGTGCCCTAGATCCTGTCCCTGAGCAGATGAATGCAAAAACATAGTGAAAAGGGTGAGCGCTCAGCAGAACTGGTCCAACAACAAGCGACGATGCTCATTGTATTTGGTTTGGCTACTGGTTTGGTCCTGACAAAAGTTATGGAAAGGATAAAGGATAAAAAAACCTTGATGAGAACAACAAAGGCCCTCACATATTTTTCTTTGTGGCAGAGGTATGAACAAAGCTGGTAAGCACAAGATAAACAAAGTGGAGCAGACCCAGAGGTAAGTGGAGAAAACATCAAAATATGAAGCAAAAATGTGTCAAAACTGTGAAAAGCAAATAAAGAAATATAGAAGAGAGGAGATAAATATGCAAACGAGGAACAGTGCAGACAATGGATAAAATGCCTTAAGGTACATTAAGGCATTTTGTGTATGTATTTTGTGTGTGTATTACATCACAATGGGCTTGTGTGTAATAATCATACGAAGATCAACCATTATGCAAGAGTCTGCAGACAAGAAAAAGCCAAGGAAAGAAAGCACGATAGCTGGGATACAAGCGGTGGCTCAAAATATCAGTTTTTATATATTTATGACACTGGCACATTCCAAAACAGCAGAAATATTTTTTTAAAGCTCTGACTAGCACCAGATAAGGGAAAAACCTGGCAGAGGCACACAAACAAAAAGGAAATTGAATGGGAAGTAGACATCAATGCTTCTGCGAATGAGCAAAGCTACAAAGACTTCCACTGCATTGTGCCAAGGGAGAAAGCAAACCCAGAGCTAAGCAAAGAGAAATTAAAATTTCATGCAGGCTGTAAGGCAGTGTAAGACACAAACATACCAGAAAGGATATTCATCAGCCAAACAACATAGGAATCATTGCTTTCAGCAGTAAATTAAAGAAATCCTGACATGAAATCAGAGAGATATAATCCATACAAAACCACAAGAGTGAAATGGGTAAGCAAACATAAAATATTCAGAACAGACAGTACGATGCATCTGCTAGCAAGAAAGAAATCCTTTCTGATAACCCAGTACTGCGGAATTGTTGCAACTTCAGAGCTAGCGGTTTCCATGTGCGCTGAGCTTCAGATGCAACTGCCCTCCTCCACGCTTTCTTTTGCAGAGCAACATGACCCTGAAAGAGGCTGTGAAGAGCTCGACTGATATTACAGAAAGCATCAACCACATAAGTTGTGGCATGCGTGTAAGGAGGTCCTAAGATGCCCACCAAGTACCATGTCTGTGATCTTTTCAGGGAAATGTGCCTCAAGACTCAGAAATGTTAAGACATGCATTACTGGTTCATTACTAACATTGCAGATGGAATCAGAAAGATCACCAGATCCAGATGTCTAGGAAGAGAAATTCAGTTGGTAGTGCATGGGAACCATTCTAAAGCTGAAGGCTGTCCTTCAAAGTGGACTTGATTATGAAAGGTAAAACTGACTCTACAAATGGGTCCATGGCCATTATGCTTGGTGGAGAAGCTGAAGTCAAACATTCCTTCCAGCCGAGACAGGAGGGAATTTAAAGTTGTGCATTCTGCAACTTTGCTCCATCTAGCTTGAAGGCATATAGCATATGAGTAGGTGGTGCCATCACACTGTCCCCAGAAGTCTGCAAAGGGAGGTGCGGAAAGTAGACAGGTTTTGAGCTCTGCTGCAATGCCTGTGCGGTCCAGGAAATCATGGAGATATCTACATCTCCTGGGGCAGAAATGTAGGTGCTTAAATGATTATTCACAGTTTTAGAGATCATGATTCAGCCCTTTGGGGTCTGATCTCACATGTGGGTCTCAACCAGATGGCATCTGCAGGGACAGCTGAGATGCAGAGGTACATCTCCGTCCAATATCACTCTTTAGGTCTCTGTCACTTTTTGCAGCCCTACACACTCTTGATAGATTCTGACTACACAGCAGTTTCCCATCAGTGTTTTTCCACTGATGCCCACTGAGTTATGCCTGACTTGCGTCCGTGTGATGGGAGAGAAATCTAAACTACTCAGCAATCAGTGGTATGCCTCCATGGAGTGTAGCAGAGAAGCTTTTGGGGAAGATTTTGGGCAACTGTTTGCTTTCCAGCGGACTTTCAAAGCAGCAAGCAGACCCGTTATTCTGGGAATGGGTCAGAGAAGACAGAAAGAGCATTGTGCTGTAGACTTCTCTTCCTGGGTCAGGAAAGGAAAAGCTTATAGACTGGGAAGAGCAAGTTTTTACATGAGACCATCCAGCTGAGATTTCTTCTTGATGGTTTGCTCTGAAAGCAGCGAATCAGGCTGGAAGCAGCACAGGTGGGACCAGTTTCATATTTGGACAGCAGCATCATTCCCCTTCTCAGTGCCAGATATTTTGCCTGTAGCTATATGAAAGACACATTGCTCTTATTATTACTAGTTTCAAGCACAAATGTTCCACCTCCCAGCATATTCTGCAAAATGGCACCTCTGTCATGTTTTGTCAAGTGGTTATGGGCTCAGGAGCTTCCCTTTTGCTTTATTTGCAGGTGCTTTATAGATGCAGTGCCGACGGAAGAACCCAGGTAACTGGGGCCCCACAACACTGGACATTAGAAAGATAGTTCAGGAGAGTGGGTTATCTGATGCAGAAAGTAGGGCTGGGAGGTGAGATGGGGTGCTGAGAGGCTTGTTACAGTGACTGGGCATGGGAAAGTCAGGAGCAGAATATCTGGCCGAGACTAATGCACCAATCTGGCCCCAATATTGCCGAAAATGTGGCTTACTTGGGGAGAACTTCAGGTGTGCCCAAAGAAGTTCTTGGGACCTGATACTGGCCCCATCATTTGTTCAATAGGTTTCGAACAGAGAATGGGCCTTGCCCCAGATGGAGACAACACTCTTCCCTAGCGAACTAGGCCAGTGAGGTGGGAGGTGAGCTTTCCCAACAGGAAAGACAGTTGGTGCCTTTGCTGCCTTGCCAAGACCCTGCTCTGCACTTGTTCTGTATGTGGGCTGAGGGTCAGTGTCTGTGTGGGCAAGCATCAGCTGCATCCACTTCCATATGGCTCAGAACTACTTGGTCCCTCTCATGGATCCCATTTTTTATGGTCCACCTTCTCCTGTGGCTTGTGGCCCTTGCTTCTTATCAGTCCTGGCCTCTTGGGAAGAGCTGTCCCTGCAGGAAATAAGGCTCTTTATCCAAGCACCTTTAGGGGCTTTCCAGGACCTCATGAAAAGAGACCAACTTATGCCCTGTTTGGCTATTTCCAGATTTATATTGCCAGGAGGAATGAAGGAATAACAGCCAAAGGAAAGACTTGCTAGATTCATTGCTTTCAGTCTGACGCTTCCCATCAGTATTTCTCATTGACAAGACATTTCACAACCGCTGTGCATTGATCATGTGCAGAAAACGGATTTAGCAGCTTCAGGTCTCAACCCAAAGATTCAGATGTACGTCCAGCTCCTGCTTTCGAAATGTAGCTGTACAGAAGTGTCTTATGGCTACAGAAATATTTACGTCAGTTACAAACAAGCAAACCTAAGCTTCTCCTGACAAATGCGTGCAGAATTTTCTTTTTCTTTTGGAAAGGAAGTAGGAGTGTGACAAAATCAGACATCATAGATCTGTGATTGTGAACTAGATTATTAATGTTCTTATTATGAGTCAAACTCTTTATTGCAGCTGAATGTTAGATTATGACAGCTAATGGTCTATATAGTCTATTTGCTATATTATTTGTATCAATCATCTAAACTACACCTAGTTCTCTCAATGTGCTTGACTTTAAGGGTTGAAAGATTACTGCAGAGAAGAATTTGTGCACAGTAATTAAAATAAAAGCATTGAGTTCATTTCCACAGAACTTGATCCTTTCACTGATTTACAATGATCATTTACATATGTGATTTTTCCATATTTTTTTACATGCAGGGTTGTCAAGGGAGCAGGTTCCTCATGAAAACAGCTATGATTTATGTCTCACATGGGGTTCAAGCTAGGACGTAGTTGCTTAGACATTGAATTGCCTTGAGTTTCCTCCTCCTGTTTACAACTGTTTGTTAATGCATTAGGCAGCTGAAATGTCACAGTACTAAGACATCCCTTCTTCCTCCACGAATAATGAAGATCAAGCAAAATCATCACTGAAATCATAAGTTCAAATACTTCAACATGTGCACATATAACTTTGTAGGAACTTTTTTTTTTAACTAAAGAACAAGTTTATGACAAACAAATTGTTCCTCTGGATAATTTACAAGTGGTGCAAACAGCTACATTAGTCAATTAATTATTTAGTCTAAATGGTTTAAGCAGGGTTACAGTGATATCAGTTTATCTTGACATCATTTCCCAGGCACTGAACAAGTTCAGGGCATGTTTTCCTCTCTCTAAGAGATCGATATCCCTCATGTTTTTCTACCATAATATTTACACCTGAGCAGGATTATTGGGAAGTGCAGAAGTTGGACAAAGAACCCAGAAAAGAAAGCCACAAGCAAATGCTTTAAACTTTACAATTCACATTTATTTTGAAAAAATGTTTTGTTAAAAATACTCCTACAAAGGCATTGGAGCAGCGGGTTTCTGTTTCCTTTATAAATACATCTGATTTATTTCTTTCTTTATTTTTCTCAGTAACATCGAAAGACATCTGACGAATCCAGGGGAAGCCCTGGTCTGAATGGAAGACACATCCCTGTGTAACAAGGACCTGCACACTATCTCCCCATTCACATTTAAAAAAATACAAATACTGTCATGAAAAGTGTTACATTGTCCACAGGGCCATGGCTGACATACGGGATGACAAAGAGCAGGAGACCAGGGTTGGGGATGCCCCTGGAGCCCAGCTGATGTATCCTCAGACTAGTGTTAGGGGGACGACAAGATAGAGCATTGACTAGACATGCTTGTCTTTGGGCAGTTTGGGCAGAAGGACACACATAATTTCCCCATCCTATACTGGCAGCTCCTTCCAAAGCCGTGACGAGGAGGTCAGAGCCCAGCAAAATCTCCTCTCCCTACAAACCTCCCCGATGACATAGGCACAAATCTTCCAGTGAAGTCTGACGGCTTGACACCTTGTCACTTGGAGGAGACATATGAGCAAACCACAGTAACCCAACGCCCTCACAGCCAAGAGGATTTGTTGCCACAGTGCTTAACCACTCTCTTCCCGGTTTCATTACTGCCACCTCCCCATCCCACCTCTCAGACCTCAGCATAAGACTTTTTTCCTTCCAGGACCTTCTTGCTTTCTCCCTTGTGTTGCCGACCTGGCCTTTAGTCTCTGAGCTAGGAAAAGAGCTTCCCTGCGGGCACTCTTTTAAAATGGAAGCCTGTTGGCCATCAGTTCCTCAGAAGCCCATCGATATATGGCTTCTGGGGCTGCAGAGGGCGGTTTGACTATCTGTGCCCAGCTCACCTCTTTGAGCTCCTAGTTGCCACTCCCACGTTTCCTGTGCCCCACCACGTCTCAGACCATAGCTTTGCTAAGTGAGCGGGGATCACAGCTTTACTCAGGACAGTGCTTTGAAACGCCAGGCTCATTTCTGCAGCAGGAACTGCAACTGCTTGGCTCTGACTTCAAGTGCTTAAAAAGTCCCACAAAACTTAAAATGGGGCCTCCAAGCACGCCCTGGGTAGGCTTACTTCACAGCCCATCCAAAACAGATGGCACGGCACAGAGTGACACAAGGCCAGCAAAACCTTTCCAAAGCAGACCTGGGGACAGAAATCATGTCCTCATACTGATGGGCATGGCCACTTACCTGTGAGTAAGAGGCAGGGTTGGACCCTTTTCCCTGAACTATTTCATGGGAACATTGACCAAGGATCCTGACACACTTGCCCCACTTTCATACAACTTTCTACTTCTTTATCCAGGAAGATCTGGGATGTGAGGTGGCTGATGTTTCCAGGGAGGAAAAGAAGACAGACAGGCAGAGGGGGGATTTTTTTCATGGGAAGAAATGTAGCTAAAAACAGGTTCCTTGCAGAGACGTGCTGAGCTAGCTCCAAGGAAGGGAATCCTTGGCGATGGCCCAAACCTAAAAAAAACCATCCAGCCCTCCTATACTGAGGGACAGAGGGCAGACAACCAATGCAGAGAACAGACAGATGATGATGGAGGGCAAGCAATAAAAAAGAAAAGCGTGCAACGGTTCCAGGCTGGAAAGTGGATGGAAAGGTCACTGAAGGATGGCGTCCAACAGAATGCCCCCCAATGCAGGGGTCTATGCTTGGATCCACAAGTGAGGGAACAGATGCAAACCCCCAGTCCCTGATTTCTCCCCCTCCAGCTCCAGCAGCACAGCAAGGGGTGTGCTGTGATGTGTGGTCTTGGTTCAGGAGGGCCATTAGGAAGAGAGAAGAAGTGAAGCCAAGACCTCATCAGGAGAATCTGGATGATCTTGGAGAATGATCAAAGCCTGGCACACCGGAGAGATGTGCACCAGGGAGTGCTCTCCTTGCAGAAAGGGCATATTTCAGGACACCAACAAATTGCAGCTGTCTGAGAGCCCAAGCTCATATTTAATCTCTCCAACTCCCTTACCCTCCATAGAGTCTTTCCTTCCACCTCTGCTCAAGCCAGGTTTCCTGGTGCCCAGACAGTCTCCCGGTTTGATGGGACAGGGGTGACCAGACTTGTCTGTCTACTCTGTGCATGGCTTATCCTGGGTAGCGTGAGCTGGTGTATCTCACTTCCTTCCACTGTTGAACAGCTTGGAAGAAAACTCTGGAGCTTGAAGGCAAGATGGTCAGCACTTCTGCTGGCCTGAGCCACAACTTGACCGTGACAGCAAGTTGCTACTCCAGAAACACCACAGCACGTTAGGAACCCCTGCAATTTGAAGTCAGTTGTTTAAACAGGAGCAGTACCCTGACTTCTCTGTGGCTGCCAGTCTTTATTTCTCTGTACCTCAGTCCTGTGGAAAGCCTTGGCTTGCCTCTAGGACATGTGTTTTACAGGCTGTGAGGTGCTCAGGTATGGTGGGAACAGATGCAGTGGTCACTACAAGCTGGGCTGGCCAACGTGAAACTCATAGCCCTGCAACTTGGTTTCCTCACATGAGGGCTGGGCTGTCCTGCAATGAAAGCTGTGATTCTCATTGACCGCGGTGCTCCTGGGATCATAAACACAGGAGCTGGGATTTTCATAGAAAAAAAAAGAATGATCAGAGAGCTTACAAAATCATCAGCTAGAAATACGCCAGTGATCTCCCTTCCAGCCCCTACTGGAAGTCAGAGCCCAGGGGGGACCAGCAAGAAGCACAAGTACACCAGAAGTTGTGTCCCTTCTCTGGCTTCCTACAGCTTACAAGGGTCTGCAGGGGACCAGGGCTACACAGCCAGGGACCCATTCTGCTCCAGACAGGCCCTTCTCCCACTTTCCTGGCCTCCTTTGCAGAGGGAAACACATGGCTGCCTGTGTCAAATAGCTTTTAATTTATGCTATTAAAGTAGCCTAAGCAACTAAAGGCTTTTTTCTTTTTTTGGCTGGATCTAAGTTGTTCCCAGGACATAAAGAACAAATTCAGTTTCAGAGCTGGGCCAGCACTTATAAATGAAACTTGCACTTAATACCTTTCTGTATCTTGTCCTGGAGCCCCCAACACTCAGTGTCTGCTCTGCGGTCCCTCTGGGATTTCCCTGCATGGACCCAGCCCAGCCCTGATTCACTCCATAGAACTGAGACCTCTTTGCCCAGGCTCCATTCCTCTATTTTCATCCCTGAGGCAGCTCTCATGGGTCCGTGGGGACTCATGGTTAGATAACCAAGCAACCCACAGCTACTGCTCAGGTAGGCTGAGCCAGCCTCCAGTGCAGGGGGGCAACAGACTCAATTCCAGAAACCAAACCACAGCAGAGGAAGGAAAGACGGAAAGGGACCTTTCCTTACCACAGCAGCCCCCTCTGTGCAAAAGGTTCTCTGAATCATTACAAAAGGTTTGAGGCGAGGATGCTTCCATAGACAGCTTCCACATGCAGAGCATGATGGAGCACCAAGACAGTCTCCCTTTTTGTCCCCTGACGGCTGGTTGAGGGACAGATGACGCGCCACAGGGATGCCTTGGAACTGGGAGGAGGAAGCAAGTGGTTTCCTCTGACACAGGAAGCCCTCTGGCTCCACATAGAAATCCTTCACCAGAAAGAGTGAAGAATGGAAGATCAATGATGCTTGATAGACTGATTTGAAATGTGTCGGTCCCAAGAATATGATGGTATAAAAGAAGTGCTGTAGGAGTGACGTTACAGCCCCCATGGCCCCCAGGCATTTATGACCCAGAAAAACTGGAAGAGGTGTTTTTGAGATTATTCTTTCACAAATTTGTCCAGTCATCTCTTGAACGCTTTGTATCAACATGCTCCAGCAGTGAGTTCCACCCTTCAATCTTTGCGCTTTGTGTCAAAGAATATTCTGTTTCACCTGCCTTAGTGCTTTCGTTGTGAGAAATCTTTCCTGATTTAATGGCATGAAATATTTTTATCACCATGGTTTACCTCTGACAGACCAAAAATCAAAATCTATTTATCTTTTATACCTCCCAAAGACTTCTGGCTGTTCCTGAGGCCCATATTTATATATTTCTTATTTTTCTTTCTTATTTCTGTATCCCTTCTGAGTTGAGGACAATAAAAGTATCACCAGCATTTGAGAAGACAGTGCATCAGAGATTTACTGGCTTATAACAACATTCTTTTGTGAAGGCTAATGAGTGCTAATATTTGTTAGCAATCAGAAACTTCACATTTATTCGCCACTGGCAAAGGCCAAGCATGAGGTGTGGATTTGACACACCATCTCTCTCAGGCTGGTGTGAACAACGCCTGCCAGGCACTGTTCAGTTGGGGTGTCCTGCTTTTGTCAGCCTCCATCTCCCCGACTCACAAACCAGCTCACTCACCAGGAACTGGAGTCAGTCAGCTGGAAGTGCAGAATAAAAACAATTTGGGGAAAAGAGGGTGTCAGCTTAAACCTCAGGTTAAAATAACATGCTTCCCCCTAGTCCTCCTTGAACACCTTCTGTTAGTTTTTGCTAACATAGTTGTTTGGCTATTAAAGGCTTGACAAAGTTTAATCTGTTCCTCTTAGACTTAGTAGGAATCATCCAAGGATACAGCATGACATCAGTGCAGGAATTCAAAGACTGACCTTAGAGGTAGATGTAGAAGCTACAGTTGATGCAACTGAAAAATTCCTGAAATTTACTGGAATGAAAGGACTGGGAAAGTATCGATCAAACATTTGTTGTTCTTTTTTCATGACGGCAAAATGGAGTTCCCGAAAACAATGAGGCACACAAGGTCAAGCCTTGTGGCTTGTTTGCAGGAATGGCAATATCAGAGGTACTACGAAAATCTAACAGTCTGGCTGGAGTAAGCAAATCAGTGATTAGGCAGTGCTAGAGCAGTGGGACTGTCGCTGCACTCCCACAAAACACAGGACTGAAGAAAAATTTCTTGCAGAATAAGAGACAAAAGGTAGAGCAACTGCTGAATCAATTTTAAGACAGCTGAGAATGCAGATTAAGACAAACAAAGATTTGTAGGGAGAGAGGACTTCTTGATTCCCGTTCCAAATTTCTGCAAATAACATTTGTCCACGGAATTGGCAGGAATAACAGAAAGCAATAAGGTAAATTCCAGAGAATATCTGCAGAGTGCAGCGAGTTTTCTAGAACTATGGATGACTGCAACACATGGAAGCAAACAGAGACCAAAGTTGTGTCCTGTCTTTCGGATGGGCTCAATAGTTACATGAAGAAAAGTCATACTGGACAAGTCTAAACACAAAGCCAAAATGTGACTAAAGATAAAAAAAAAGTGCATATTCTCCATACTAGGAGGATTCTAGCAGTTCTCAGCAATGACAATATTAAATCACCAACAGAGAAGAGAATTTTTTGGTGGGAATTACTCGTGAGACAGCCAGTGGCAGAACTGCACTGAATTGTGAACACAGTGGAACAAGCAGATGGGACCAGTGCCCAAGTCACAAACTAGAGCTCTAGGACAGAATGTGGTTGTGTTGACTTCGAGCAGGTACAGCTCAGGTCATGCAGCTCTGAGCACACGTCATTTGGCTTCACTGATTGATGTAAATGACTATTGGTCCTAGAGGCGAAAGCATGTCAAACACCAGTTCACAAAGTTTGTGGTGTAAAAGGAGGGGAACACAGCAAAGAAGGTAATTTTTAGGATACCTTCAATGCCATTGGATAACTGCCGGCAGAATATAAAAATTAAGTTGGTACTACGTTAGTTGTTCATATAACTTTGAAGGAGGAAATGCTGAATCTGTATGTGAAGAACTTGCAAGTAGGGAACATCTTTGAAGATGGAAAAAGACCTGCATTAAATCAGCCTCAAGTTAGACACACAGGAAGGAAGATGAAATACATTAAAAGAATAAACCGCACTAAACCAAACCAGACAACACTGATACTTCCAGACTCTCTGTATTCATACATCCAAGGCAGCCAAGATTTATTATGTCATCAGAGAATATAGCTGTTAATGTTGCAGCAGAGTTCAAGCCCTGACTCCAGGTTTCTTATAAATCAGCCTGGAAAATATAACAAGACGTTTTCTCAACCGCTCAAACCCACCGAGAGGTTTTCTCTACAGGCTGCTGCTGATCTGCAGCCTCTGTGACGATTACTGGGAAAGAACCTTCCTTTAACACCAATTCAAAGCACAACTTCAAGGTGTGTGGGAAAAGCATTGTTGGTATAGCCAGCACCTAATACTGCTAAAATACCCTCTCTCCTAAGCTCACGACATGCCAAACCAGGAGGCAACTTTGCACGGGATAGTGCTTAAGCAGTCTCTGAAGAGACCAGGAATCTGCTGTTGTGGCTGGCCAAGAGCCCCTTTACGGCAGACCTTCCAAGCCAGAGCTACATGAAAATACAGCGCGCTTTCTCCCCAGCCTTGCACAGGGTCCTAATTTCTACACTTGCCTGCACGTGGGTCTCTTCTTGCTAACACTGGTGCATACTGGTCCAGCGGTGCTAACAAGATGACTCTGCTATATAATGACTCGCATGGAGCCGTGGGATAAAACGCTATATTTGAATCATAATACTAAATCAATGCTGCATAACTGGTAAACCCTGTAACAGCCACATCCACCCACATCACATGGAAGCTCTGTGTGGGGATTGCTGACATTGAAAGCTGCTGCTCGGTAGCAGGAATACTATGGAGAGGAGAAGCCAGACTGTAGCAAACAGCTCCTCAGCTGCCGAAAACCACAGATCTCCATCGAGTTTATGAAAGGTAGTTCTGAGATTTTACTGGGGAGGGGGGAAGGTAATCTGGGGAGCGGGAGTGCAGTTTCTAGTGCCCTGTTCCTGTGTCCCCACAGCTGTCAAGGGCAAGTGATTCCTCATGGCAGTTCTGTAACTTACAAGTTTTTTTTTTTCCTTTTGCCCAACACACCCCTGTGCTGTTAATTCCAGGTGGACTTGTGGCAACAGTTGAAAATGACCCACTAAATATATTTTAACTTTTTCTTATTCTTCACTCTGGCCCATGATGCTCTGCATGATTTGACCTTATCACAGTCCAACCAACTTAGTATTTTACAACCTATGATTCTGCTCTGCTCTTCTACTGGCTGCCATCACCAGATGTGACCCTCAGCAGCAGATGGCAGCAGGAAAAAGAGGAGGAGAAGGGTAAGTCTGGAAGGTAGCATGAAAGGTGGAGGGGAAATGTGAAAATTGCAACAAGCTGCCTGTAAATCTCATTGTGACAATTTTTGTTACGTACTCGCACATGCACACATGCCCATGCACAACAGTATTTCACAGTGTTGGTATCAGCAAGTGCCTTTTCCCCTTGTTACACGTTCTCCCCGTGAAGTTGTATTCTGCCATTAGACTCATATTTCTTAGAAGTACATTTGATATCCGTGAAATAAATATGTTAAAGTCACTTCAGTGACTCAGTCCTCCACTGGAGCATGCTCCAGAGGCATTTACAACCAAAGTACTTTACAGGAACTTGGTTCCTCGTGCTCCCAGGAGAGCTTGAGGGATGCATGAAAATTGCAGTGTTTTATGGATCATTTCTATTTTAGGTCCAGTTCTTCGTTAGTTCTACACAGCCAAATACAGACAGATGTCACAGCGATGCCTGGTATAAACAGATGGGAATGTGTTACTTTTAGTACCAACATCATGCGATTTTTGGTCAGAAGAAGAGACAAGGATGTGCTTTCTCTGTCCTGCAGACAGCTGCCACGGCTTTGGTGAGTGGTGGCACTGAGCTTGGTATGGTCCCATCCTTCACAGTGGGTTGGGTCTGGTAGGTAGATGTGTATAATGCTAGCCTGTGAGGAGATTCAGTGCATTAAGACAAAATATCTCCAAACGAAGAAGACCTGAAGTGCCCTTCCAAACCCTGTCTAATAATGACTGGCTCAGAAGGGGTGCTGCCTGGCCATTGCTCCCCCTCAGTGTCTGCAGGAATGTAAGGGATGGCAGAGAACAGTCAAGGATTGTCTGGGAAGGACAACTGAAGGGCATCATGTGCTCCTTCCACATGGCTGCCCCAGAGGAATTTGCTGGTGAGTTTTCTAGCGAGACAGCTCTCCTTGCAAAGCTCCCTTGTACATACAGTAGCTGGTCGGCTGTGGCTAGACAACTTGGCACAAAACCCTGCTTCCCTCACCCCGGACAGTCAGATACAACTTTGGGAAAGACCGAAAACTGTTTTTTGTTAAACTACAGCGGGTACAATGTGAGATGGAGACACACTATGTGACCAGTTTTCACTGCTGCTCCGCACTTCTACAGGACAGGGTGCACGGAGAAGCTTCTTGTTTCCCTACGTGCCCTTCTGCAAGCATTTCGTGTGGTTTAGTTGACGCCATTGATTTCTGCATGCTGCTCTTTAAAAGTTGATTCCATTTCGAGGAGCAGTGCTTTTTTAAATACAAGGGCATTAAAAACACCCCATTGCTAGATACACAGGTTAAAACAGGCTGGACATAGGACAGACAGATGATTATGTCCAGGCACAACCTGCATGCAACGTGCCTACAGTCCACTCACCCCTCGCTCCCCCTGCATCATATTCTGCCCCCTGAAAGAGAATCAGAGCAATGGCACTGCTGGCAGAGGGGATGCACTGCAGATAGTGAGCACAGAACATGTCCCTGTGTACCCAGCACACACCTGCTACTGATGTTCACATGACTACAGATGCGTTTTTGGATGCAAGAACACGGAATTACTGTATACAAATGAAAATACAATTCTGCACTGGAGATTTCGGATGAATAGGGGCTGAAGGTGAAACACCTCCAGTTAAGGCCCCTGCTGTGTGCCAAACACTGGGACAGTGCAAGAGCTAAGCAGAGAAGTAACTCTCACTTCTAGGAAATAGTCTGCTGCCACTCTTAAGTGCTTTACTGTTGAATCTGGTCTGAAAGCGGAAAATGTTAAAAAAGTGTTTTATAAATGGCCTCATATTTTACAAGTAGTCTAGGGAGATGATGTCTGGCCACAGAGGTCTAGACAGTTTGTGAGTTCCATCCACAGCAGACACACTTCCTCTTGGATCCAGCCCCTGCAAAATACAGCAAACCAGCTCCTAATGAACATGTCTTCAACACCTCGTGCTGCTGAAAACGAGTGGAGGACCCCTACAAATGACATGGCAATGGCAGACGAGGGCTTGTAAGCACAAGTTATACTAGCCATGGCCATGAGATGTGTGGAAATATGCCTCATGTGGCCAGACGTGGGTGGTGGCAGGTGTGTTTAAAAGAATATGAGGTGGTGCTGAGCCGGGAGAACAAGCCTGATTCTCATTTGTATCTTGAGCTTGGTTGGTGGTATTTACACATACCAACGACCTGGTCAGTAACTAAAGTATTTATTTCAGTTATTTATATATCCACTGACTGACTATTCAGCTTCCACCACAGCATTTTGCCTATGGAGACCCAGGCTACTAGATCAGAGTTTTTGCCTTTGCTGTCCCAGGCTCTCTTTGAGGTGACTGGTTGAGACTGAAGCTGCCTCAGAACCCTCATGCACGGTCTAACGAAGCGACTGGGTCCGAAGGGCATGGAGTGCATCCACGGAGGTTGGTTACTGTCGTGAACCATCCACAACATGGCAGCTAACACAATTCCGACTCAGAAACCACGTGCCGCGAGCTCCTCTTAGAGGACCTGGCTTACCCTGCCTTTCTGTGGTAGGTGCACCAACCTGACACCTTCCTAAGCAGTCAGACAGTTCCAGACAGCTCTGACAGCCAGATGTGGAGTCGTCATTCTCCACCACAACCCATCTGCCCCCACCCCATCTTTCCCTCCCCCCTGCAAACACCCCCGTCCCCAAACCCTCTGTGATGCTGCTCACCCCTGCACCAGCAACCCTGAATCGAGCAGGTGGTTCTTTCACCTTGGTGAACAACTGGAAACCCAACAGTTAGAAATATCTGTTGGGCCATGACAAATTGCAAAATAACAAACAAGCAAACGGGAGGAAATGTGCATATAAAAAAATTTTTCTCCTGGCATATTGTCAATAAACCACAATTTTTCCTTCCACAGGGAAGAGATTTAAGTTTTTGAATGATATGATGCTTGGAGATGTCATTTCTTTTTCATTAAAAAAAACCCCAACCAATCAAAAATTTCCAACCCCAAACTCACAAAGTGGTGTTAACAAAACAAGGTAAAAGGACAAATCTCCCAACAATGACAACTGAAAAACAAAGGTACACATCAGCATTTGTAATCAAAAACTACTACATACTGTACTTGGGAAGTCTTCTGGGAAAAGATCATTGGCATCTAGTGAGGACATCACTAAAAGTCTTGTGCATATGATATGTATGAGACAATGATGCCATTGGAGGGTGGATGGACGGACCCTTAGGAAACTGTCATTCACAAAACTGTTCCATGACAAGAGAAAATAAAAGATGTAAAAAGGATTGGTTTTCCCCATTCCCACCCCCCCAAGCGTTACAGATTCCTTCTCATTTGTCGGAAACAGCCTCTTCTAGTCTCAGTTTATTTGTTTTCTTAAAAAAAGTCTTCAGCTATTGAAGAAGTCCATCAATTTCTGAGATGCACTTGGTTCCACAGCACCAAAGAGCTTCAGCTCTCTCTCCCCTTTGATTTGCTCACAGGGGCTTTCAGGAAGGACTGCTGGCTGCAAGACATTCCCAGAGCTGCCATTTCACGTGAGAAAGAGAAGTGCTTCTTGTGACCTTTCTTTGCATTCATCTTCTTGAAAAAGTCTCATTGCTCCAGAGGTGTCTGTGCCCATCTGCAGCGTTCTTGTGCAAGAGGAAATAGATTAAGCTGCTCTTTTCTCTTCCTTTGGAGACTCCTATTGGTCTTGGAGCCCTTTTCAAGAATGCAATTGCTTTATTATTACTTAAAAATATTTCATAGTTGTTTGTGTTTTTTTTTAAAATAGTTGTCCTTTTTTGTTCCCTTTTTCCATTGCTTAAATTCTAGAAGCTCTTGGCGACTTCTCATTATTGATGACAGAGCATTTCTTCCTGTTGCCATGATCCTCAGAGCATCTGCCTGTCTCAGGTCCACGCAGAACACTCAAGACCTGGAGCTTGGACATACAGGGGCAAAGGGGAGCAGGGCCTCAAGGAAGAGGAGTAGAAGGACACGCAGCTGTCAAACCTCCACAGACTGAATTTGGTTCATCTGTGCTCTCATCACCTGGATACTGTTCAGAATTTTCTTCTGATGTCCTGCTAAAGTGACCCCAACTCGCAGAATGTCCCTTTGGGAGGAAAAGAAACAAACACCACATAAACATCACAAGATATTTTCTCCCAGCAGAACAAGCCCATATATGAGCGTGGTGTGTACAGAGCTGAAGTCTCCATAGATTTATTCCATAAAAGCATCAAATGCATGCAAACCTGGTGAAACTTCTACTCTTTCTCTTTGACTCTTCCTTGCTTATCCTCCCAGTCTTTGTATTTGCTACCTACCTGCCGCACCCCCAGAGAAGCCTCAATAGAGCGTGAAACCAAATACCACAGGCTCTGCTCACGGCTTGTAAGTGAATTTGTCTTTGTAAAGCCTTAGGTTTTCTACTCTTGCATAGTTTTGTTTTCTATTTTGCATGTTTGGATTCTCTCTCTCATCCTGTGACACAGTAACCCATTTTTTCCATCCCTGGATACTTATGAACAGCATGTGCTACACTCTCGTCACTGTGACTCTCACTCCCCCTGTGAAGACGATGGCTGTTCTTGCTACTTTTGCATTGATCTGATGAAGCCACGAAGTGATAAACCTTTGCTACTTAGAAACATAGAATCATAGAATAGTTTGGGTCGGAAGGGACCTTTAAAGACCATCTAGTCCAATTCCCCTGCCATGAGCAGGGACACCTTCAACTAGACCAGGTTGCTCAGAGCCCCGTCCAACCTGATCTTGAATGTTTCCAGGGACGGGGCATCCACCACCTCTCTGGGCAACCTGGGTCAGTGTTTCACCACCCTCAGCGTAAAAAGTTTCTTCCTTATATCTAGTCTCTTTTAGTTTAAAACTATTGACCCTTGTCCTATTGCAACAGGCCCAGCTAAAAAGTTTGTCCTCATCTTTCCTGGAGGCCCCTTTTAAACACTGAAAGGCCACAATAAGGTCTCCCCGGAGCCTTCTCTTCTCCAGGCTGAGCAACCCTAACTCTCTCAGCCTGTACTCATAGCAGAGGTGTTCCAGCCCTCCCATTATTTCTTTGGCCCTCCTCTGGACCCGCTCCAGCAGGTCCATGTCTTTTCTGTGCTGAGGATCCAGCGCCAGACACAGCACTGCAGGTGGGGTCTCACGAGAGCCAAGTAGAAGAGGAAAAATCATCTCCCTCGACCTGCTGGCCACACTTTTTTTGATGCAGCCCGTGATACTGCTGGCTTTCTGGTCTGTGCACATTATCGGCTCATCTCCAGCTTTTCACCCACCAGTACGCCCAAGTCCTTCTCAGCAGAGCTGCTCTAAATCTCTTCATCCCCCAGCCTGTATCGATACCGGGGGTTGCCTCGACCCAGGTGCAGGACCCTGCACTTGGCCTTGTTGACCTTCATGAAATTGACATGGGTCCACTCCTCGAGCCTGTTCAGGTCCCTCTGGATGGCATCCCGTCCCTCAGGTGTATCAACTGCACCACTCAGCTTGGTGTTGCCCACAAACTTGCAGAGGGTGCTCTCAATCCCACAGTCTATGTCACTGATGAAGACAGTGAACAGTGCTGGTCCCAATACAGACCCCTGACAGACACCACTTGTCACCAATCTCCATCTGGATATTGAGCCTTTGACCACTACCTTCTGGATGCAACCATCCAACCAATTCCTCATCCACCAAACAGCCATATTCCACCCATCAAATCCGTATTTCTTCAATTTAGAGAGAAGGATTGGGGGGGAGACCATGTCAAAGGCCTTACAGAAGTCCAGACAGATGACATCCATAGCTCTTCTCTTATCCACTGATGTAGTCATGCCATCACAGGTGGCCACTAGGTTGCCCTTTGTGAAGCCATGCTGGCTGTCTTGAATCACTTCCTTGTCCTCCATGTGCCTTGGCACAGCTTCTAGGAGGAGCTGTTCCATGATCTTCCCAGGCACAGAGGTGAGGCTGACAGGGCAGTAGCTCTCAGGGTCCTTCTTTCTCCCCTTTTTAAGAATGGGTTCAATCTTTCCCTTTTTCCAGTCACTGGGGACCTCACCTGACTGCCGTAGCTTTTCAAAGATCATGGACAGTGGCTTGGCAACTACATCAGCCAATTCCCTCAGGACTCTGGGATGCATCTCCTCAGGTCCTACAGAATTCTGTATGTTCAGGCTCCTCGGGTGGTCATGAACCTGATCTTTTACAGTGGGAGGGACTTTGCTCCCCCAGTTCCTGCCTTGCGGTCCATCCACTCAAGAGGTGTGGGGAGAGAGGCTGCCAGTGAAGACTGAGGCAAAAAAGCTGTTGAGTTCCTCAGCCTTGTCGTCGTGTGTTGTTACCAGTTTGCCAGTCTTGCTCAGCAGGGGGTTATGGCTTTCTTTGACATTCCTTTTCTGTCTGACATAAGAAGCCCTTATAATTCTTTGCATCCCTTGACAAATTTAGGTCCAGTTGCACCTTGGTCTTACTGACCCCATCCCTACACCCCTGTGCAGCCTCCCTGTAGTCTTTCTGAGATACCTGTCCCTGCTTCCACTGCTGCGCATTTCCTGCTCACCCTTCAGTTTGACCAGCAAGTCTCGACTCATCCATGCCAGTTTCTTGCCTTTCTTTCCTGATTTCTTACACCTGGGGATCGAGAGTTCTTGCACTTTATGGAAAGTGTCCTTAAAGATCTGCCAGCTGTTCTGCTCCCTTGTCCCTAAGGGCAGTTTCCCTTTGCTAAATCATGGGAATCTAATTTTTGCACTGCTTCTATTTGTTACAGATACTAGGCATCTAGGAAATATAAAGGCCATGCCAAGAGCATGAGTGTGACTCTGCATTGGTCCTACCTGTGATCCCCCCAGCTGAGTTTGCTACTCATCTCCCTCTTGGTGGAGACATCTCAGTCATTAATTCTTCTGGTCAGGGAATGGCATTCATGAATCATGACTCATACCTGACTCTAAGGATTTTCAGTTGCCTTTTCTCCTTAGGTGAGACTAAGTGTTAGGAACAGACTTTTAAGGGGAAGAGTGGCAAAACCCTTTGGCCACACACTTTGGAGTAGAAGTCAATAGGCAAGGAAGGGTAAAGAAGAGCTCCAAGGAAAAGTGGAAGAAAATCCTCTAGCATGAATGGCACATGAGCCTGTTTGTTTGCTTTAGAGCTTCTTTAGACCTTGTCTCTTTGGTCAAACAAAAGGAGCATAAGGAAGGAAAGCTGGGCATGGGGCTATGCCACAGATTTATGCATTTTGGATGGTGGTAACTGACTGGAGACCACCATTGGAGCGTACTTCAGCCCATGCCCTCTGAGATCAGTGTGACAGTGAACATCCAAGCCACACCTTTGCTGCCACCCAGACTCCTGCTCAGCAAAGCAACTGGAAACCTGCAACCACACTACACAGCTCTGGCACCCAGAATGGCATCCTTCACAGTGACTCCTTTTCTTGCTGCAAGGGCTTTCCATTCCGTCCTCTGGCCCATCCAGATATGCTGAGGTAGGGAATTTTCCTCCTTGGACGAGCTTGGCACTTTGACTTTTGATTTTGGTCTGATTGGGAACAAACCACAAAGTCTTCACTCATATCTGTAAAACAGAATAAGACTGTGGCTCTGCAGAGCCCTGTGCTTCCTAAGCTTTCTACCCTGGACATAGATCCTTTGGTGGCCCAGCCTGCAGACAAAACAGTGAGAAATCTTTCAAGCAGGTCAGTGTTGAAACCCTGTGGATTTGGTGAACTGAAGGAGTCTTCAGTGAGCATTTATGCTTTGCTGGCTATCCAAATTTGAAGAAAAGAGTGTCTTACGGCAATTCAGCTCCACCTACATAATCATCTGCTGGAAATATCAGGAGATATTTCAGGTTGCAGCATAATTTCCCAAGGAAAAGGGACTTGGAGTGTCCTTCTCTCTATTACTATGTCAAACAAAGCAAGTAAGAAATGTGGAAGAAAGGTTTTTCAAAACTGATGGAGATATGAGCTGGGGATACCCTTGTGATTGTGACGAAGGCACTCGGAGAGGATTGAAAAGATATTATGAGGGTCATGGCAGGGAACTGGGAGAAGTAGCATGTAAGGGACCCTGAGCATGTCTGTGAAGAAACAGACTTCATTAGCTGACTGCCTACAGAGCTGTTTGCTCTCACATATATTGCAAACAGCATAACCTAGAAAGGGTTGGTTGTGGTGTGGGTGTGATATCCCAGTTTGGTCAAACTCCTTCTTCCCTATCCTTCTCATTTTATGGATCCTCCTTCTCTTCTATGAACATAGCCTACAGGGTGCAAAAATCATCCCCAGCCTTGGGGTTGTACCACAGATGTACTGAAACAGTTAGAATTCCCATGTGAATTTCCTGGTAGCAAATAAGAACAAAAAGGCAAAAAAGGTCAGTTGGGCTGTTTGTGTCAACAGATTCTGATTCATTGGTAGATTGCAAGTGTGGAATTAGGCGTCAAATCTAAAAATCTCCCTGGTTACCAGGCAGAGAGACATCGTAGCACTTACAGATGGATTTAATGCTTGGCGCTTTCTTAGGCAGGGTTTCTAAAGCTAACTGCAACCAACCACAAATCTTTCACTAGAGGCATCAAAGACCTAGCCAGCCCCAAGGGATTTCAAAAACCACCACGAATGGATTTCAGCTGCCTGCTTTCTCTGAAACACTTGCTCAGATTTTGCCACTGAAGGATGTTTTTAGTGGATGCAGAACAATCCAGAACAAACTTGAAACCATCTGGACTTTCAGAGGCCTTTCTTAGGCAGAAATTTTTTTGCAGCGTGCTTGTCTCCATCATCAATAAGCCATACATCCAAGATGACTGCAGAGTCTAGAAGTGCTCTTGAGTGGCTGGAAAGGCCTGATGCTGGCGTGAAATCTCCATTTGTTCCATGTTGGGCTTTTGGAGACCTTTGTGGGGTTTTTCATTTTCACAGTGGGGACATGCAGCCTGGTAGCATGAAAATTAATTCTGCAGATACAGAGTGACAGACAGACACACAGTCTGGAGACAAGATAGAGCCTGCAGAACAGAAACTGAATAGACTAAAAATGGTCCCACAAAGCAACAAATTCTATAAAAGTAAAACTACATCATGTGAAAATAAAAACTAATTCAATGCAACCAATTGCTGTTAAATTATTGGGACTTTTCCTTGTGCTTTGGGACTGGAAGCCTGGGCACTTACTCTACAGTCATCTGAGACACTACGTCAAAGGTGGTGAAGCCAGCACTGGCAAAGCTCTCCTTGTACTGGCTCATCTTGATGGCATCCAGCCATTCATCCACAGTGTTGAAGCTGGTATAATCCGGGATTGTGCGGTCAAGTAGGGGGAGGTTCATCCTGAAACACAGAAACAGGGAATGAGCAGAACAAACAGTGGCAAGTGTGTCTTTCTGCACCCTCCATCAGCCGGGGGGACCTGGACCAGCATTATTCACAGTGCCTGCACTGCACCATTTTAAGAAGTACCACCCAGAAAGCAACTGAGGGAAGGATTGTGCGGAGCATCAGACAAGTCCTTCTGGATGAGTTTGTACAGAAGAGGTAAGAGCCATCAAAGACGACAGGATGCAGCTCTAAAATCCTGGCTGCACAAGGGGAGAAAGTACATCCTTATAATGGGGGCAGTGCTTCCCACAGGTTGGTGTACCCCCACCCAATCCAGGGAAGCATCATGCTGCCTGACAAGGCTTTATTTGCCTCTACCGTGTGCGCTATTAGACCACCAAAGCAACCACGCCCATCCAGCAATCACATGTACATGAAACCAAGAATCTCCTCTAACTGTGCAAAGTACACCGTCCAACTTAATGAGCTGCCTGTGTTCACCACATCTGACCTGTCCAAGGAGAAGGACCAGAGTGACTTTGGCATCTTTTAAAGCCGTTCTTATAAAGGACCAAACAACACAGGCCAAGCTACTTCTAAAACGCTACCCTAGAGAGATGCAAGGATGGTGCCCCCCAGGACACAAAGGGCAGCAGATCTGCAAACAGAAGGCAAAGGACAAGAGTAAGACAGAGATACATACCCAGAGGAAAGAGGTGCCATGGCTTTCAGGCTGTTAGGATTTCGGATCATTTTATCCAAGGTATTGACAATTTGCCCAAATTTGGGTCTGTGGTTTCGATCCTTCTGCCAACAGTCAAGCATTAGCTGGTGCAGGGCATTTGGACAATCCATAGGCGGTGGCAACCGGTAGTCCTGCTCGATAGCATTTATCACCTGTGAGAGGAGAAAAAATACATCAGTACAGTGGTAATAAAACATTTAATTCATAATGTTCCTTTTCTTGTATCCTGAGAGTGACTGGTCAACCATACTGCAGTGGGGCTGCTCTGCCTACGCTTACTGCTGCCTTTCACCTCAGTCACCTATTCCTGCAGCAACGCACTACTCTGATTAGAGGGAGTTCCCAGCCCTCTGTATTTCATGATGTCCTGTACGGTGACACCAGCCTTGCTCACTCGACACGCAGCCCTGCTGACTACTTGCGATAAGCCATGCCCATCAGCCTCCTAATCTGGGAAAAGGGAGCATCTGCTCTACCTTGACAAAGATGTGTGAGCCTGTAGCTCCAGACATGAGAAAGGTGAGTCAGAAAGAAGGGTTCATGTTTTCGGATTGGTACACAGCACAACGCAACAGCTCACTGGGAGGAGAACATTCCCGTCCAGTGAAGGGTCTGCTCGTGAGTTACAGACAGGGGAAGCTTCCCCCCGTGTTTTCCTTCCTCCAGTAGTTTCCTTCCTCCAGCGTTTTCCTTTCTTTCTACTGCTGACCACCCAGCCCCTCCAGGTGAGTGTTGTGCCATGGGACAGCCAGCAGTAAGAGCTGCATCGCCCCACAAGTCCTGTCTACACGCAAACTGAAGCACACAGTGGGGAGGACCAAGACCTTGGCACAGACCTTTGCTATAGCATGCAGAGAAGGGTTGCAGCACACCTTGCCTAAACCATGCCGCAGCTCTGTGAGCCAATGCGATGTGGCTTTGGCTGCTGCCTGTCTGGTCTTTCCTTACTGCACCACACAACCTGGGAAAACACCCAGTCTTGCAAGGTTCAGTGGAAACAGCACATGCACAAGGGCTAGAGTATCTTCTTCAAGGGGAACCCCATTTCCATGTCACTCTGCACATATAGCCCTGTCTTCTACTGCATAATCAAGGAGGGTGGAGCTGCACGGCTTCTTCCAGGCACATATGTTCCTCTGACAGAGGCAAATCACAGGCAGGCTTCTCCTACCTTCTTGGTCTTACACGTCCTATGGTCACATGCAACATGGGCAAGGAAAGGTGAGCAGAAGGCGTCATGGACACTAGAAAAAGACTTGTGCGTGACAACAAACATTGAGGATAAAAAGCAGAACTGAAGATACTACTGTAACTGAAATCACAGCATTCTGAAATAACCAGCTCTCCACAGTGATGAAAGAAAAGGGGAGGGAGTTTGACAGAACCTCCTTCAGGGATCCAGAGGAAGGACCTCGATGTCTCTGGTTATTCTCATCATGTGATCAAGCCTGCCATGGCTTTGTCCAGCCGCGTCATGCATAATTACAAGGACAGAAATCTGTCTGGTGGGCTACCCCAGGGCTGTACCACCTTCTGGGAAGGACTAGCCATACCCATACAGCAGCATGATGAATACGTTGGTGAGTAGGAGGGCTGCACAGAGAAAATCAAGGATATCGCAGTTGGGATTGTGAGAGCAACAGGGAAGAGTTGGTAGAGAGGTGACACTGGACGTGCTGTGGCAGTAGAAGACTGCTGCTCTAAGAAAGGGTAGGTGGCAGACCCATGAGAAGCAATTCAGGGTGGGAGGTGAGGCATCTGGCAGGGTTGAAGACAGACTGTGGCTTCAGGTGGAGAATGGATTGGGAGCCTGGTCCAGACACTGCTGTGTGTGGCCAAGGTGCTGGGCAGGCTGACCCAAGACACATGGGGACTGGCACTGCTGCTGCCAAAATGTGCCAGATGGAAAGTCCTCCCTCCCCTCTGCCCCCCTGGCTGGACATGACTGTGCCCCACTGGGCCTATGAATGTCCAACCTGAGGCACCACTGGTGGGCTTTACGCAGCTCTTGGCTCCCATTCAGGGATTATCCCAAGAGGTGCAAGCTGTACCCTCTCCCAGCTCTCTGGATGGCAGATCTATCCAAGACAGAGGGGAGGGGAAGCACGAAGGAAGCAAGGCTGGGGGGGTCATCACTCCAGCATCAAGCACTTGTCTCCGGCACGGACCAATTTCCCAACAAGCCACCTGCTCTGCTGCCAGCGGATGCATCCAATGAAGGCAGAGGCTGCATGCTTCATCTCCTCTCCCCTCCCCTCCCAGCCTCCCCCGGCGCTCACACCCCGGGGTCAGGAGGCTAATCTGCAGCCAATATCCACCACGCGCTCACTCGGAAGGAGGACCAGCTGCAATTAAGTGGTGACAGCTTCTGGGGTGCCATGTCCTGCGGCAGGAGAGGAAGAAGAGGCTGGGGATGGGCGCATGCAGCAGGCTGTGCCGAGGAGACGGGTATGGGCTCTGCCATTCCCGCCAGCTCAGGCAGTGCTGCTGCAGCACGGAGGCTGCGGCAGGAGAAACCGTGAGGGAAGAGGTTCAGGGGAAGGGGAGAGCAGAGGGCTATGCACACAGAGGGATGCTGAGGCAGGGAAAAGGGCAGTGACGACTGGCCGCAGGAAAAGCTTGAAACTGCAGGTGATGATGAAGCCTTAATAGGAAGGGAATTGTCCTTTCTGAGAAGGGCTTACCCCTAACTCTCTTCCCTTTGGCTCAAACGATTCATGCAAAGACTTTTCTGGTATGCCAGGAGCTGGGGCAAGGCCATGAACAGCCAAAGGTGCTAAGATGTCATGTATCTGCTCCAGGTGTCAGGGACTCACTTGAATAAATTCCCCACCAGGCACTAGGGAGGAAATTGTCCCAGTCTGGAGAAACCTGCAATGGCACAGATGGAGTTATATCAACTTGAAAAGGGTCTGATTTGCCAGCGGGGACGGAGAAGTTGCAGAAGACAGGTGGGAGCTTGGCTCTCACTCTCCCGTTGCAAGACGGCTGTGGCAGCCTGAAGGCTTCCAATGGACTACCCACAGGCAGCTCTGAAACAAGATGGAAGCCAGGCAGATGCTGAAACATGCAGGTTTGCAAGATCCAGACTTGCAGCAGAAGGGGCGGACAAGATTTCTGTGTGTCAAGGGTCTACCCAGGACCTTGGTGGTAGACACTGCGGGTTCATGAGGTGAAGACTGCATGAAGAAGGGCAGCTCTTCAGAAAGACAATGTTACAAGAGTCCTGGGACACTAAAGGGGTCTTCTGGACACACACATGCAGGTGTAGCACTCTGCATGGCACTCACTGCTACTGGACAGATGGGTTTTGATCACCCAGGTCAAGAGAAACCGCGGGAATGGCATTGTTACGGTGAAGGTGTGGACTGCAACTACTGCAACTAAAACTCCATGCCTTCCTTGCATGGAGGCAAGGGCTCAAGGAAACTGCCTGGGTCCCAGGGAGCAAGGACTGGACCTAACAGTTCCACCTGAACTGGAGAAGAATCATAAAGTATTTTAAATTAAGCATGTTCTGAAATACCTTGTGGTTTTGGCTTCTAGCTGCATACAAATTGCTTGGCTTCTTACACATGGCAGTCCAAGCTTGTGATGGGATATTTAATTACTGTCTTGTTGAAGACATCCGTGACCACGGCAGGGGGCTGGACTACATGATCTTCAAAGGTCCCTTCCAACGCAAACCATTCTGTGACTCTATAACAGACTTTCACCAAATGCCTGTGGTCTCCTGCAGATGAAGATCTGCCTGCTGCTCCAGGAGCTCTAAGGTCAGTGGCAGCATTTCATTTTCTACCTGCCTGCTCCCTTTCCTCCTGGTGGTCTACCACCACTGAGGGTGCTCATGTTAACCCTGTCCTACTGCAGTGGGTGTTGTACAGTCCCTAACCTCTGCCACAGTAGCACAATTGGACTAGAACAAAAGCCAAAGTTATCCCCATTAGTTCTTCCACAGATGTTGACATTGGACACATCTCCCACGAAAGAGAAGGCTCTGGACGTGCCACAGGCCAGGTCTAGCTGTAGCTATGCTTTGGCCTTGCAGTGCTCCTAATTTCAGTGTTTCTGCTCCTTGTTTCTTAACAACTCACATCTTGATTGGTCATATCCCAGTAAGGCCGCTCGCCATACGACATCACCTCCCACATGACTATCCCGTAGCTCCACACATCACTGGCTGAAGTAAATTTTCGGTACTGAATTGCCTCAGGTGCTGTCCACCGTATTGGGATCTTCCCACCCTGCAGGAAAAAAACAGAGAGGATGGTAACAGAAAGAGCAAGTGTAACTGAAAAATATAATTATCCAAAATATTTGCCTCCAATATGCTGGTAAAATCCTAGAAGAAAGAGACTATCAGTAACAATAGATCAGGGTGCCTGTGGCTTGTCTAGGGGAAACCTTCAAGGGTGATGATTCCCCCACTTTGACTGATGACGTGTCCCAGGGCTGCACCACCCTCAAGAAGCTTTTCCTCTTATTCACCTCGAACCTCCTAAGCCACAGTTTTGTGTGTTGCCCCTTATATCGTCTGGTGGCACTGCAAAGAGCTTGGCTGTGTCCTCTTCATAACTGCCCTTCAAGTGCTGCATATCACTTGCAGGTGTCCCCTGAGCCTCCTCTTCATCATATTAAACAAGCCCAGCTTCTCCCACCTGCCTACTGCTATAGCGATTTTCGGCCTGACAAAATGCCCATTGTGCTAGTAGGGTCTTTTGTAGAAAAAATGAATAGCTATGAATGTAGAAAAATCCAAACTGATCCCCTTTGAATCTCCTTCCATCCTTTTGGTGTCACCTAGCTATTTCCAGAGCAGAATAAAAAGAATTAGAACACCATCCTCTTCAGCTTTCTACATCTGTAGATTCTTTGAAGTCAGTGACAGATCATCCTCTTGAGCTGAAGTTCTCCTGTATGTTTGTTGATATATACATGATCCAGCATTTTTTGATTCTGTCTGTGTCTGGAGACAGGGGCGGAGTGAAAATCTTCTTTAGAACGGCATGCTTGGTCACTGGTGGGAAATGGGATGGACTGGGTGGGCACTGGGGTCTTCTGTGATCCTGTTGGACAACAGCAGCTCTGGAGGAATCAGGACTCACCACTCCCATAGAGGAGTTATGCACAGAGGTGCACAAGCGTGGCATACGCAGCATGGGACCACAGGCATTGCAATGCTTTGCTTAAGCCCTTGCAGCCTCCTGATTTTCCACCAGGGTCTTTGGACTTCAGCCCTTCAGAAGACCTTCTGAAGGGAAAATCTTCCCCTGTGCTGAAAAATAAGCAAAATTGTCTGCATTTTGTGGCTGTGAGAAGATTAAGCAACATCATATTTTGTCAGTGAATAACTACCAGGTCTTATTAAGGGTCTCCTAGAACTTAATAGGACTCAGACACTATACATGCTAGAATAATGAAAAAAAGATAAAGTTCCTTAATCTTCTCACAGCCACAAACCTCAGACAAAATATTTTGCTTTCCACAAGAGGGGGAGACGAAGCATTCCATACCAAACATGATGTCCTCTCCATCAGGCATACTCTTAACGAAGCCCTGGCAAGCAGTGGATTTTAAAAATGGCTAAAACAGAAGTCCCAAAGTAGAAATTAAAGACTGGGTTATATTTGAAGGATTCTCGTGGGAACTCACTTCAGTGAGACCTCCCACCTCCCAGGTGATCTGACCCAGAGTTTCTCCCTGTTGGAGATTTTCCTAAGGTCCAGCATGAACCCTCCCAAACCATAGCTTGTAGCTGTTGCCCATCCACGGACACAAGGTCTCTGGGACAAATGTAACAAAAGCCACCCATGCATCTTGGGACGTTTGAAGAGGAAGATACTATTATTTCTGGTACTTTGTTACAGTGAGTGCATGTATTCTGTCACTATAGATAATATATGTCCTGCTACAGTGCCCACAGTTCAAGAAGAATAAATTAGGGATTACAGAGGAAAAAGCTACAGGCACAATAACAGGAATAGAAAACAGCAGTAAACACCAGAAGCTCCCACGTATTTAGCTTAACAAATGGAGAATTAATTGGATATAAGGATCATGTTGTGACAAATAAATGTTGCTAGTTTTTCTAAAAGCCATAGGATAATGATATAAGATTGAATGGTTGATGTTTGAAGCTACACAAGTTCAGATGAGAATAAAAGCAGACATTTTTACATGTTTGTTAGATATTCAACTACTTTTACAATTCACTAAGAGCTATGCCAGACATCTCATCACTGGCAGTTTCAAAAGATGTGGGAGAGATGATTTCCTACAGATCACGCCTCAGCTCTATCAACACTTATTTCCAAGAAGTCCTGCCACAGGCATTGTATGTAGGCATTGATCCTGGAGCATCATCACAGAGTGATGCTGTATGACATTGCAAACGATGGTATTTATGAGAACTCCTGGCTGCGATCTTAACGAACAACAACAAAGCCTTGAAATTATCCTTCAGTCCCAGTGCAAGTTCTGTAGCCTGAGACAGGCCATGAGTGGCACTTGTGTCACTGGCACCGTGGTGTTCCTGGGAAGCTGTTATGTGATCATGAAGCCGTTTCTGGCAATGTCTCTCCATCTATTTCAGAAAGACTCTGGAGGATCAGTCCCTAGTACTGCAGGGCTTCACCCATACTTCACACACCCATACTTCAGTGTGTCTTTCCTGGGGTTGTGCCCGTGACATGAGATGAAAAAGAATCACGGACTCCCGGACGGCAGGGCAACACGATCGGACAGTGATGGTAAAAAAAACCAAACCCCAGACTTGCTGCTTTGGCAACAAATCTGTTGGGGCAGCATCTTAGAGGACCCCCAGCTGGTCCATGCTGGATGGATATAACGCATCATCCCCACTAAGGGCTTAATCAGGGACATGTGTATGTTTGCAGATGGGTTTGGAAGAGGCTCTGCTATCCACAGGAATGACTACAGGGCCCATCAACAGCTGCTGGACAACTGGACAGGACCTTGCAAGAGAAAAACTTACTTGGCTCAGTTCATTGGTTTTTCCCAGTTAGTACCTTATTTTCATTGTTGTCACCCTGAAAAGTGCTCCCCATGTCAAGGGAGGATCTTTCCCTCTCCCTCTCTCTCCCTCACTCTTTTCTTTACCAACCCATCCCCTCCCCCTCTGGAAAAACAGCTTTACCAGTGCGCTGGTGTAGGTGGGATCGGAGGTGTCGTCCTCCAGAAAACGGGAGAGGCCGAAGTCAGACACTTTGCAGACCAGGTTGCTGTTCACCAGGATGTTGCGGGCAGCCAGGTCCCGGTGCACGTAGTTCATATCAGCCAGGTACTTCATGCCTGCCGCGATGCCCCGCAACATGCCCACCAGCTGGATCACTGTGAACTGCCCATCGTTTTGCTTAGGGGAAGAAAGGGAAAGAGTCCACATGAGAGGAGCAAACTGCCAACCTGCCATGGTCCAGCAAACATCCAGTAGCGTCTTTCTACACTGCATGTCAAAACACAGCTATGCCACAAGTAAGTTTCCTCTCAAAGCAAGAGAGTGGAGAGTGGAGAGCTCACAGGGGCTAGAAGTCACCTAGTCAAACACCCCATGGGCATCATTAACCATATCGAACTCAGATCTATAAATACTTGGAGTAGCTGGAGGTGAAGTCCTGCTGTGTCAAAGCTATGTCAGACTGTTCCTCCACCTCCACAGAGGTGTAAATCCATCTGTGCGCAGGCATGCCAGTGGGCACAGCCTTTCACTAGTATGAGTGGACAGACACAGGTAACAGGTGACAGCTTTGGTGCCACCTCCACCTCTGTTCCTGAGACACAGACCTCTGGACTATGCGGCAGCTAGCCCAGTGGCAGGGGATACTGGCCAGTGAAGGGCACTGTCATACTGGAACAGGAAAGGGAACCTTCCCCTCCAGTCCTCTGGCCCAGCACAATGTCTGGGGCTGCACACTCCTGGGATCTCATACCCGCAAGAAGGAGTCCAGTGAACCATTCTCCATGAACTCGGTAATGATCATGACTGGTGAACTCTTGGTCACCACCCCCTCCAGGTGGATGACATTGGGGTGATCGAACTGCCCCATGATGCTGGCTTCGCTCAAGAAGTCCCGTCTCTGCTTCTCTGTGTAACCAGACTTCAGGGTTTTGATGGCCACAAAGATCTCTCTTTTGCCAGGAAGCTTGAGATGCCCACTGCACACCTCACCAAACTCCCCTGTGAACAGAGCGGAACAGGTAGGGCTTGTCAACTTCCCAGACCCCTGCTTTTCTCCCCAAAAGACCCTGCTCCCATGGGCTGTGCCTGCCCTGCACACCTCTGAGCCGACCACCCACCATCTGCTCTGTGCTTCCTCTCTTACTCCACACCAAAGACCTCCTTTCCGGTAGACTCATCATTGGTGAGGAGCACCGGACACCATATGCACAAGGGAATCCCTTGTCTCCAGCACTGAGTGTACTTGCTCCTCCAGCACTGGACCACCTTACTCCTGCTAGTCCAGGCTGGGGCTAAGTGCAAGATCTTACTGACACTCCTCTTCCCAGTACATATAAGGCTAAATCCTCACCAAAGTCTGAAACCACAAAGCAGACCATGCAGCTGAGGGCCAGCCAGGCATTCACAATTCACCTACCTGCCCCGATCACCTGCTCGATTTTGACACAAGAGATATCAATTTCTTTTGCAAATTCCCTGACAGCCTCATTGGGATCTTCGTAGGTGAACGGATCGATATAAATCTTCATCCCTGGAGTCACTGGATAAAGGTGAGGGAGAGAGTCAGACAGACAGATGAAAAAGGACAGCTGATGGCTGGCATCGAGGAAAAGAGGGCCCAATTTGTGTAAGGGTCTTTTTGACCTCAGCAAGCCACATAATCAAGGGCACGAAGCAAACACAGCAAAGCAGTTTGAGAGAGAACATGCAGACCTATGTTTGCACAGGAGTATTAAAGCTAGATTATAATGAATATTGGCCCGTAAGTCATTGCTGGGGCAGTGCAGGGCTACATCATTGGCTAGGACTGCAAACGGTGAACACAGAGAACCACGCATCCCCTGCCACAGGATTTGGCTTTAGCAGATCCAGAGGAAAAGCTAGAGAAGCGTTTTCTCCTGGGAGATGGTGCACAGGCACATCTATGTCACACCACGCTTGTGCTGCAACACGACCATTTGTAGAGACTGCAGCTCTGCCCCACTGGCCATGCTGCTTCCACCACAGCACACCATCCCATCAGAGGCATGGGACGGTGGAGGAGGAGACCTGGGCTGAGCACTCAAGACAGGAGATAGTGAAGGACTGCCTTGGAATATAAACTGAGGCACACATTGCTCTTGGTTGTCTACATGGACATGTACAGGGGAGGCAGCCCTAGGTGTCTGGTGCTACTGTCACAGCCACCAAGCCAGACTGACTCCTCCATGGAGGTGTCTGTGACCCGTCCAAGGGCAGCACAAGCAGGATGGACAGTCCAGTCTGCCCGCTGTTCTCCTGACAGGTAACCCCGGGTGAGGCTGGGTTTCCTCTTGGTAGACTCAACGCAGGCAAGACAAGCTGTAGGGGACACTGGGGAAATTGCAAAAGCCAAGCTCTGCCTGCTAGGCAGACCAGAAGACACAGCGAGTTGCTTACGTGAAATGACCATGGGACCTGTTGAGGCTGGACAGCTGCCGGCACATCACACACTACCTACAGCATGGGGCAGCTCTTACTGCAGCCCTGCAGTCCCCTTTCTATACCCATTTTGCTGGCCTCTGGCTTGCTCCAAAACTGGGGGTATTTGGAGACCAGAGCTCACAGCTTACTAAATAAGGAGCCCAATACAGAACCAGAGGCAGAACTCCCAGCTTCACAGGCAGATGCTGGTAGAATTGAGAGGATGCTTACAGGCTTCCTGTGCCTTGGCAATTAGCTAACCATAAGCTGGAGCATTTCCCCAGCAGCCGCTGCTGGGGAGCCGAGCAGGGACTGCCTTGGACCGGTGTCTGGAGAGGTGGCTAAAAGGCACCCCATACCATCAGCTCATCGGCACCCAGCGGCATCGAGCCTGTTCCAACAGTGGTGAGGGCACAGCTATTAATTGCCATCCCAGCCTGAAGCCATCACGTTACGCACCAGACCCCAGGAGAAAGTGTGAATGTATGTTTAGACATGCAGCACGGACTTACAAACAACTGAGAGCTGCATTTACATCATCTTTCTTGAAGAGTGTTGTTTTTCCTGGGCAGTTACAGTAATGCAGCCAGCATGCTGCTGCTCTGGCACAGAGCTGCAGTTGAGTGCCCTGCCTTTTGGGAAATGTTTCCCAGGTAAATGCAGGAGCAACAGAGAGTCCTGTGCTAAAACAATACTAATGTCCTGCTCTGGGGCCCCCTGTTCAAAAAAGACAAGGAACTGCTGGAGAGAATCCAGTGGAGGGCTACGAAGATAATCAGGGGACTGGAGCATCTCTCTGATGAGGAAAGGCTGAGAGACCTGGGGCTGTTCAGCCTGCAGAAGAGCAGACTGAGAGGGATCTCATCAGTGCTTATCAATATCTAATGGGTGTGTGGCAAGAAGACAGGGTCAGACTCTTCAGTGGTGCCCAGCAACAGGACAAGGGGTAACGGGCACAAACTGGAACACAGGAAATTCTGTCTGAACATGAGGAAAAACTTCTCTGAAGGTGTCAGAGCACTGGCACAGGCTACCCAGAGTGGCTGTGGATTCTCCTTCTCTGGAGATATTCACAACCCATCTGGATGCGTTCTTGTCCAACCTTCTCTGGGAGACCCTGCTCTGGCAGGGGGTTGGACTAGATGGTCTCCAGAGGTCCCTTCCCAACCCCCACAATTCTGTGATTCTGTGATGGTTTCCATTTTCTGAACAAAGCCCAGGTCTGTACAGGAGCAAGGTATAAAAAGGATGGAAATCCTGAAGTTGCAAGTACAATATGAGGTAAATAACAACTGAGATTTGAACAGAGCAGGATTATAGTGACATGTGTCTAGTGAGGGAGGAGAAAGGCATTGCAGAGGGCATGCAGCCAGGGGTTAATGAGGGGAAGGAGGATGCACTGGGGTGAGGCAGGGTGCACAGGGAGGTCTTGAGCAGAAATGCTAGATGTGAGGGAGTGCCTTGCAATACACAAGGATCTTGGAAGAGGGAGGCTGCAAGAGAGGCCATGTTATGTATTGTATTATACACTTATATATGTAGATATATCTCATATCTACTAGGATACTGTGAGCACTGGGATGCGCTCCAGCCATGGCTCCATGAGATATGTAGGTTCCTGCAGAAGGTCAGCAGGATGCGGGTGTGTTGGGAAATGGGTCTCACTGCTGCCCATGAGCTGGGCAAAGGTCAGGAATCGGAGTAGCACGACAAGGTGTGGTGGCAGGGGCTGTACTGCAGAAGAGGGTGAGGCTTCAAGGGCAGGTTGGAGGGGTCTCTGCTGGACGTCACAGGGGTTTGTAGAGCATGCACAGGTGTTCACTGCATGGCTGGCACCTGATAGCACACAGGTCTGGAGAGCATGGACTCTATGAGGCAGGGCAGGGACCTGGATCACAGGGGACTGGTGGGGGATCTAGACAGCATAGAGGTTCTCTTGTCTACACATGCACACACCTGCCCGGCTAGCTGGCCTGAGCCCTCCCCACACACCACAAGGAATGAGTGAACAGGAACACAAACCGAAGAGCGAGCGGACCCCCAGGCCTGGTGGGGGGCTGCGGTACGTACTGTGGCCACTGGTATAGTGCTGCAGCTTGTCTGTGTACTCGGAGTCAGCACGCTCAAAGCCCCGTCTTCTGGAAAGAAAGGGAGTCCTGAGCACCAGCATGAGTCCATTGGGGTTGAGAGACGCACTGCAGGGACATCTCTTTCCTCCTTTACCTTCCCATCCCCATCCTCCAGTCCCCTACTCCTGCCACCCTCTGTCTGCAATCCCCGTCCCCCTGCACAGCCACAGCCCTGGCCTGTGCACTCCGATTGACCTACCTGTTGCACACAATTACAATGACGACTACAGCAATGAGGAACACCAGCCCTGCTGCGGAGGACCCAACGATGAGTGGCAGCTTCTCCTGGACACTGGTCTGGTACTCAGCTGGCACACAAGGAAGGGGAACGGGTTACTGAGGCACAGGATGGGTCTACGCTAACAAGTGCATCAAGGTCAGAGCATGGCCCTGAGCACTGCCCACACTTGCATGCCTATTGCTAAATATTGCTAATTGCTAAACCTGCCTGGCATGGTTTAGGTCCAGGGCATGGCTCGTGTTGGCCATGACAGGGAATGTGCCCCAGTAGGAACGCTGGATGTAGCTATCCCTTTTGAGTGGGAAAGTTTAGTCCCGTGGATGCAAGACGTGCCTTGCTGCTTGGGCTCAGGGCCAGAAAACTGGCTTGGCCTGTTTCGTTTAGCGGCACAAATTTAGAAAATAGAGACCCAGGTCTGCATTTGCCATCAACAGCTGTGCACGTGAAAATCATAAATTTTGTTTTCTCTAAATCCAGCTGAGTGGGCACACATCCCCATGCCTCTCTCCAGGTCTGGCCAGGTTGAGTAAATGCATGTGACTTGTCAATGCAGCCTTGAAGGGACTAACAGCAAGGGGACCGTCACTGCTGCCAGTGCATCTCCATCTTGTTCAAGTCTCTCTAGACACTGTGCCACCTTTATGCAGAAGCAGCTGAAGACTCACCTTCAGTCATGGTCTGGAAATACATCTTGCCACTGTACCGGCCATACCCGGCCACAGTACGTGCCCGCACTTGGAAGACGTAGATGGTGCCAGCTTTGAGGTTTTGCACTGCCACAGTGTTGGTGGGGCTCTTCACTGTTGTCGAATTTAACTCACTCAGATCCTGCCAAGAAAACACAAATCTGTCATCAGAAAAGTGAGCCCAGAATCAGGCACTGCATTTCTAGAAGGTGGAAGCGCAGGAGACCATGGTAGTGTGGGTGGAGAGACCATCATGGGGAGACCACGAACAGGTCATTTGTCTGAGCCTGACTCCGAGCAGGGTGACAAAAAAGCAGGAATAGGAGTATGGGTATCCCTGGGCTACCCACCACCTCTCAGGAAAGGCTCTGATGAAGGTGTTCGCTGGAAATTTCAGGTTGCTCCTCCAAGCCTTGAGCTCAATGAGGATGGGAACTGCTTCCCTCTTCTGTGCCAACTTTCTCTCAGCCTTATCTTTCTTCCTCACTCTGTCCTCCTGTGCCCGATCTAGTCTCAGCACCCTCTCCATTTGCTATTCCCCATCTCCCTTTCACTGTGCTGGAGGTAAAGCCCACCTGAATGCAGGGTTTTGGACCTCGGGAGTACTGCTACCATGCCATTGCCCAGGGCCTGCTTCACCAGGGGTCATGGCTAGGTTTTCAAAGCTGGGGAACCAAAGACAATATTTAAAAGTGACAGTGAGATGGCTTCCAAATTTCTGTCCCAGTCCATGTGTGTATTTTTTCTAGCTGAGGACCTGAGCAGACAGATCACAACGGTATAGAAGGTATTGTACTTGCATAGGCAATGGATCCATCACTGGCCTTAGCTAAGCATTCAGAAGCACTAGTGGATGGGCCAGGATCTCCCTGTACTAGCCACTATACAGTCCCTGTCCCCTCCAGGGATGAGGAGAAACAGGTCAACAGAGGAGGATGGAAGTGGTACTGAATGTGGTGCTTCCTGTGATCAGGGCAAGGTGGCCAGGTGCCTGGCAGCCACGAAGTCCTGAAAGTCAGTGCAAAACAGCAATCATAGAATCATAGAATCACTTGGGTTGGAAGAGACCATCAAGATCATCGAGTCCAACCATAAACCTATGCCAAAACCCCACCCCTAACCCATGTCCCTCAGCACCACGTCTGCCCGGCTTTTATGTATGCAAACAGCACAATGTTTCTGGAAAACAGAAAAAAACTTAGAAAAGTCAAGCTCTGACTACGAGTTCCCATAAAAGGAGACATGGGCACCGATTTTTGAATCAAATTTCTGTAGCTACATTGAAAGTGCTCATCCTCTGTGGTAACACCTCTGGTCTAGCAGGTCAGGCTGCCTTGGGAAGATCAGGGCTTGGAACAGATCAGCTGACAGCTCAAAATCTGAGCTCGTAAGTTTACAAGTGAGTTCCTGAGATCAGCTAACTTCAAGTCACTACAAAGGGCTCAGCAAGTCCAAGAACCCCCACCTCACACAGACTCATCAGAGAGGTAAGACAACCTCAAGAGAAGTCGGCAGGGGCTGTCAGCAAGAAGCTGTCAGACCCGTAGTTTGTGCGATCCCCTCAAGTGGGACTGCAGGTGTGATCAAGGGACTGGGCTTTTGTCTCAGCCGTGAAAATCCACTGTGCAGGTGTGGAGGGATTTCTTCTTGTCCCATGCTACCATGAGATCACAATGAAACTCCCACAAGCTTCTGCAGTGGATTCCTGAAGAATGGAGGGTATCAAAGAGGCAACCAGGTAGAAAATCCCATCTTCTGATGAACTAAGGTTTCCTCACCCAAAGGTGCAAGTTGTGCAGGCTGTTGCTCTCTTGTGCTGCTTTGGCTGCCTGCAGGCAACAGTGAAGTAGAAGTCAATGGAGAGTCTTGCACCGAACGTTGCACGGTCTTTGCCCAGAGGGGGCTGTGGCCTCAGCCGCATCAGCTGCTGACCACAGGATGACTCAGAGCTTGTCTTGCCCACCAATAAATGACAGGGTTTGCCTTTGGGGTCTGAGGGACTCCTTTCTTTTCCAGTCTGCAGATTGCTAGCCACCTGGTGACTTTGCTTTCACGTTCATTCACTTCTGAGAACAGCACTGGTGCCTTCACTTGGAGGATCTTCTGCACGGCCAGAAGCTGTGGTACCAGCAACATTAGAGTCCCACAAAGAGCAGTCATTCACTCTGGGACTCCATGAAGCAGACCACGTTGAACCAATGTTCTCCTCATGTCCCTGGGACAGCCCAGTGCTTCCTCAATTCGTCATCGTGCTGGAGCAGATTTGCAAGTGCACTGGCATTCGCAAGATGGATTATACTCACGACCCAGGTTTGTGCAGACTATTTGCCTCACAGCTGCAAAGCAGCTGGAAGACAACATTCACGGAGTTAATTTCTTCTGGTATTAAGCTTTTGATTGAGCAGTGCTCTGGTGTGGATGGCTGGTAAGAGAGTGCTCTGGCAGGAATGTGTTTCTCCAAGTGTGCAAACTTGGAGGCTTGGAAATGCTGATGGCACATCATTCTGCAGGGTAATGCAGAGCAGGGCTGCAAAGGCCTGGGAGACTTCCACTATTAACAGTGTTCAGGAACAGTTTTCTCTTCTAAAAACTACAACATCAGTTTTATCCATCTGGACCTGGTGTTGAAGGTGCCTGAGTGTCACGGGGGTGTTTGGGAAATAGACTAATGACAATGAAAAGCTCTAGTACAGATGCACAGACAACAAAGATCAAGGAAAGATGAGCATGCAGAAAACTGATTGCCTTGTTTGTCTGATCAGGTCTCAGCACTCCCTTAGGCCTTTCCCAGGCAGGCCAGGAGAGAAATAGGTCAGGAAATGTTTACAGTTTTAGTGCTCCAGGGCTTGGATGAATCCTCCCAGGCCCTTGGATGGCACTAATACCACAGTTGTTTTAAAATCATTTGTCCAACTGTTTGAGGGAACCTCATCTCTGCTCCTGGAGGACTTTAAATTGAATGTGATGGGCATGCTTACAAGACAGGTTATAGCCTGGGAAATTGAAGTCTGTCTATCTCAGAAAGGTGTGCTCATGTGGGTGCTCTCCCTGACTGCAAGGAAAGAGCATTTACACCTCTCCACCCTCCCTTATCAGACCTTTACTTTCCCCTTGGTGTGTTGCTCAGCCATCATCTCTCCAGCAATTCACTTCAAAGACTTCTCCCCTCTCACCCCTCTAGGCTTCTCCAGCAGGTCCAGGACATCCCAGGTGGTTTAAAGTCCAAATGCCTTTGCTGTTTCTCCTAGCTTGTTTTTTTTTGCAGAGGTTTGGTGGTTGGTTGGGTTTTTTTCCTCTGCTGATTTTGGTTTGAGCTTGGAAATCCTAATTCAAAATAACATACTTCTTACTTCCTCATAGGTTTGATTTCGAGACCTCATCTGGTTCCTCTTGCCCTGTGCCAAATTTAAGCTGAAACCAAAGTCTGATCAACAAAAAAGTGTCTTGAAACATTAATAGTCTGTGAAACGCTAGAAGGATTTGCAAAAATTGTTTCTAAAAAATCATGTTTTATCAGCCAAAAAAAAAAAAAGCCAAAGAAAAATGTCAACCAACTTAATTTGGCAGACGGCTCCTCTGTGTATCTGCACAGCAGCAATCTGTTTTGGTTCATGAAGCCAACAGAGGCAAACGTATAAAGCTAGTCCAAGGCTGTGGGCCAAATCATCACACACATCTGAATTCCAGCCCCTGTATGATCAAGTTCATGAGGAAGGATGCTCAGGTGTGGTAACAGGGTCCTACTGGCCACTCTGGGGGTGAATCCATGGGGTCTACAGCTCCCATATTCTCACAGGGATCACCACTTGTGAGGAGGTCTCCTGAGCATGTGCCCTTCCAGCCAGGTATCTGACCAAGTGCATTGTGGTAAGAGTGTCTGGATGCCTTCCATAAGAAAACTGAGCCCTGGACAGATGCAGCGTGGACCCTGGGCAAAGGCAGGGATTGCAGGAAAGCTAACACAGGGCTCCCTGGCAAGGTTTCCTCTTAATCTTCTTAATCTTACAGTTTTCTCCAGACAGAGCCCCCTCCAAGGGTTTGGGCAGCACTGGGAGAAGGGACATCCCAGTTCTCACTCCATCCTGCGGACAGGTGGGAAACACCAGGCAGCAGCTTTGGCCCCAGGCTCAGGGATGCTGGTGCCCAGCATTGCAGGCTGGAGATCAGGAAAGTCCTCTGAGCCACCCTGGGAGCAGTGCTTACAGCTGTCCTTGGTATGAGCCCTGGTGACATCCAGTTCTGGGGATGCTGGGCTCCTGTCAGGAGCTGCTGGGCACCACGAAGGCTACAGCCAGCTCTGCTCCCATCTGCACCTCCACCATCAGCTGCCACAGGTTGCCTCTTCCACCTCCAGGCCCCCAGCCAACCCATGCCCTTTCACCAGCGTTGGCTGGAGACATCAAAGGGCTCCTGCGCCTCCTAAAACATTTGCATTGGTGATCAAACTGGGCACAAGGAATGGGCTGAGTGTCTTCAAACAATTAAAAAATGGGTAACTTAAGGCATCCCCTAAGCCAATTCATTTTGCACAACAAAGTGAGCTAATTATTCTTTGCAGTGCTTGACACTGCAGTGGGTCTCCAGTTCCCACACTCAAGGACAAATTTGGCAACTTTGGACAAAACTTACTATGCCCTTTCTAAATGAAGACAACACTCAGTTTTTTAATAAGACAAACATTGCCAGGTGCCTCTTGGAGGTAAAAAAAAATACATTAAGGAGAGGACCATAGAGAGCAAACACGTCATTCAGTGTTTGAGTAACAGTCTGCATTGATTTGCTCTAACTCTGTGTGAAAGAACATCATCATGTTGCCTCTGTACAGGCATTTTTAATAGCATCTAATAATAGAAATGTTATAAATAATCTGTGAAATGGAAACAAATATATACCTTTGTTTCAGGTATTGTGAACAGCTCTTTTCTGTTAACACTAAAACATTTAACTGCAATTTTTATGTCTTTAAATAGAAGAAAATCAATTCAAAACAAAGGGCCAAAACACTTTTTATGCAAGATACATATGCTGCTATTCTTACATTTGAACTGTTTTCATGCTAACAAAATATAATTTTATACTGGTGGGAAAAAATCCACTAGAAAAAACTTAACTAGCTCCAAAGATATTTTCTGAGCGTTCAGAAGCACATGGGACAGTTTGCAATGAAACATTTTGGAAGAACATCACCTCTGTACAGACTGGCAGTCTAGTGAGAATACACCTGGGATGTGTCACACACCCCATCCAAACTGCAGGATTGATGGGAAGTAGGGGAAGAGAACGGCATATCCAAAGCTGTGCATTTTGGGACTGTTCCCCAGGATCAGGTAAATGGCTCTCAACTGCAAAACTCAGCACTGCTGTGGCTAGACTAACATGAGGTTCAGTTCTGTCAACCAGGCAGAGAAGAATATGGTGTCACTGCGTTGTTGACATGGGGAGGGCTCTTGCCTGACATGCCGAAGCATAGGTCTCTCCAGTACTGGAGAGACATTGAGGTGCTGGAGCGTGTCCAGAGAAGGGCAACGGAGCTGGTGAGGGGTCTGGAGAACAAGTCTTATGGGGACCAGCTGAGGGAGTTGGGATTGTTCAGCCTGGAGAAGAGAAGTTTGAGGGGAGACCTTCTCACTCTCTACAACTCCCTGAAAGGAGGTTATAGCCAGGTGGGGTCAATCTCTTCTCCCAAGGAACAAGCGACAGGACAAGAGGAAATGGCCTCAAGTTGTGCCAGGGGAGGTTTAGGTTGGCTATTAGGAAAAACTTCTTTACCCAAAGGGTTCTCAGGCATTGGCACAGGCTGCCCAGGGAGGGGGTGGAATCGCCGTCCCTGGAGGTATTTAAAAGCCGGGCAGACGTGGTGCTGAGGGACATGGGTTAGGGGTGGGTTTGGCATAGGTTTATGGTTGGACTCGATGATCTTGTAGGTCTCTTCCAACCCAAGTGATTCTATGATTCTAAGACCTTGGCTTGACTACTGATGGGTCAGACCTGGAGTGTGCAACTGGGACTTGGAGTAAAGGTGAACACACACAGAGGAGGTTGGGGAGAGACAAATCCACTGTCATTGGCCAGGCCCTGACTCCAGCTCTTGGTTATTCAACTTCTTTTTTAACCTGTTTCCAGATATTTTGAGGTTTGCTTGTTGTGGGACTAAGCTTTGACCCAATGATCCCTTTCTGAGAATGACATATGTCTTGGTTGGGGAAGAGATAAAGATACGCCTTTTGTCTTCAACCAAAGCACCAACAAAAAAATATACCGAGAGTTTCAAATACCAGGACAGAGAGCACTACAGCACCAGCACGTGGGGCGTCTTGCTCCACCTGAGAGCTTGCTGCTATGAAACACATTGCCTGATTGTCCCCAGGATCAGGGACACGCTGTACCCTAGGCTGTGATGATGGGGCAAGCAGATGCTCACCTTGTGGCTGGCTGTGAAGACTAGCCACAAACAGTAGCTGCCCTTTTAGACAAAAATTCCCTTTTACAGCCCCCCCCCCCAGAAAACAGAGGGGAGGGGGAAGAAAGAAAGAGGGGGAGAGATTAAGAGACAGTCAGAGAAGGAGAAGGAACTCCCTGAGATCTTCTGTCTCTGCTTCAAGGGTCCCCAGGGAAAGGACCCCTCTCACTTTCCAGATCTGTCTTGTTACCTACTCATCCATCTTGTCATGCATTCTGGGATCATTTCCAAGGGTCAAATAAATGGCTGTGATTTATGCAATATAGGTCAGGACCTATTTAACAGCTTACAAAGAAGCTCGCCCTGTCCCCATTCTCCCTCTGGCTCTTGGTGATGAGAAAATAGGTCACAGGCAGGCAGTGGGGGGGGATTAATCATTTCTTCCGGCAGCTGCTGGGAAAAATATTTTCAGTTCCATTTAATCATAAAGCTTTTTAATTAGTTTGCAATTTTTAATGTATAGTTTATAAGCTCTTGTGTAAGGGGGCAGATTCCTGGAAGGAGAAATCTCCTACTCCCCACTTCCCTTGGTTAGCACAGATGAAGTTCACCAGTCAAGCAGAGCTTGGCAGGTCCCGGGACCAACATCAACATGGTGTTCAGGTCTCTCAGCAGCCACACAGCTCCAGCCCCATGGGATGGACACCCTGGCACAGCCTTGGCTTGCAGTCCCTCTGCTTGCCTAGGCAGAGGGCAGGTGGAAGGGGCATGTTCCTCGGGGGTGGAAGAGGCAGAGCGGAGGGACCCCTTCACATCAGTCTACCCCGACTCCACAGGGCAGTACGTACCCACCATGGGAGTATGGAACAGCTTCCCCCTGGTACAACACCCGGGTAAATGTGTTCACAGGCTGCTGCACACAGACACCAAACTCACTGTTGGTGTAGATGCACTGATGGACAACATTACACGAAATCTCAAAGACTGGACACTCAACTAGTGTGCTCCAGCCGGGGACTAGATGCTCTGTGACATCCCTACCATCCCTATTCCCCACTAATGCCCCCATAGGGGAAAGGGAAAAATTATACTCTGGACCCTGGCTACCCAGCTCTCCCTGCAATGGGGCCACCTGCCACAAGTGCTGGAGAGGTGAAGGGAGGAGAAGGTCCTCCTGAAAGACCAGCAGATTTTACACAATTGCAGTGTCTATGCAGGGTCACTGGAGCCACCACTGGGCTTGAACAGGCTGACAGCCACCGCCACCCACATGGCCAATGGCAGCAAGAGAAGTAACCTCTTGATCGACTGACTGCTGTAGCCAACGTTGTGCCCTTACGCTAAGCTCTGCACCACCTCCTCTCCCAGAAGCCTGTGGCTGAACCTCGCCGAGGTCCCACAGTACCTTCTCATAAAATTGCAGCTCGTAATCCAGGATGACTCCATTGGGTTGGTCGGGCTGAGACCATGAGAGGGTAATGCTGTCCACGGTGCGGCTGACCTGGTGCATGATGGACACAGCCGACGGAGCTGGAAGACAAAGCGAGAGAGAGGCCTCAGTCAGACGCCTGCATGGGCAGGACCCGCATCCCAGCTGGAGGCAGGCAGGTGTATTACTGCTATTTGGAGCTACTGAATTTGCTTCCAGCAGTGGCAGACCTGTCCAGGGGCCAGGAGATCCTGGCTTTTGTTGTTTGTAGAGAGCAGTGAGGGGAGAACAAAACGCTTCTCCTGCTCACTAAGAGTTTGCAATTAGAAGCCGTGTAGGGCAGCATCTCAGGCAAGAAAACCGATCGTTTCCAGGTAACACAAGCCCAGGGTGGGAGCAAACACAGCCTTGTTCCCCTGGAAAAAGCACTGCCAGCCCAGCAACATGTAACCCTCCCTGCTTGCCATGGGGAAATAGGGGGTTTTGCACTTTGACATCTGCATAGAGAAGCTTTATAAGGCACATGCAGACGCAGGAAGCAAGCAGCTCCTCTCCGCCTTGGTGTGCTGGGTCTGCAAGTTGCAAATGCCAATCACGGGAGGTGCATACAGCAGCCTGAGCATGCAACGCAAACCTGACCTGACATGCTGACAATGGTGAGTCGTCCGCCTCATCAGAGCGCCCTGGAAATAGCACACCCACAGACGCCACTTGTCCCACTGAGCACAATAGGACCTTCCAGCAGCTCCTCAGACAACCCAGCCAGCTGTCCACCCTTTGCACTTCCCTGCTCTGCCTACGTGGCTTGACACATGGCCAGGTAGGAACCATGCAGTCTCAGCCGGTGCCATGCCGTGGGAAAGCTGTCCTCCAGGGATCTGTGCTAACAAGTCCACGGGGCAGGCACCATGGCGCAGAGGTGCCACCTCCCTGGGAAACTCCAACCAGCTCTGATCCTGCTCGTTGTGGAGCAGGGCAGGTGAGCAAGCAGCCGGGACTGCCTTAAATCCGGTGGCTCAGGCATGGACAGCAGAGATGCCGCAGCACTGTGAGCATCAGCCTACAGCCCCCCATCCTCACTGGGGGCGCTGACACATGCAGACGCCTGCGCTGCCACCTCTTCACTGCCTCGGAGGCTGGTGAGACATGTCCTTGCCCACCCCACACCCAGCCTGATGACAGCGCTGCGAACACAGCCTCCGAGGATGTCAGTCCAGAGGTCATCCCAGACCTCACCCAGTGCCAGTCCAGCCTTGGCGAGTGCTACCTGCAGGGCAGCATCAGCCCCGGCACGCCTGCCAGCACAGACACACTGCCTCAGCAGCTCCAGGGCAGAGGGTGGGAGAGGACTGGAAAGTGGCAGTGAGAAAGCTTCTCCATCACTTGCATACCAGGCCTGGATGCAGAGAAGCTTTCGCTCAGAAGGGCTTTCACCAGGTCCAACCCTTTCAATATTTCATGGAAGAACAACTCATGTGACAGCTCAGAAACAGGTTGGAGGACCGGCGCGCGAAGCAAAGCACCTCTCACCCATATCCACTGTGGTTTCCCTTGGCATCGCAAGCAGCAACAGAAACCACGCCAGCTGAGAACTGCAGGCATGACTGTGCTACTTGGACCATTGTGGCTGCAGCATATTCCTGAACATCGTTGTAACAAGTTACAGCTGAGCAACTCCTCTCAAAAAGCAATTTTTCTGATCCACTGTCTGCCTCTTCACTACCAGTTTTCTGGGTTCAGAGCACTGTAGCTCCCAGGATGTTCAATGCCTGGGTGCCACGAGAAGTATAGGCCGGGTATGGGTAGAGCACAATCTGCCACCACACTGCTGCACCATTTCCCTTCACCTCCCTGGGTTTCCCCACCCTTGAAGGAAGGCTCAATGCGGGTTAGTCTCAGCAAAGCGTCGGCAATCTCTGGTTTTCTCCAGCGCTTACTAAAACTGAATGAAGGCAGAGAACTCCATCACTGGAAGTGTTCAAGGTCAGGCTGGACGGGCTTGTGAGCAACCTGATCTAGTGAAAGATGTCCCTGTCCATGGCTTGGACCAGATGATCTCTAAAGGTCCCTTCTGACCCAAACCATTCTATGGTTCCAACAGATTCTGAGACCAAAGCCTCACCTCCTCCCACATGCCAATCCCTCTATCCATTTCTGATTAAGCCAAACCTCATTACCACCAGCCTGAAACTCTTTGCATCATCTCAGACCTCCCCTTGCTCCGTGGCATACAGCGCCACTTCCCTCCTGCCTTAATGTCCCAGCCCCATGACTTCAGGGCCCATAACTACAAGCTCCTGGCATTAGTTTCTCATGCTGGTGTTAAGATAAAACACAGGTAACATTTCTGGAGCCTGTCTTGCCAGAGCTTGCTGCTTCCTTGTCAACACAGATTTCACAGGACATCTGCACCTCCAAGACAAACATGTCTCTCTGTGGAGAAAGGCCTTGGAAGAAAGACATGACCAAGCTACAGATAGCGCTGCAGCAGGGACTGGGACTGGGACTGGGCTGAGATGAGTACGCAGCTCACGGTCTCTCTGGCACATCTGAGCTGCCTACGCTCTGGGAACTGACCTCACACTCATACAGGCTATTCTAGGACAGGGGCTGCATACACCCAGACCAATCCCACTACAAAACTGCGAGGTGGCAACGCCCCACGACTTAGACACAGGTTCAATGGCTGACCTTGCAGCTGGAGAATCTTCTCAGCTCCAGGTCCCTCCAGGTCCCTGAGATGCTCTTCTCCCACTTCCATGCATGGGTGAATCATTTGTGACCAGCCATGGTCCAGGCAGCTGTGTACTCGGTGAACCTGCCCTCATCTGGCTCAGAAAACAGAACCAAATGGATGAGGTGGAGTCATCTAATGAGACTTAACAAGGCAAATATGCTCCATGCTGGGGAGGAGGCAGGTGAGATGAATGACTATAGCAACTTCAGCACTTTTCCTACACCCGGGGCAAAGGAGTATCTCTGGATAGGCAGGAACCTCTAGTATGGCGTCTTCTCAGTAACCACTCTTGTTATCATAGGCATCAGGGAAATGCACAATAATAAAATCACAGAAAGCTGGTTAGAAGTGACCTCTGGAGGTTTCTAGTCCAACTGGCTTGCAAAGTAATTTCAAAGTCAAATGACTTTGCTCAGGACTACATCCCATAGTCAGGGATGGGGATCCCACAGGCTCTCAGAGCACCAGTCCCCAGGTGCCTCACTCTTGTGGGGAAGAAGCTTTTCCTCACGTCCCATTGGAACTTCTCTCATTGCACCTCTTGGCCATTACTACTTTGCACCTCTGCGAAGAGTCTGGCTCTGTCTTCTCTTTAAAATCCCTCTTGAAGTAGAAGACTGTAGCTAGAAGTCCTTCAGCCTCCTCCCCTCCAGGTTGGCCAAATCCAGCTCTCTCAGCTATCCTTGTATGTCTTACGCTCCAGTCCCTGACCCACCCTAATGATCCTCCTGCCAGACCTGCTCCAGTTCATTGATGTCTCCGTAGCGCTGGAGAGCCCCAACGTGGACACAGTACCCCAGATGTGGTCTCCTGAGTGCCGAGCAGATGGGAACAATCTCTCCCCTCAGTTTTTTGCCTGTGCTCATACTAAGAGTGCAGCACGCTGCAATGCTACAAAACATAGTCGTCATCACACATCTTCACCACAGATGAGGGCAACAGCTTGTGCAGAGAGAGGGTCCCAACTCTGTGAATAAGGTATGGACTGGGACTGGATGTCTGAGTTTAAAAGCCATTTAGTGGAGTCAGGCAGACCTCCGAGTGGCTTTCTGAAATCTAGTCAGAAGGAAAAGCTTCTAGCCAGATGGCAACACAAGGAGCTGGTATCTGACAGCTCTTGTACCCTGGAGCAAATGGTTCGTTCACAGTCAGCTGCAAAGTTGGTGAAGACCCATGAGTTTCTGACCCTTCACCACTTCCAAGGCTGGAAGGTCCTGGTGGCAGTTCCCTGCTCTGCCCCTAAGTCCACGTAGGAGACCTTGTGACTCCACATTATGCCCCTGCAATGTCATGTTCTACTTGGAAAATGAGGCTAGCCATCCTGGGTTTTTTTCACCCCTTGCCTATCTTATCTGATTTTACTGAGTACTTGCAGAGGCAGAGACTGTGCTTGGTCCCCCAGCAGTATCTAATGCCTGTAATATAATAGCTAAAAAGGAAGGAGATGAAAACAGTTAAAGTAAACACAAAGAGCATCTGATCTGGGATAGTGCTACTTGGTGATACTCTCATCACAAGGTGTGCTCCAGCTCTGACAGAAGCATCAAGCCTGAGCTATGATGTAGAAAGAGCTTTTCTGCCACGGGACATGGTGAAGTGATGAACACAACCTAAAAGACTGCGAGAGATATACACTTCCTGACATGTGACGAACTCAGCTGAGAAAAGATGGTAAAAGTCTCAAAATATCTAAGCTGACTTTCCTGAACTGTTGTTTCTGAACAATCTACACATAGGTTTCCCTCCATTGGGTTTCTGAGTATTTCAAAGCAAAGATTTAACACACAGCAAAAAGGACCAAAAAAAGAAAAATTTCTTTGTTCTTTCAGCCTGCTTTGTGCCAAGGCGTTTCCAGGACTGACCAGGGTACACCTGGGCTGCTATAACCAAAGATTTGCTGGCAGCATTTAACCCAGCCCTGTGGGAACGTTCACCTTGTTTCACAAACCCTGACTCTTTTTTGTTCCCTTGTGACAAAAGAAACAGACCTTTATGAACCATTTCCAGGTTGGAAAAACGGTCCTTTTTTTTTTCATTTCCAGGTTGGTCACTAAGTTGGTGACAATTACCCAATGGCACCAATTGCCCAGTGCCAAAGACACTCCCTCACCTGCTGGCTCACCTGGTTGTCCCTTACAGGGAAAACGGATGCTGGGAATGGGTCCTGCTCTGTGACACATAAAGGAGATCAGATTTGGAGCATCCCTGTTCTCAGAGCCACTATCACTTTGAGATGCCACCCTCATGGATGTGTAAGCAGAAGTAGATTTATCCTGGTGGTGTCTCCAGGTGCATGTGTGCAGCAATAATGCAAAAAAAGAAACAGATCTTCATTTCCACAGCAGACAGAAACTTACTTTTCATGACTGAAAGCCTTGAGCCTCACGTCACTTGGAGGCAAAATGACTCATTTGAGTCCTTGGAAGGCACTTTTCTACATCCTCTTTATCTGGGACGGCCTCGGATTCTTTGGATTCCTCTTAGTGGTACCCCGTGGCTTCTCCAAATTGCTGGAGAAATAAACCAAGCCAAAACCACCACTGGAGTGTAAAACAAGCTTAATGAAAATCCACTGATGTAAAAAGGCAGATGACTTGTCCCCTGCTGCAACAAAACCTGCAGCGTGGGGGGAGGGGAGGCATCTCTCACGTGATGACCCATCTGGGGCAGAAGCACCAGGGGGATGCGAGGGATGCTTCCATGGTCATCACCCCAAGCCCCCGCATGGCCACACAACACTGATCACAGCCAGACCCTTGTCTAGGCTGGTGCTTGGGCCTTCAGCAGTTTACCTTAGTCCACTGGGACCTTAGCAGACTTCCCTGGCTTGGGGGCAGCTCTGCAGTACAAAGCTCTGGGGGTGTCCACAGCTTATCTTGTCCAGCTTTTCTGTGGCCCACACAGGGTGCAAGAAGCTGGCTGAGCTCAGCTACTGGAGACACATGGGAATGATGGGCCTCAACATGTGCTCCATCCTCAGGTCTTGCCAGCAGAGCCACATACCCATAAGCTCCCTGAAGGACACACAGGTATAACCACCGAGTTTTGCCAAGGCTATAAAGACAGCTAAAACAGCAGTGTCCTCACAAACCGTCCTGGCTCAATGCCACAGGGTGGGCATGTCCAGGCAAGAAGGTCTCAAATCCCACTGCACAACATATTTAGGTGACTTGATGGAAAGATTGGGATCTTACGTTCTGCTTAACTGATTGTCTCCCAGGAAAAGTCAAACATCTACTGGGGCAGAAACATGGGGTCACGATGGGGTTTGGTAAGAGAAGAACCAGAGCCACAAGGCTTTTGAGCCCGTTGAGTAACCCTCCCAACAACAGTGCAGCATCTTCAACAGCGCAGAGGACAATGCTTCACACGTACCTCGAGGTTGGTCTTACCTATGTTGAGGTGGGTATGACAGACATCCTGAATGAATGCTATAATCTAGCAAAAGGGTAACAGGCAAGAAAAGGCATCCTGTTCTCTTCTGGCATGTGACCCAGGTTGTGGACTAAGTCTGACAGTGAGACAGACATAACCCAGGCCAGACCCATGGTGCTCCAGCCTCTCCCAGGTCAGTGTTTCTGGCCAAGGTCATCAGCTTAGGCACCTTATTCAAGTCTAGCTGAAGCTCAAGGGCCTGTGGAAACATCTGCCTGCTGATTGATCCTTCTTCTCCCGCTGTACCCTTCAGTTCCAATAGCAGCACATCCCAGAAGTGCTGGTGGGATGCAACCTCTGGAGTCTCTGGTCCAACCTATCTGCCCCACAATGATCCCCAACATCAGATCAGGGAAACTGGACCCTTGTTAGCCAAATTTTCAAACCTCCAGCCATGGGGCTTCCCTAGTTATCAGCCTCTCTGTTTTAGTACCCTTTAATCTTTTTTGATTAGCCCCAGAAATAGAAGTTTTTGGTCATAAAGCACAATCTTTCTCTGCCACATTACTGTAAACGACCCCCACCATGTCCTGCCTCCCAGTCACTCTAGCTGAGGCACACTCAGCATTTTAAAAAGCACATCTTCAAAAGAAAAGTAAAAAAAAAAAAAAAAACAACAAGAAGGGACCAAAACTTTTGGTCTGGGTTCTGCTTACAACACTGAAGTCACCCCATGATACTACTGATCCCTAACACACACCAGCAGAACCTCCCCATCCTAGAGAACAGTGTGTGTCTGGAGCACAGTGGCTCTGGAGCCCATTTGTCTCTGCTTCCCGACCTGCAGTTACGGCTGATGGACGTGTGAACCAGGAAAAAATCTCTGTGCCACCCCTGAGGATGGTGAACAGGGCAGAGCATCTCTTGCAGCTCTGCACCAACCACATAGCCGGGCAGATGGAGGCAGGGTAGCTACTCCCGAAGACAAGAGGCGGCAGATTCTCGTAGCTCAGCATATACCTCCAGATAATTAAGAAACGATTATTTGTTCAGGAAAGGGATCCTATTTTAACCCACTTGTGACCACGAATCTCTCTTTACAGGCTTACTTCCTTGCCCAAAAGCATGTCCAGGTTTCCCTCTGATGGAGTTGCTAATATCTCTGTGGGCAAGGAACCAGAGTGCTCCACGGCCACCAGCCTCAAGGGCTACTTAAGCTGTCTCTGCTAAGAGACACTGAAATCCCAGGTGGCACAGATCCATCACAGCAGAGGCAGCTTAACCATCGCCGATCACTCCACAAGAGGCTTTGGATTCTTTAACTAAAGATTTGCTTGATGTCAGGTACAGACAAAGCAGCATGTTGGTAGCATTGCTAAGCCTCAGGCCTGCTATTGCTATTATTTTACTTCCATACCAAATAGTTACCTCCTTTTGGCTTGCCTGCTGAAAATGATAAAAAAGATTAAAGGAAAGAAGGAAACGGAAGAAGACAAGAAGGAAAAAAATCTGAGTTTTCCAGGAGAAATACGCACTTTCTAATTGTAGCGATATCTGAAAGAAGGTCACACCAACCGCAAAATCTGGGGCAGCTCGATGAGACAGCACAAGAACACGTCAATTTTGCAGAAAACGGGGAAAAGCTACTGTAACAACCAGGTCTGAACATCTGCACAAGACTGGCAACAGAACCCAGGCAGTGAGTTAAATATAGCTGAAACACTCGTGGTTGACCCTGTACATATGTTATAGACAGACATACAGTTTTCTTTGAGGACTGCAAATTATGACAAGCCCACCGTGCCTCTTGGGAGGTTTTCTTCATGGCTACCTACTCTGTTCTAAAATGCACATACTATTTTCACATTGAATTTTATGGACTTCAGCTTCCAACCTAGCTGGAACTTTTCTGGTTTTGCTGGCTAAATTAAGGAGGAGTCTAGAAACAGAATTTTGTCCTTGTGGAAGAACTGAAAGATGATGAAAATATTTTTTCATCTTCTTTTCAATTATCTAAGTAGACTGAGTTTCTTGAGCACTTCACAGATTTATCAGCCCACATATCAATCTGATGACTCTCTTCTGAACCTTTTCCAATTTTTTGTTAACCTCCTTTTCAAGCGTAAACCTCAAAACTGATCTCGGTAAGCCAGTAACTGCCTCTCTTAACTACGGAGACGGCATCCACCTCCTCGCTCGGGTTTGATATTCCTCTGTGGCCAAGACAACACTTCTCTGACTCAGCCCCGTCCTCAGACAGCTTGTGCAGAGCTGCCATTCCCTCTCCATTGTGCACCTTCACTGTTTTTTTAAACGATGCTCCCCAGTTCCGGGAAGGGAAGAGATAACTGCTGCTTCCTTCACTCTGCGCATCTCCCTGCTGATGCAAGGTGGGACCAAACGCCTTGGGACCCAGCCTGTTTCTGCATTTCCTATAACCTTCTGTGTCCTGCTGGGAGCAGGGTGAGAGATCCTAGATGCATCCAAAATTAGTGTAATTGGTGAAACTGCTATGTAAAGCTCAGGGTAATTCATTAGGATGAAATTGACAAAAGCAGCAGGGGGGCATCACACAATGAAGAATTGTATTGGGTGAACGAGAAATAAATAGGCCCATTTTTCCCCCTCGGTTTTACGTCTCCGAGTTGTGCGGTTTAGAAGCTTTCTTAGGAAGCTCGTGTGTCTCCCTCCCCAACCTATCTTGCTGACACCAGGTTTTCTCGGTCTGGCTGAACAAGACCAGGAGTGCCCAGAACACCTGCTGGGGTACCTTCCTTTTTTATTCAGACAGCAAGAGCTTCTATCTGGGAGCTGCTGTCTTCCTCCCAGCCTTGCTTTTTCAATATCCTAAGGTGATGTCCCTCCTATCCCACCTCTACCTTTTCAGAACACAGAGACCAAGAGTAAAGGCACATCAGGACTCACTTAACAGGAGAAGAAGGCAGCATCCTCCTCGCAGACATCAAGCAAGATAACCTGACACCCTGTGACCCTGTCTGGTCCTTCACGCCTGCTGGCTCGTCCCATCTCAAGGGACCCATCAAGGCTCCAAGCATCCTATTTCAAACAGGCTGTGACACCAGAGGGCAATTTTCTGTGCCTTGGGCCACCACAAGTGCCAGGGGTTGCTGCGATGGGTTTTTGGTAGGTCTGACCCCCAGTGATGTTACACTGTGAAACAAGCCACCCTCCCACTACACACCAGATAACATCCACAGCACTCCAGGGCCACTTCAGAGCCTCAGGATACTCGGTGCTGCTGTGAAGCCATGGAAGACCACACTGCACAGGCTGGGAAGCCAGACTGCTGCTGTAAAGGGAATAAAATTGGACAAGACGCTACCACCAGCCAGAGCGACACAACAGGGAGCCTTCCAGGGTCTCGGACTCCATCTTCTGCATCACTCCCTGGCCATCTGATGGGAGAGTTTGGTAGGACTGTGTGGCTCCAGCCTCTGGACAACCTGCTGGGGGACACCAGGACCTTTCCGTAGCTTGTCTTTCATGACCTATACCTCTTTGAAATGCTACCAATTGCAATCTGCCCCCGATTTTGCAGCTAGCCCTCTGCCGCCTTCACCTGCCAGCCCTGCAAGGCTCAGCCTTTCACTCCTTGCCTGTCAGCGGGTCAGTGCTGTTAAGACCCGGTATAATCAAAGCATCTCCGTTCCTCTCCTGGCTTAGCTGGACGAGTCAGGTTTCAGGCTGCAAACCCCCTATCTCTGATCACTTTAATACCCCTAACCCATGTCATGTCAGACAGAGTCAACATTTGCTCTGGAAAACACTCTCAACAGAGAACGAGCAAAGCCAACCCAGCCTGTGGCCTCTCCTCAGCAACACTTTGAAATCACCCAGGGGGAAAAAAAAAAAAAGAAAAAAAAAGAGGTGAACAGCTGGGAGTTTTCCAGCATCTCCTCGGAGCCCTCCTGACAGATTTTGGTCCCTGCAGCGTCAGGTTACCGAACAGGGGAACCGCTTTTATTATAGGAGGGTCAGCAGGGAATTCTGGCATTTTCAATTACCCACATGCAGAAGTGGCTGCGATCCGGGGTCAGGATTAACTGCGCGACCCCCAGCCAAAGACAGAGCGGCAGGGAAATGCACCGTGATGCTGCAAGGCACCAGCTAGTCCAGAGGCCGCGGGACAGGGGAGTACGTAGGGAGACGTGAAGGAAAAAGCTGCTGAAAGAACACGTGCCAGTGGATACCTGCAACTGCCCCACAAATGTGGCAAAGAAAGAGACTTGGAAAACCTCAGGGTAAGTGGGCAAGCATCTCTCCCACTGCCTTTGCCCAGGACTCAGCCTCACTGGGTGACCCAGTTAGCTCCAACACATGGGAACTACATGGGGAACAGGATCTTCCTTAGGACCAGAGTGGGGCATTCCTTAGTACGGGGCTCCCGGGAGGTCCCACAGCTCCTTCTGCACTTCAAACCTCACACAACACCAGCAGCTCTCTCCAGCCAGACTAAAGGGTGACGCTGTGCAGCGCAAAGGATGGCGCTGTGACCAGTCATAGAGCAAGGGCTTCCCTGACCCTGAAGCCACAGGCCTGGAGACATCTACACTGGGATCCAGGCTCCAGCAGTGCCCAAAACCCAGTGTTTGAAATGGCAGGAGCACACACAGTGCCTCCGTGCAAGGCTGCAGGCACGTGACACAGGCACATGGGGCTTAGGTGACCTCTCTCTCTTAAGCACGGGCAGAGTGAAAAGCCAGGACAACTCATTCTGCACTTCCCCGCAGATCTGTACGTCTTGCACCAGTATCTCACGCAAGGGATGCCTAATCCAAACCAGACCCCTTGTACCCCCAGGGCATCCCGGTCCTACACGCTGGGACTGTCACTGTGCAAGGGTACAGCTGCCCCCAGTTCAGGTCCCATCACTGACCTCAAGGCCCCAGTTCTTCGTGCTCATACTCAGCTCAGAGTCCAAATGCATCTAAGTATCTAACGGAAAAGTGGCTTCTTTGGTTAAAATCTTCTCCCTTTTTCACTTCTCTACGTAAAGCTCTCTCCTGCCATTTAAACATCACAGGCTTTCATGCCACAGGACATCCTGGAGAACAGATTTGAATGGGATTGGGATGTCATTTGGGATGACTGATTCCAACATCAGCACTGAAAGCACCATGTTAAGGAATACTTGGATAAGGAAGGGAGGAAGGGAAGCTTTTCCTGATCTGCTCTCAATGGCAATCCTGGTGACCCTGTTCTGCATGGGAGGTTGGGCTGGAGAACTCTGGAAGCCCCTCCACCAGCACCTCTGTGTGTGTGAGACTGTCTCCTGTTAAAAGGTTTCACTATTGCTTGGACTATTAAAACATTTGTCCACCCAGTTTCTTTCCCAGTGTCCTCCCCTGTGACGGCACGTTCAGGAGCCACGTAGTTTTGAGATCAGTTACCTGCAGATGACTCTGAGAAAATCAACACATCACAGGGATGACAGCACTCTCCCTCAAAGCAGCAAAAGCCACCGGTATGGGATGTTCACAGGACTTGCTAGAGCCCTACAAGACCGGTATTTCACAGCTTGCGAGGTTTTTGTTACCGAGGTTCCCAGCAAGGTGTCCCTATCAGGCCGATACCCCCACTGTGTGTGTTGAGTGTCTGGAAAATTTCCCAGTGGGCCCAGTCTCCAGCCCCTTGACTTTGTAACTACAAACACTGGAAAACCTTAAAAACACAGCAATGCAGTCCAGTCCAAAGCTGGTCCTGGCTCCGGCCCCATTTGAATCAACGGAGGCTTTGGTGTAGATTACAGCCTTTAAAGCAGTTCCTAATGCCACAAGCCCGGTGACTTGGCCTGGGCAAATGAAGGCTTTTGGCTGTCTTTATGCTCTTTGTTTAATTGAGTTTGCAGCCTTCATTTGCATGCTGCCATCCCGCCCGTGGAGGAGGGCAGCACTTTGTTTTCAGCACTGAGCGGAGGTGCTCCAGAGGATCCTGGCATCCCATCACACAGCCCGCTGGAGCAGGTTGGGGGTCGCTCAGTGCCAAGGTTATCCCCACCTCCTGGCCTCCTCTCCACGTGGCAACCTCATCTGCTGCACATCAAGGAGATGTCGTCAGCAAAAGGCAAGCGGAGAGCAGGAATGCTGGCAGGAACCAGCCCTCCAGCCCTCCAACTTGCCCCCCGGATTTTCACAATAAAAGGGTACTTTCCCAGAAAGTGCCAATTAATTGCAACTAAAACTGTTCTTTAGGAACATACTGATTTTGAAATTTCAAATGCAGAAAACTGAGACCAGAGAAATATTTCTTGAAAGAATGACACCGACTGAAGGGCATCGCCTTGGACCCACTGAGTTTTGCTGACTTGAGAGTGAACTTGTTCCCTTGCTCTCTTTCATGGTAGGCTCTACCAGGCTGGCCTCCCTCTGCATGGGGGGAAATTTTGGAAATATCAGGCTTTTTTCTTGGAAAGAGCCTTTCTTGTCCAGCCCTATCAATGCAGCAGCTGCCCGCACACTGGACAGTGGCAGTGATTAACACGGACTGGGCTGCGGTAAGACAGGCACAGTGAGGATTTTCCTGCCTGAACCGAGTCAGACAGAGATTTATCATTTTACACACAGATAGAGGGGGCTACTAAATCACAGGGATTCCAGGATGGACCAAGGCACAACTGGCCAGCCGGCTGTATTAACCCGATTCGCTGCAACCATCTATTATGGGCCACATAAACACAGCACGGAGCAGCATCGCCCCCTCGGTGTCTGCTCAGCTGTTCAAGCACTGTGACCCTGACATTGGCCTCCTGTGTGTCCGCAGCCTCCCCTACCTGCCTCCAGCATCTCCACCTGCCTGAGCGCTGGCACTCAGTGCCTCCTGCGCAAGGCAATTAGCACCGTCGGTTGTGTTTGCCAAGTGCAGCCATAAAGATAAATCACCCCTCCTTGGACACGTAAGCAAAAGGTGAGCTCCTGAGCCAATCCATCAGCCCCCACCACTCGCAGGCAGCAGGGAGGGCGGTGCGTTGTGGGGAGACGGGGAGGTGCTGTCTCACTAGAAGGGACTTTCCACCCCATCCATCATGGACGGGCCTTTGTTTTCTGCCCAAAGTCAGCTCCAGATGCTTTGGAACAGGTTTCTGAAGCCCCAGGCAGGTGTGGGAAAAATGATCCTCGAACTCAACGGAGTAATTTATGCACGAGGGAAGCCTGGGAGTCAGCAGGTGGAGGAGCCTGCAGAGCTGGTCACGGGCGGAAAAGAGCATCTGCTCGGAAAGCTCTAGCGGTGCAGCCCATAACCTGCTCTGCCAACATTGCCCCAACTGCCCAGTGCAGGAGTGGGAAGAGGAGTCCTGAAGAGCCGGCAGCTGGCAAAGCTCCTACCATCTGGGAGCCCTGGATGGCCTCCAGTGGGCAAAGGAGAAGGGACCTGGGCATGGCAGGGTCCCTCCTGGACGCTCACTGCCAGCTGCTGCGACCCGGGGGGATGCAGCAAAGGCAACAGGCTGAGCCACCAAGTGAGAGGAGGAGGGTAGCAAATGTCAAGCCACATCAGGTCTTGGTGGGAACAGCCCTGTGTACGAGACGGCCAGGGTGAAGGTGGGAGGTGGGGATGACTGAAAAAGAAGGGAGAGAAGGGCTGCAGAGTCAGGATGGTTATGCGGGTCTGTGTGGAGGGTAAGATACTGCTGTCAATGCTGCATAAGAGATGCAGCCATGGGGGTGTCAAGGTCTCAGGAGGTTTTGGAGCCTGGGACCAGGCGAAATTGTCACAGAAACACATCCAGCGAAGTCTCCAAAAGAAGAAACCTGGGATTTAAGAGACCTGAGCTCAGCAGACACACTGCTGCTTGTTCTGTCACAAAGGCAAACATGCTTTGCCCTGGCTCCTCCACATAGGAAATGGCTCCACAGCTCAGAAAATTTCTGCTTTTCCACCTAAATGCTATCACCAGTCACTCTGTACCATCTGCTCTTGTCCTTCTGCTTTAATAACTCGTCTCCCTTTCTGGTGCCTCTCCAGCCCAGCATGTCATCACAAGCAGCAAATAAATCCCCTTCACCAAGGCTGACCTTTTTGGTTTCCTTTCTGTAACGTGGGCTCTCCTGTGCTCTCCTCACCTTATCAGCCTTTCTGTCTACCTGCTGCAGTTCAGCTCTCTTGAATGGGGGTAACCAGGTGCGCACGCAATGACCACACAAAGCTGCACTCAAGCTTTGTGCAATGGTAGCGAGACTTTGCTGCAGCTGGTGAACACACTTTGCTCAATACAACGCAGTCTTGTACGTGTTGTTTTTCCACAAGGTTTTATACTGGAGAGTTGTCCCTTTCCCATGGTCTGCCACTAGGTCCTCCTCAGCTGCCTTCTCTTGTTGAATTTCACCCTGATTCTGTTAATCCAACTTTCAATTCTTCCTGGAGGTATCGGAGTCCTCCTCTATCTTCAAAATGTTTGGTTTAGTTTTCTGTACAACAAATACTCTACCAGGTTTTGAAACATCAGGAAGTATGAGTCTACTTCTTATGGACCTCAGTTAGTCACCTCATGTTTCCCCATTCGGATCGTACTGGTCTCCCATTTAGGCAGTTCCCGGAGAGACTTCCAGCTTTACTAGTAGTTTTCCAAATCAAGTGTTTTACTGGTGTCCAGACAGGCAGTCTCTACTGCATTTCCTTAGAAAATCAATGATATCATTGGAATAAAAAAGCAAGAACGAGCTACACAGAGTCATATGCAAGGACTTGAAGGGCCCTTTGTCTCATGATGTATCAAGTCAAGGCTGGTTGCCCTTCTGAAAGATGCTTCAGCCAAAGACAGGACTGAGTGTGAGCATAATTGATATGCAGGCTGATCTAAAAAGAATCTCTTGGCTTGAACCTTTGAAACTTAGAGCAATGGCCATAAATGATAGCTTGGGAGGTTCAGGTTGGACATCAGGAAATATTCCCTCACCAGAGGTGTGGTCCAGCTCTGGGACAAGTCACTGGAAATGTGGGGAGATCTCTGCCTTTGGGGATTACCAATAATTGTCTACTCAAAGCCATGGCTGCCCTGATGTGGTGTTGGCAGCTGTCGTGCTGTAGGTGGGAGGTTGGATGAGAGATCCGAGATGCTGGGATGCTACCATCTCCTGCATTTTACTTTTATACTGGAAGGCAACAAGAAATAAGACATTCACAGCTTTTAAGGTTTGGAAAGCTCATTCCAACTCCTGGAGGTGATTTCTGCATACAGTTTCCCTGGTTTGTTGTTTCACTGACAACTGGTTCCTGACTGCAGCCAGCTCAGGGCAAGGCCGAGAGCAGCACGAGAGAGAACAGGAGATGCCATGACTCCCTGCTTGTGTCCAGAGGAGCGCAGGTCACTGCTGTGCATCTTCTGAAGGAAGAAGCCACCCACATCTTCTTGATACAAAATGAAAGCAAGAAGATAAAAGCAAGAGGCCACGCTCTCCAGGCCATACAATTCTCTTCTCTCTGTCTAGCCTTCAGTGTAACGAATGTGAAAAGCAAACAGCAACCTGGATGGCTGGTGAGAAGTGCTCATCCCTACCAACCATATACCTTGACCGTGTCTGCCACCCTGGCTCCACTCCTCTCTCTCCTCACCCTTCCTCCCCTGACCCCTCCACGCTCCCTGCTGCATTCGGCAGTAATGCTCATGGACTGTGGCTGCAAGGGATTTTTTTTTGGTTGAAGGTGACAGGAAAATCCTCCCTTCTGGTGCTCTGCACTTCCCAGGATCTGTCTGTCCTGCGCTTCGTTACTCATGGCTGAACTCCCCAGCCTTCGCATGAGGAGCAGACCAGACTCAGTCCAGTGACAGGACATCCACAGCAGAGCAGAGCCATGGCCCGTGTGCTTGCAGGACCACTGAAATATTCAGCAGTCCTTGAGCCCACAGTCACCTCTGAGTCTTGACAGGAGAGCCCCGAACAAAAGACACTGCCCGGCTGGGATGGAAGCGCCTGGGCTGCCACAGCCGGTGTGAAGCAGAAATTCAAACCCTGATGTGTCTGGCATGGACCTGCTGCACAGGTGTGAGCTGCACATCTCCCCAGCCAGAGGACCCATGTCACAACATACTGCTGCGAAATGCCACACAGAATAATAATGCAAATGATCATAACGAGTTATCTGGAGCCACAGAGAGGGAGAAATCGCGCCAGTAAACTCCGTCATTACCGATCTTGTGTTTGGCAAAGGATTATTCCTTTATCAGGAAAGCTATCGGTTTCCTCGTCACACACTAGCTGGTATTCACTCTGTACGAGCTGTTTATGGCTCTTTTTGCAGCCAAGAGGTTCTGACATCAGAGTTAATCCTCCCTTCTTATCCCCTATGACACAAGAGTTGCTCCCAAAAGGGACACATTCCCAAAAATCTGGATGTTCTCTTTCCCCGCATCACTGGGAGGTCTTGAATTTGTCTCTGGATACTCCGGAGCCCAGGGCTTTTTTCCCCCCCGTCTCAGATCACGGAATCCAGTCTGTTATCAAGAGGTGCCCCTCAAGTCATCCCTGCCAAGGAGCCCTTTACCCCAGCGACTCTCCCAGGGCACTCAGCCTGCCCGGGGCGCAGACGGAGCCTGCAAATCCTCGCAGCACCGAGACTCCCCACCCTCCGGGATTATCCCCAAAGAATGGCCACAAATTAGCAAGCGGGGACTGCGTGTTGTCACCAGCAAGAGGGTTGATGTCTGGCACGGCATTCAATTAGTCAAGTGTCATTATCCCGAGCACTGGGCCGCGTTCAGCTCCTTGACCCCTGGCTTCCCTCCTGTGCCTCCCCTCTTGGGATGCTGGCATGGCTCTCAACCACCCTCTTGGCACAGATCTTTTGTTCTGACATGGCTGAGAAAAGGCTTTTGGTGGCATCCGGTCTCTGCGTGGTGGGCTTGTTTGCTTTGGCCACATCAGGGTCCTTTAAGACAGGACTGGTTGTGTCAGATGGCAAGTCCTGGAGTCCTCTCCTCCTTGGAGAGCTGCTGAGCTTTGGGGGAGAGATGCCACTGAGATGCAGGGTGGAATAGGCAAGCAAGCAGAGGATGAGTTGGGAGATGTACAGCATGGATCTGGAGGTCAAGAAGAAACCTGCTGAGAACAGCAGAGAGAAAACACAACCTGGCCTCAAAGGTGACAGGGAATATTTCCTAGGAAGGCAGTGGGGATCACGCAGTTTGCTGGAAGGGGTAGATTCCAGTTGGCTGAAGACTGACCATGGAGCAAGGAGGTGGTGAGAAGGGGATGTTTATTTCAAGTTCTTTTTATTTTTATTCTGCTGGTCTTGGTCTTTTCTAATTTTCTATACTTTGAAAAGGGAAACATCATCCCTCCTGTTCTAACAAAACCTGCTCTTCTGGAGGTTAAACAGCGTTGGTCTTTTCAGGACACTCACTGCAACAGAAAGGTCCAGGACACTGCCTCTGGTCACAGGCTGGCACTGGCCTTCTCGCACGCTCTCTTCCTACCAACCTTCTGCTAAGAAGAGAGGCTGCCTGTCCCCCGGTGCTCCTCTCTGCCCTGCGGTCTCTGGACTGCTGATCGCTTGGTTGGTGGGACTGAAAAGATGACAATGTTCCTGTGAAACGCAAAGGGCAAACCCGGGCAGCCGAAGGACAGCTAACACAGCCTCAACCCGGCCAATGCAGGACGTGAGGCCACGGGTCCAGGAAGAACTGCAGATGACCCAGCCAAGGGTGACAGAGGCAGCCGGGCACAGGGCTTATGAGACACGGAGGGAGCTGGTCTGGCTGAGCCTGCCAACGTTAAGGGCGAGTTCAATGGCAGCTGTAACTGCTCGGAGCACAGTTACAAAAGAGTGGAAACTCACTCTTCCCAGCAGGGATAGGTGGTGCGACAAGGGGCCCAAGCAACAAATGAGGTTGAAAATTATGAAAAGCATCTTCCCTGGGAGGGTGACATCGTCCTGGGACACGTTAGGAGAGAGGTGGAGTCTTCCAAGACTCAGTTAGAAAAAAACACAGCCTCCCAATCTACTCTGGGTGACAGTCCTGCTACAAACAGGAGGGTGAATCAGAGACCCCAGGTGTCCCTTTCACAAACCCTGATGGGATTCTACTGCTTAAATCACGCATGGCAACATGACTTTCTGGAAACGGTTCTTGTCAAACTGTCTTGGGTTTTTTTCTGAACGCAGGAGTTCAGCGGAGTGCCCAGACTTGAAGTGTGTGAGGCACCGCACTCAGCATCACCTGCAACACACGAAATTCTTTTTAAACAAGGCTGGCACTCAATGGGGAATCACACTGTGGCCAGCACAGTGGAGGCAGCACCTCTCCTTAAAATTATTAGGGATCTGGGAGATGATATAAAAGCATTGCTGGGAAAACTTCACAAAGTGTCCAAAATGACAGTGTTGGGAATGACAACTTCACTGCAGAGCAGTGATCATGGCTTGATGGCTGAGCCCAGGAAAAAGATTATAGGGTTATGCTTGGACCTGAAACCAAACTGCAGGTCTTGCTTGCAGAGCGGGAGGCTGCATCCAGGGAAGCAGCATCTGAAGGGACCAAGACAGAAGATAAGAGCTACCGGCACGGCTCAGTGAGGCAGCGCTTCCCACTGGGATGTGTAAAGGGAACAGTGAGAGCCGCAAGGGAAGTAGTTAATCTGCTAAGGAAGTGGTAGAACTGCTACTGGGTACAATATCTAGCTTAAAAATTATGATGAAGAATATAGAAGTTTCCACAAAGAGCTGTGTGAAGATCCGCATTCTGGAAAACCACCTTATAGCAAGAAAGAATGATTCAGCTTGGTCTAATTGCCCCTTATTTCTCCTTTTCCCACCACCTGTGTCTACGTGAGGAGAAATGTCCTACCACTACAGTGCAACTGATGTAAGGGTGAATGTCAGCGAAATCCAGACCTCATTGGAGAGGGGTACGACAGTGGTGACTGCTGCCATCTTTTTCTGTGAGAACAGAAGGTGAATGGTGTGTCACCTTCGATCTCAAGTTTTCCTTCTGGTGTAATGGTCACCATATCATCCCATCGCCCAGTGCCACTCCTCTGGCCACACTCAGTACCTGTCACCTGGCTGCTCTATAGGAATCGTTTTCTCACTCACTCACTCACTCACTCACTCACTCACAGCAGCTTTTGCCTGGGATGCTGAAGAATTTATGATACCTGAAGGGTAAAGATGCTGCTGGCCATGAGGCATCTCCTCGGTTCTGAAAGCACCACGCACAGGTGGTCCCCAGCAGCGGTGTGTTTATCCCTGGGTGAACCAGGGTGATTTTGCCTTGCTTTCTGTGGGGCTGGGAGGTCCCCGAAGGCCAGCATAGTGGGTGCTTTGAAGGGAAGCCATTGTCCAGCTGGGACAGTAGCACAATTCCATCACATATTTGGTCCCCTGCTCTGACTAAGGAGCCCCAGCTGGCTCCTCACCCCAGAGCAAAGGCAGAGGAGGCTGTAATCATCAGTTCCCCAGGCTCATCCCTCCCTCCCTCTGCACACTCTCCTCTCTCTACAACACCCTCCATTCTCCTGTCCCACCTCTGCCTTTGTGTCTGCAGCTTCTGTTACCAACTGCTAATGATCTACATCAAGGCTGCCAGGCAGTTCGAGGGTAAGCAGAAGAATTCAGAGCCTCTAATTACAGAGGAATTAGCAAGCAGACAGTTACTGTTTAGTGCTAATGAATAGATACATTAAGAGAGACATCACACAGGCTGAGAAGTGTGAGCCCTGATAATAAAGGAGTGTCAAATAAAGAAAACACAAGGAGGAGGATCCAGGGGACTGAAAAGGATTTGCCTGCACCTCAGCTGTAAGGTGAAAGTAGCCACAGGCAGCACCTGAAGGCAACAAGCACACCATACGAGTGCTAAGTGCAAAACCCAAGTGTTAAATATCTTGTCTACAGCAGGGGATGATGCTGGAGGTGTGCAGAGCCCCCTCCCAACCCCAGATAGCGTCACACACCCCTCGTCCCCATCAGCCATCTCTGTAAAGGACGCTGCAACAGGTCACCGTCCCACACCAGTTCCTCTCTCCTCATCATGTGCAGGCACGTTCCTGCTCGCAGTCAAACCTCGGTTCAACGCTGTGCTAAATCTGCCTTCAAGGCTTGGTGTATGGTATTGAAAACACTGTGACCCCCGTGGCTCCTGAGCCAAGCGAAGATCAGAGGTCACTCAGTTCGTTCATGTGCGACCAAGACACTTTTGCAGGTTACCTCTGTCTTGGCACTGTGCCTGCCACCCCAGCGATGCCCATCTGCACCACAGCTGCTTTACCCCGGATCGAACACCTCCTGTCCCTTGCAGCCAGCACACACCACACTCTCCAGGCAATTCAGTGGAAATGCAATCATCCATGACTGCCAAATTCAGTCTTGAAGGTCACGCAGTGTTCAGGGCAGCCTGGGGCGTATTCGCGCCACCCCACACATTTGCTGCAGCGCTCAGAGGGACCACAGAAACTCGCTTGCTCCCACACATACTTGTACCTTACTGGCACGCTTCCAGCGTGCAACTGGATTAAGTAAAGGTCCAGCCCCAGTCTGTGCTCCAGCTCCAGGTGGCTTCCAGGTGGGTTGGGGAGAGCAGCCCCGGAGCAGCAGATCTATGGGGCTCCCTGCCACCAGCACAGCTGCTGCCTGGGGGCTGCTGGTCAGTCTCCCAGGAGCAGCACAACCAACCACCCTGACATATCCCTTCCCCCAGAAAAACCACCCTGAGCAGGGGGAGTGCAGCAAAACCTCAGACCAGCACAGAGTTGGAGAGCCTGAACGAAACCCTTCCAGCTCTGCTGCTTGGTCTCCTTCACCAATGTGGTTCTGCAGTGGCACAGGACCTGGAGAAGACTTCCGGACATTCACTCCCTATATCCATCTCCCAGGCACTCTTCTGTGCAGCTTTCCTTTGCTTTCATGGACTGCTGTGGCTTTCTCTGCAGTCAGAGCAGAGACTGCAGCTTGTGTCAAAATGCTGGAGCTAATCCTACCTTCCTTCCTCAGGAACCAGGAGCAGCAGCAGGAGCTGTTCTGCTGCAGTGACAGGGAGGGCACCTCTGCCATGGGGTACACTTCAGTTTTTCACTGAAATAAGGGATATTTTTCAAACCCAAGGCTTGGGATTCATCCAGCAATTGCCAGGCCCATGCAATTTTGGTCGTCACCAGCGTTACGCAGCAAGCGACACCATGCCACATCTCACCACACCTCTTCTCCCCTTCAAGCCCTGCTCACCCCACAGAGTTTCACCCAGCACCTCTTGACCAGAAGATCTTTGCCCACCACGCCCCCTTGCTGGAGAGGCCACCTGGGAGACGCAGGTCCACATCTTACCAGCCTGGTTGGTGGTGATGTTCACCGATGCAAACTGCGGGGAGAAGGGGCTCTGGTCAGTGACGCCGTTCACTGCCTGGATCTCGAAGGTGTACTGGGTGTGGGCCAGCAGGTCGCTGATGTAGACGCGGGGCTCTGTCAGGCCCAGCTGGCGGGGGGCAAACTGCACGTTGTCCCCACAGCGTGTGCACGCCCCACGGCCAGAGCCACAGCTCTTGCAGATGATGTTGTACACCAGGTCCTCCCGGCCCCCCGAGTCCCGTGGTGGGGTCCACTCCAGCATCAGCGAGGTCTCGTTTACGCTGGAGATGACGGCCTGGGGGGCAGATGGGATGGCTGCAAAGGGAATAGACAGGCAGGTGTAAGAACCAGAGCCCTGCTCATGGCTACCGGACCAGCTGCACACCATCCTTTTCCCCATCCCTGGACATGCGCTGGGCTGGGCGCTTCTCTTGGTGCCAGGGATGTGCAGAGCAAGCTGGACAGCCAAAGGCAGGAGCAGCAACTCTTAATCCTGGCTCCTTTGATTATGTGGCATCCCTGGCAAAATTCACCAGTCATTTTTTGTAGTGTTTCTGATTCCTGTCCTTTGCGCTCATGTCCTGCATGTCAACACGCAGGCCTTCTCATCCAGGTACAGCCCCAGAGCAAAGTCATCCCACAGCACAGAGCAACCCAAATTTCTGTCTTCTTTGCACGCTCAATGCTTGCACGTACAGACTGGGCCGGGGAAAGCCTGCATGGATGAGGTGCTCTGACCCCCTGGCTTCCTCCAAAAATCCCACTGAAACAAATGCCCTTGTTAAGCGTCCCTCAGCGCTTCGACTGATGTGTGCCTCCTTTCCCAGCTGCGCGCGGTCCCTCCCCAGTTGCCCAGAGCCCACGTACTTGTGCACGGCATGTCAATGGGATCAGCATCTGCCCGGTAATATCCGTTTCGGCACACGCAGTTGGTGGCCCCTTCCGCAGTTGTCCGGCTGTTGATCGGGCAGTGGACGCATCCTTCATCCCCTTGGCTGGCCTTGAACGTCCCCGATGGGCAACCTGGAAGAGAATCAAGAGCAACAGTCAGTGGTGAGGACAGGGGCTGGCGGGGACGCCTGGAGCCTGACAGTGCTGCCAGAAAACACCCTTTGGGGCTTTGCAGCATCCAAAGCCAAAACCTGACAACTTGAAGTAAACAAAGTGGAGAGGGAGCAGCTGTTCTGGAGGCTCTGAAGAAGTAGGTGCTGCTGCTCACGCCACCTGTAGAGACGGGGTCCCCACACAGACATCTCTCTCCTCTAGTCCCCAGCCACGAGTGCAGAACAGGGTCCACTCAGGGAGTCTTACGACCGCAAAGGGAAATTTTAGCCACTGTCGTGGAAGAAGTGGCTGTACCGACTCACACTGAAGGTCCACAATCACCAGAATCCTCCCCACAACAGTGGCCACCCAAGGAGCAGGGCGCAAGCCAGGCACAAGCATGGCCCACAGTACCTTCCCACCCACTGACGATGTCCAGCTCAGGGAGTTTCTCACAGGCAGGCTCTTTGCATTTAACAGCCCTTTGTGGGATGTTTCCTCCACTAAGTTACTCAGTCATTTTTTCATGCCATGCAAATGCTTTGCACCCATTTTATCCTCCATTTCATGCATGCTCCCTGAAGAAACTGCTGCCCTCTGCTTCGAAGATGCCATTTCACACGTGCACTGGCCATCACCATCCTCCTCCTCCATGAGCCCGAAGCTTGCAACAACCTCTGTTATGCCCCAAGCAAGCTGCTTAACATCCACCATTTTGTTCTCTGCTCTCTTCCTGTAATTAGCAATGCCCAAATTATTTTTTAACCACCAGTGTATCAACTGGAATACCAATTATAGCCCCAAGTTCTCATTTCTGAGAGCCAGCGGGTCAATTCTCAGCCTCTCTCTGTGCGTGCATGTGTGAAGTTGGGGTTGTTTTCTCCCATTTGCATCACCTTACATCTGTTGAATTTTAACTGCCTTCTCTTTCCCCAGTCATGCCATCTCATAAGGTCCTTTTGCAACTCTCCACAGCCAGGTCTTGTCTTCTCCACTCAGTATCATTAGCAAATTGTCACTTCCACTACAACCAGCAGCAGCAGGCTGGGTTCTACCTCCACTGGGGCTCAGACCTCTAAGCCCCTCGCAGGTGAAGAAGATGCTCTGCTAGCAACAACCACTCCAAAAAATGTGTGTTCAGCCAGGAACAGTGGGCGAGGGTGGCGCAGGGGGTGCACAGTGCCTACAGCAGATGGGTGGTGAAGGCTGGACCACAGTATGAAATACAATATTAACAGATATGGCACAGGTGGCTAAAAATACCACCGCAAAGCTTTAAACACCATAAAGGCCTTTCCAAGTCAGGGGATCACCAATGCCAAAGCAAAAGCTCATCTACAGGTATTTATCATCACAGTTTTCCGTGATTACTCTTGGTTGCGACTTTCTGCCGCTGTTAATTTCTTGTGCAGCACAAAGAGCCTGGGGGGTGGCAGGTGCTTTCTGCACCGAAATGAGTTAAACAAACTTCTACTTCAGTTCGCTGCCAAGGCTTTCAGGAATGAGGCAGATCAGAAAAACAGCCTGGGAAAAACATACGCTCAGGGTTGCTGTAAGCGAGAGCTATTACTGAGAAGTAGCTATTTTTTTCTTTGGGGGGAAAAAAAAAAAAAGAGCTCTTTTTTTTCAGTTTTCATCTTCTTTCCTTCAAAATTATCTTGAGTTTCCAATGAGAAAAGCTTTGTAGAAAAATACCATCAGGCTTCCTGCTTGCAAAGTCCTTCCTGCCTCCGAAAGTCAAAGCATCTGTTGAAAAACCGGCTTCTCCTCATGTTCCCGGATCTTTCCACCTTTGCTGTCCCCTATTCCCCATGTGTTTGACTCCATTTCTGACCCTATTCCCAGCATGTCCCTCAGTACAAACCCACCTCAGAGCGTGTTAAGCTGCTGGGAGAGGTGATGGCTGTGTAGGTCTCTGTTACAGAGAAGTGATGGTGGCTCTGTAGGTGACACAGTAACAGGGTCCCTCTACTAATACCAGTTTATGAAACACAGCAAGACCAACACACAAAATTGCTCTAGTCTGACATACAGGGTGAAATACAGGGTCATTCACTCAAAGACATTTTAAGACGCAGGCCTCTTTTCCCTTTCCAAGGCTTATTTTAAAAACAACAACTTTCCTGTAAGGCTGCTTCTGCACCAAGATAGAGATACATCAAAAAAAAAAATGCCTGTGCTGCTGAGATTTAGCAACCAGCCCCGAGAGACAAAAAACGTTCCCCGTGTTTGGCCTGGCACAGGCTGATGGCTGCAATTAATACTTCTGCGTGATCTGTTCTTAGGGCAGGGCAAAAAACTGGGGGCTGAATGGCTGTTCACCAAAAATACCGAGCTGAGATGCTCAAACTCTTCGCAAGGCCAGAAGTTTTGGCAGCTGCCCAGGAGGTCCCGCGCACCAACATGGGATAAAATAATCCTGGAAAATCAGAACTCCTCCAAAGATAAATTTTCTGAAATCATGCTGAAAGACAGGAAAATCACTGAAATTTGATGCAACGTCCTTTTTTTTTTCTTTTTTCCCCTCAAGTAACGACAACCTCCAGTAGAAAAAATAAACGAACTTAGTGTGCAAAAACTGTTTTGTTCCCTCCAGGTCTTCCTCTGGGTGAGAAAACAGCTTTTAATTTGGAAGCCACCCAATTTCTTGTTTCCAGAGTAAACAGCAAATCAAAACTGAAATCTTCATACAGGGGCGCAACCTCCTCCTGTAGGAACAGCGTGGATGTTCTCACCACTTGCTGGAAGACACAGGGACACCCCAGTCTTCTGCCCCGGGTGGTGACAGCAGCTTTGGGACATGCTCCTTCCCCTTAGGTTTGCAACGAGGGTAGGGGCAGAGCATCCCTAGAAACTCCTGCTTGGAAAGGGGGAATTAGAATGCTGAAGGCACATAAATTTCTACTTTATCAGAGCGTACTTCATCCCAGGAGGGCGATTACTGTGACAGTGGCTCTGGCCCCATCACTGAAGGAGGGGCGGTTTGCAGATTCCCACATCTCCAGCACCCATCGGAGGATGCTAATGGGGGTTCACGGGAAACATATGGACCTTTAATTGCCTCGCTGCTGAATGTAGGCATGGATGGCTGCCGTGCTAGGGTATGGCTTGGAGACAGCAGCAGTTTTGCTAACAGTACTGACTGGAGCTCCCTGAAACAAGATTGGGAATGCCTGAATGGCACCTCATTTCTCATCCACTTACTGCCAGGGCATGGAAAGGTGGTTGTGCCTGGGAAGGCATGTTTTTTTAGGGAAACGAACGCCACGGAGAAGGACCCATGAGGGGTCCTGCCCTCCCCTGAAGGATAACCACACCAGGGATCTGGGAGGGAAGGTCACTTCTGCGGTATCTGCTGATAGAGGCAGCACTGGCAGGAGTCTCCCATCTCTCCTTCCCCATAGCACTGCTTGCGCCGGGGCAGCTTGGCAGAGAAAGGCATCCTGTGGCTCAGCCTGAAGGAAAAGCCTTTGGCCAAACGTGCAGGAGGGGCTGCAGAGTGGTTCCCTGTTTGCGCGCCCTGTGTCCCACCGCCTCTCTCTAACCAGCTTTTTAATTAATCCAGCGTGAGCTGAGCGGGCTCCAAAAAGGCTCCTCTGCATCAAAAACTGCCCCCACCTTCAGAGCCCACCCTACCACTTCTGCAAACAGCTCCGAGCCAACAGCTCTCCTTGCAATAAAAGTTTCCAAAACGGCACCTTCGGTGTGTGCTAACGGCTCTGAGGACGGGCTCTCTTCAGCTCCCTTTGCCTGGCCTTGTTTCTCCTGGCAGCCAGGCTCCTTCCACTTGAGCACGGCGTTTTTAACGTCTGATGGAAACCAGGCAGCCCTGGCTCTGTTAGTTAGGATCTGCCAAGAGTCTTAAATCCCCGGCCTTATCTCCCAGCTGCCTCTCTTCCCCCTCCAGGGCCAGAGACAGGGGGCTCTGCAGCCTGACACCATCAGCATCTCTGGTGCTGTGGGACCCCCCAGCCGGTCACCTTGGCTGCACCCTACCTCTCACCTTCCCCCGTGCTTTTGGGAGCCCTCTCCCACAGCCCTCCACACTCCCTCAGGGATGCTAAATCACCCAAAAACCCTACACAAGCCTCTGGCTCCCTTGGCCACGCATTGTGGGACTGCCCCCACATAGACCCTGTGACGAACGGGTGCCAGCAATTTGCTGTTATGGAGAATAAAGAAAAAAATGTCCTGGGCCGTGCTAGGAGGAGTGTGGCCAACACCTCGAGGAAGGTGTTTTCCCCTGCCAGGCACTGGGGATTCTGCCATGGCTAGTTTGAGGTTGCCCACTTCAAGGGCAATGTGGAGGAACAGGAGAGTCCAGTGGAGGGTCACCAAAATGGCCAGCCCTGGGACACAGGGCATACAAGGAGAGATGGAAAAAGCTGGGATGGGTTATCTGGGGCAAGGGAGGGATCTAACTGCAGCCATTTGGGGGCAGATGCAAAGAAGACAGACCCAAACACTTCTCAGGGTGCCAGACTATGGAACAAGGGACAAGGACCACAAGTTCAGACTGGACATTAGGGAAAGCTTCGTTCTCCAAAGGATGGTGCAACCCTGGGACTGGTGACAGAGGGGTGGTGGATCTCCTTCCCTGGGGGAGATTCAGCTTAAACACCATGGCTACCTTGAACTAATGCTGGTGGCATCCCTGCTGCAAGTGGGAGTCTGGAGCCCAGACCCCGGAGCCTCCTCCACCAGCACTTCCAGGTCTCTACCGCGCAGGGAGGAGGGGGTATTTATGACGTTGTCCTGTGCAGAGACTATTACGTCCAACCAGCTCTGAATTTAGCCCTTTTTCCTTTCATTAACTGTGCTCTTCTCGTAAGATGAGGGAGGCGTTGTGATGACATTGTGACTTTTCCCATATTCTTCCCCATTCTGTCCCTTGCGCTTTGACCCTTGTTTTCAGCTGCATGTGCAAATGAGTCTCACTTTGTCTCACCTGTAAAAGATGCCCATTGTCTGCTTGTTCCTCACCCCAGGCCCTCACATGATGATGTTTGTCACCTTAGCGAAATGCTGGCCTTTGGACAACCCAAAGGAGCAGTGCTGCCCGTTGCCTTTGGATCTGCTTGCACTTCTGCTGCGGACTCTCAAGTCTGAACTTTTTAGTGCTGGAGGGAAAAGGACTCAATCCTGCCTTGCGGAGCTGCGCCATGGGTGGCAGGTGGTAACACCCAAGCCCCTTGGATTTAGCACTGGAGTTGGCTGCTGGCTCTGAAAGACGGAGAATCCTGGACCTCTAGGAGCCAGCTCTCTGCACTCATCCTTCCCAGGGCTGCACAGGTCCTCCAGTTTCCCTCCTGATAAATTTAATTAGCAGCCTACACTGTTACCTCATACTTGAGATAAGCAATTAATCCCATTGCCAGGTGCTGTCACTGCCAACAACTCTGACAGCGTTTGGAGAGCAGAGGATAGAAATACAGAAGGGAAAACAGGGTTAAATGAGATTAACTGAAGGGGAACGAGGTGCTCAGCTGACTTCGGAGATGTAGATTAAAGAGTTGTCAATAAAGGAAGAAGTCACAATGCAAATGTTCCTGTTTAACCCCATCATTCTGCACAGGACAGAAATAGAAGCAGACTGCACCGGCCTGCGAAAGCACACTGCCATTGCTGGCGGCTTCTAGATAGGTCCCCATGCCACTGACTGGCCCAGCATCCTGCACCAGCAACTGAAGATCAACTACATCACACCATCTCCCCAGCACACAGGCACTGCTGCGCCAGCCTCGCGGCGGGAGGTGCGAGGACTCCAAAACCCACATTCCCTCCACGAGGGCTCCCCAGGCCGCCTCGTGTGCCTCCCAGCTTCAGCCCAGGGTCCTCAGACACACCTCCCGCTTGGAAGTGCCCCTGGTGAGGACTTCCACGCTGCACCCTCCCTGCCCGCAGCTCACCGCTGGCCACTTCGCTTACGAGGTTACACGTTATTCTCACCACCATCCACCCTTTCACTGGTCCATGGGCAGGTGCAGAGGGGCAGCACCGGGGCAGCACAGGGCTGTGACAGGACCTCAGTACTGGGGTGTCACAGAGGTTTGGAGAGGACCAAGCAGGGCAGAGCAATGCCCTGTTTTGGCAGGCTGCCCTCAGGCTAGCCCAAGGGAGTTCCAAAGACCAGGAAAACTCCACGGGCTTTGTGGACACCACGGGACAAACCCATGCTGGTCCTCACACACCAACTCTGCAGCACCGCGTGGGCCAAAGCCAGGTGGTTACAGCCTCTGCTCTCCTGCAGGAGCATCCCCAGCCAGGGCGGCCCTAGGCAGGGAGCACCCTCACCCAAACCCCTGCGGTTCTCTCCCGGTGCCCGCGCACCAGCGGCAGCGCTGAGCCCTCCCCGAGGAGAGGCTCCGTGCTGGGGGCTTGCCAGCAAATCCCTCCGGCAGCTTCCACGGGGTTCGCGAGGTCACCTCCCCGCCAGCACCGCTCAGAAGTTCCAGCATCTGGCGAGACCGCTGCACCTGTGGGCACGCACACCTGCGAGCCCCCCTGCCGACCTGCTCTGGGCGGCACATCCATCAGCGGCGTGACGGGATTCGGCTGTCAGGGAGAAATGCCAGGAATTTCTTACCTGCCCAGTCAGCCTGGCTAAGCCTCCCTGAGCCATCGCGGGGGCTCTTAAAGAGAAATTTCTTTCTTTCTGTCCCTGCCTGAGCATGGGGATGCGCCCAGTATCCTCAGATTACAGACGGCAAGTACCGTAATCCAGCACTTCTCCTGCTGGAGACCCAAGTGGGCACCCAAGGGGAGAGGACTTCCCTATCCAAAGGTGACACGGAGCTGTATGTTCATCTCACATCTGTAGACTGCGGGTGACTGTAGATCCAATGGCACGGGTCACAGCTTCCAGAAGACAGCCTCCCTGGGTGAAGCTGAAACCAGATGGTGAGTTTACAGGTCAGGAGCATAGCTCTGGTGGCAGAAGATGCTATGGACTTCCTCAGTCCTGCAAGACACCCAAAGGGCACCTAAAATGTAGCCCCAAGACCAAGCTCAGCAGCCAGTGGTGCTCTCCTGAAGCGTGACATCCACCACACTGGGCATGTTGGGTGCTGCTGGTCTAGGAGCAATCCCAGTTCCAGCACACAGGGTGATCCGGACACTGCCAGAACCTGCACAGTTCCAAGCCCAAAACCTTGTCTCAGCATCTTGACATGCACATAAGGACTTAAGAGCTTCAGGTGCTGCAAAACGGCAGTGCCCCAGGAGCGCTGGGGTGACTTGCATGGAGCAACACCAGCCCACGCCAAGCGAGATGCTGAGCCACGAGGTTGTTCCTGTGCAGTTCTGTCCTAGCAGATACACCAAACCTTCCATCCTCCTCATAGAATCATAGAATCACAGAATCACTTGGGTTGGAAGAGACCTTCAAGATCACCCAGTGCAACCATGAACCTACGCTGCCAAACCCACCCCTAACCCATGTCCCTCAGCACCACGTCTGCCCGGCTTTTAAATACCTCCAGGGACGGCGATTCCACCACCTCCCTGGGCAGCCTGAGACCTCATGCAGCCTCTCGGTTTATTCTGGTGCAGAAGATGGACCGATGCGCATTCCAGCCTCCGACTAAAACACTTTAGGGTATTTTGTTTCTGCTTTAGATGCCTCACAATATAATAATTTATTTTATTTTGGTATTTTAAAAAATGCTTTTCAGGCCAGCAGCATGTCCTTTTTCAATCGATGTAAACACTGCCGCACTTCATACCGAAAGAGCAGTTGTCTAAACGGTAAGCCAGCTTTCTCCAAGTGGTCTCCAGAAGAATTTAGGACTTTCACATTCTGTTACTTTGTTTGGTCTTGTTTAAATGTTTCTCAAAGCTTCTGCCTGGGAGAGCTCTGCCTCTGGAGTACGGTATGTTAACCATTACGGGAACGGCTCCCAACCTTTTAACACAGGGAAAAAAGCAAAGCAAGCGAGCAAGTGGTGACATCAAAGTTACACTGATGGAAAACCCCTAATCCTATAAACCCTTCCTGCTTTAATTGGTGTTAAAACAAAGATAATCTTATCTCAGCCCTATAAAAGAAGGGATACATTGTACTCTCTAAAAGCCTCTCTAAAAGCCCTCATAAACTTGACAAACATTCCATGTTTCAAGCCCGAGGAGAATGGTTTTAATCCTAAAGGAAACATGAAAGTAAAAAGGGAGCTTTTCCTGGACAAGAGCCCTTCAGGCAGAGAGTGTCCCCAGCACTCTTGGTCCCGGTGCAAATCCGGAGTCACTCCTGGCACCGCGGGGTTGCTGGGCACAGGCATGCATGTCCACCAGGACCACAGACACATGAGGGATCAGAGATGACAAGGACCATCCAGTGTCCGCACATCTCCAGGTATGAGCAAAGCCAGGATCAGGCCACTGAGTGGAATTCTGCCTCCACCTCCAGGCACTCCAAGTGTATCTGTAGCTGCTCATTTTTGGGTTTTTTTATCTGCGAATCGCCTGCCTCTACCCAACTCCCTTATCCCAGATGTTGGAGGAGCAGATTCCTGGGTCGGGGAGCAGAGACTAAGGCTGGGTCTCTGAAGGACCTCCCTGCCTGACCCAGAGGCCTCAGATCCTACATCCAGCATGCAGAAGTGTTGATGGCACGATTCCCAAATTGCTCTGCCTTGACTTCCCGTGGCATGAGCGACCTCCTCTCGATGCTCTCCTCTCGACCTCCAGCAGCCGCTCTGCAGACTCCCTTTCGGCGCAGCTCCCAAGGGAGCCTTTCCAGGGCACAAGCAGCTTTTCCAGGTGGAGGTAGCCAGGAAAACTTGGAGTGGGCATGTTTAATCATTACATTTTAATGCTGCTTAGCACCCAGTTTAGACAAGTTTAAAGCCCGCCAGCTGGTTAAATGCCAGCAGCCGCTTTCCAGATGACAACATTGTTCTTTGTCAGCACTAGGTGCTGAGTGGAGCTGGCATAAGGACTGATTAAAAATGGTTAGTTATAGTGGTTTAAATCACTGGGGGTGTCGTTGCACAGTGACGTTCCTCCCTAGCTTGCAGTGAGCGGAGAAGCTGTAGGCAGGCAGCACCGCATGGGAAGGGAGGTTCCACAGCACTCAAGGCAGTTGCACACTGTCCACGTCCACTTTCCAAAACACCCTGAAGTCCACTTACGTACTTATGAAGCGCAAAACCCAAGGAAAACCAGCCTTCCTCCAAAACAAGCTCTGCACGGAGCACTGTGGCAGTTTGGGGCTATCCAGTGCAAGGAAGACACTGGAGCTACTCCAGGGAGGCCATCAGGTGGGCTGGGGGCTGGAGCAGGTGGTGGGAGAGGAGAGGCTGAGGGTCAGACGTGAGCCCGCAGGAGAAACGGCAAAGGAGAGACCTTACTGCTGCCTTCAGTGACCCAAAAAGAGGGTATAAGGAAGATGGAGCCAGACCCTCAGAGACAGGACAAGGCTCAAGGAGGCACATGGCAAATTCCAGCCTGACACAAGGAGAACATTTTTCACCATGAGGGAGATCAAGCATTAGGAGGAGGGCTCAGACAGGTGCAGGGATCTCCATCCTCAGAGGCAGTCAAGCCTCTCTCAAGGGACCAGCACACATTCTGGTCATCCTAGCTGCCCATCACCAGCAACGCTTCCACTCCTCAAGCTTTCGGATGCCCAGCCAGCTCCCTGCTCGATGGACCACCGTTCCTCAGCTGCGGGGGTAGAAGCACAGCAACTAGGGTTATGCAAACACACCGCTGGCCTGAAGGCAAAAAACAGCCACTTACACCAAAAGCACAAATTCAAGCAGTTGTTTGCAGGAGCAGCCTGGGGCAAAACTACTCACTTTTTTTTTTTTTTTACTTTGCTTAAATTCAGTGACTTTGCTAAATCAATCACACTTGAAAGTGACGGTCCCCTTCCCCAAAGCAGAGTTGCTTGGTGCTGTCACTGCACACACCTCATGGCCCCCAGCATCAGCCTGTGACTCCAGCTCTGTTTTGGAAGTCCAGCTGTCCCTGACACCTCTGATTCACTCACGTCCGAACAGGCACACTTCTGGCCNTTGGGAGAAGAGATTGACCCCACCTGGCTAGAACCTCCTTTCAGGGAGTTGTAGAGAGTGAGAAGGTCTCCCCTCAACCTTCTCTTCTCCAGGCTGAACAATCCCAACTCCCTCAGCTGGTCCCCATAAGACTTGTTCTCCAGACCCCTCCCCAGCTCCGTTGCCCTTCTCTGGACACGCTCCAGCACCTCAATGTCTCTCCGATACTGCGGTGCCCAAAACTGAACACAGCACTCGAGCTGCGGCCTCACCAGTGCTGGGTACAGGGGCACCATCACTGCCCTGCTCCTGCTGGCCACGCTATTCCTGATACAGGCCAAGATGCCATTGGCCTTCTTGGCTACCTGGGCACACGCTGGCTCGTGTTCAGCCGACTGTCGACATCTTCAAGGCTTTCTGAACAACCTGAGCTGAAGCACCTTCATCTGGTAACGAGCTGCCACAGCAACATGGTGTGATGGGCTCTGAACTGCCGGGCATTGAGCCTGCAGAAGGAACTGCAAGAAGAACCCAAAATCACAGTTGATCTGCCGAAAAGCTGGTGCTCCTTTAAAACCCCTGCCTCCAGCAGAGAGGAGGGTGCACGGACAGCTCGGAGACATCCATCCCTGGAGGGGTAACGTCAGCTTTAAGCCAGGGTTGGAGGGGTGTTGGGACAGTAAGGCTGACGGCGAGCCATGTCTCCTACCCGAGGAGGGCACAGCTGGAGCGCCGGTGCCTGTCGCTGCCCCCCTCCTCACTGGTGTGGTCTGCACAGCGTTACTCAGGAGCAGTCAGCTTGCTCTCTCAGCACAGCTAACGGAACGAAACACGCAAAGTATTGTAATTGGAAGGATTTGTGATAGGGAGAGGAGGTTTTTTTTAAAGCATGCTGACCTGACTGCTAGAAATTTTGGAAATGGCAGCAACAAAGCCATTAGAGCAGCCCCCTCCCCTCCCTCCCCAGAGTGGAAGCTCTCACGTGTGTGTGCGTGATCACGGCACTTGCAGTTCGCAATCGAGTCCCAGATTTTCCCCACACACAGACAGGACTCGGGAGCGCGCTGGCTTCTGCAGTAACAGAACTCCCTGTGCGTACAGGGGCTGTCACCGAGCGCACCATCAGCAGGACAGAGGGATGAAGGAAGAAAGATAAAACCAGGACAAACAAAACCTCTCTAGGAGAACTCGTCTTCCCCCTTGTTTGATAAGGTTTTTTTTGAAAAATGTGGATGGCTAAGTGGTAGGGTCATCCCCTGCTGGCATTGTCACCGCGTTCAGGGTCCCTGGATGCCCAGGACCAGATTTGGACACAGAATCATGGAATCACAGAATCACTTGGTTTGGAAGAGACCTTCAAGATCATCGAGTCCAACCATAACCTACACTACCAAAACCACCACTAAACCATGTCCCTCAGCATGACATCCAGGCTTCTGTGCATTCACAGCCTCATCTGAGGTCAACCTGGCATCACCACTCCAGGGGACAGCAAGATCTTACCCTGACTCCGCTCTGGCTTCACCCCAGGCGTGCCCAACCTTTCTCTCTCCTGACACGAGCCAGGCACTCAGAGGCTGGACAGAGAGCACAGAAGTCCACGGAAGAAAGCCACAGCTCTGTAATCAATGCATATATTTTTGATAGAGAGAAGGAAATATAATGTGGGGCTGCACAACGAACCAGGAGTACAGAAAACTACCAAAACCCCCAAGTCCTTCCAAACAGCAGGTCTGACTATCCCACACACTGAGATAAAGCAGGGTGGCTGTGCCAAGATCACCATGTGCTGGGGATGTGCATGTATGCAGAATTAAAGTAGGGATTTTACATATTATTTTCTAGGAAACCTTTTATAACGCCTCCCTATTTTGCACAACTGTAACGATTTCTGCAATTCATGGCTGAATAAATACTCAGGAGCAATTCCCACTGTTAGCATTCCCTCTGCACTCAATGCATCATTTTGGTGGCGGTGTTTTTGCAGCGTTGAGGGTTGCGAGGGATCAGCATCAGAGGGAGAAAGTTGAACCCGAGGTCCCCTCGCTCTCGTTTCACTGATAACTTTGGAAGGGATGCTCTGCTAAGGGAAAAGCAGCAGCAAATAATTATCTGCCTGTATCCACCCGGAGCAGTGTTGCATGGCATAAGAGCCAAGCACGCCCTGTCAGAAAACACAGATGGGAAAAGGCAATTTTCAACAGCTCGTAATTCCCTTATTTGGGCGGGTTTTGCCTGTATCCATCAAAACGCACCTTCCACACCTGAAAGCTTTCTTCCACCAGATTTCATACTATCGTACTCCCAGATTTTCATACTCCCACTGGAAAGCAGAGAGGCCTTGGAAAGGCGTCGCAAGCAACTTGAGATGGAAAAAATGTGAGGTTGCTCAGACACAAGGTTGGGAGTATGTTCGCTGGTTTCAGCTGCACGAAAGTTGAACTCAGTTCCCGCCTCTGCGCATTTAAAAGTAACTCGCAGTAAATCAACGGTCTTCCCCAGCTTCCCGGATAGCCGGGGCTCTCCCACTGTGCTCGAGGGCTGCTGCCAACACCAGGCATGCAGCATGAGCACGGAACAGCTTCCAAGAGATGCCAGCGAAGCCACCAGTGACAGAAAGTACAAATAAAACACTGTGAATAATAACCAAGACTGCCTCCAAAAAAAGTCGTTGTCGCCTGCAGGAAAACACAATTCATGTTTTTTTAGTAAAAAATAACTCCGGCCAAGAAATTACAGTGAAGGAGTAAAAATGCATCTTAAAAAGTTGTGAACTGGCAGCAGGGGCTTTAAATTAGTAAACACAAAATACAAGCAGTTGATAAGAGCAGCTAAACTGGGCAGTGGGGAAAACAGGTCCCGTAAGATTAACGGTGACGGGATGGAAATCAAGAATGCAAGAAAAAAGAAACCATAGTAAAGATATGTGCCTGACCCCAAAATACAGCAAAATTGTTTGTGGTGGCATGGAAAGAAAGGGATACATAGCAATATAATGTATGCACAGAAAAGGATTGTTTCATAACTGACACTTCCTTAAAATTTTCCATTCGCCCTGAAAGTAGGAAGAATATCAGCAATCGGCTCCCAACGCCAGGCACGATTAGATAACTTGTACCCAAGAGCTTTAAGAGTCAGCCAAGGAAAACTCTGCAATGTGAGTGCTGGTGTTTCTGAAATCCCAGGGACCAGACACACCGATAACACTGTGGCACACGATCTCAAGGGTATAAAATGTTTAGCTCTCGGCCAAGATGATGGCACCACGGTCGGGGCAAACAGTGGAATCATATCTGACATCATATAAAGTCCCCTGACACATTTTCTTTCTGTTGTGGGGTTTCGTTTGGAGGAGGCTTGGTTTGCTGGTCACTTTGGGATCAGAGTGGGATCAGAGTGGGATCAGAGACACTCGGAGCGCTGCTAAAGCCAACCATCCTCCCAGCCCCATGCTGCAAAAAGTGGTCTTTGGCAATGTGTGCTGCATTAAAGAAACCCATCTGAAAAGCAGAGAGGTTGCTGCAGAGAATGGGCTGAGCGTTACAGCTTGGTATGAAGCTGCAGCACACGGAGCAGCAGGATCCTCAGATGAAGGAGGAAGAAAGTATCCGACACATTGAGTCAGACTTGGAGTTGATGGGAAAACTGTGCAGAGGCAGCGTGGCACAATCAACAAATTCCTGGTCTCTCAGCAGCCGTATAAAAATACGGATACATTTGGACTTCTTAATGCACAGACTGCCCAAACACCCAGGGCTTTTGTCTGCAAGGGTCCCAAAAGTCCTTCTCCCAGGGACCTTCACCGCGTGTTCCCCAGGCTCCCGAAGACCCCAGCAAGGCTGTGGCTGACACAAGGATTTCCTCCATCTGCAGAGGAGATGGGGAAGGCAACCGGGCTTGCCTAGGTGGGAAGCAGCTGGGTTATTCGGAGCAGGGGCTGCGGCTGGAGAAGGGTTTTCTTCAAAGCGCGAGGCGCCTGGAGCAGTTCCAGCCGGGGCTGGGAGCAGGACAGATGGCAGAGCCCCGCTAATCCAGACGGGCAAGCCAAGCCCAGGACTGCACGGCTCCCTGGGACCCTGCCAAGCATGAACTCCCACTTTAAAGGCCCCACTTGCTCTTGCAGATTAACATGGCCCCCCGAGAAGGTCCCATGGGGAGGTGTTCGTGTTTGAGAAGATTCGTAGCCTGTCTGATGAAGGATGCCACACTGCAGAGGAGAGGGGAAAGCAGAGCCGGGCTGGCGCACGGGGTGCATGTCCCACCCCGCTCCTGAGGCAGTCTGCCCTAACAGGGTGCAAAATCCCAAACTTCCCCACTTTCCCCATCCTTCATCCTAGTAGGGCGCGTGCTGCAGCATAGGGATGTTAACGAGGAATTGCCTTATCATTAGGGCTGCATGAGCAAAACTCCAGCTCCTGTGCTCCCAGAGGTGAGGTCTATGTCTTTTCCTCTCTCCTGCTCCTTTTGGCTCTGCCTGCAACACGGAGCCTGGGTTTCCCCAGAAAGGCCATGTTGGGGCCAGGGTGTGTGGATTGGCTGCAGTCAGCTTGCACAGCAGAGCTCTGCTTGGCAGGACAAGGACCGATGGACCCTCTTGTGCAAACAGCAACTCTGCCGGGTGTCCTGGTTTGAGGACAAGCTTTGGACTAAATCCAAGCTCTTCACAGCGTCTCTGTGATGCCAAGGCTCTTCCTGCCTGGTGGCTTCTCCTCCTCCTCTCTCCATGCGGTACTTCTCCCCGCTGCTTTTGTTCCTGTGATTTCATCTGCTCTCATGGGAAACCATCATTAGATGTCTCCCCAGCTTGTTCTCTGACTGTCCTCCCACACAAGGACCTCAGGAACCCTCACACTCTTCACAGCTGGATGTGGAGCCTACTGTCCTCCCATGCTGGTCCCCAGTGCTCTCCAGCTGGACCTGCTGCCCAGCTCTTGGGTCTCTGGCTGGTCTAACACAAGGTGCAGGGTATGTCCCCTGCAGGAAGAAGGTACCAAAAAAGTGATGAGGAGGAAAGTGCTCAGTGGCTGCTGTGCACCAGGAGCTCCTGGTACAGAAATGCCTGAAGCCAAATACGAAGTACCCAGTAGCATGAGGGACATGGACCTTCCAAACCTGTCGGCAAAGCAAGGAGTAGGTACCAGCTTTTTGTGTCCCTGCCTCAAGGAGACGTCACACAACACAGTACATCCCTGGTTATGGACTCCTACAGGTAATAAACAGCGAACCCTACTCACAGACATCATAGAATCATAGAATTGTTGAATCACCTGGGTTGGAAGAGACCTTCAAGATCATCGAGTCCAACCATAAACCTACACTGCCAAACCCACCCCTAACCCATGTCCCTCAGCACCACGTCTGCCCGGCTTTTAAATACCTCCAGGGACGGCGATTCCACCCCCTCCCTGGGCAGCCTGTGCCAATGCCTGAGAACCCTTTCTGTAAAGAAGTTTTTCCTCATATCCAACCTAAACCTCCCCTGGCACAACTTGAGGCCATTTCCTCTTGTCCTGTTGCTTGTTCCTTGGGAGAAGAGATTGACCCCACCTGGCTAGAACCTCCTTTCAGGGAGTTGTAGAGAGTGAGAAGGTCTCCCCTCAACCTTCTCTTCTCCAGGCTGAACAATCCCAACTCCCTCAGCCGCTCCTCATAAGACTTGTTCTCCAGACCCCTCACCAGCTCCGTTGCCCTTCTCTGGACACGCTCCAGCACCTCAATGTCCCTCCTACACTGCGGTGCCCAAAACTGAACACAGCACTCGAGCTGCGGCCTCATCCGGGGCTGAGTACAAGGGCACCATCACTGCCCTGCTCCTGCTGGCCACGCTATTCCTGATACAGGCCAAGATGCCATTGGCCTTCTTGGCCACCTGGGCACACGCTGGCTCGTGTTCAGCCGACTGTCCACCAGCACCCCCAGATCCTTTTCCCCCAGGCAGTTTCCAGCTGCTCCTCCCCAGCCTGTAGCGCTGCCTGGGGTTGGTGTGACCCAAGTGCAGGACCCGGCACTTGGCCTTGTTGAACCTCATCCCATTGGCCTCAGCCCATCGCTCCAGCCTGTCCAGATCTCTCTGTAGAGCCTTCCTACCCTCCAGCAGATCAACACTCCCGCCTAATTTGGTGTCGTCTGCAAACTTACTGAGGGTGCACTCAATCCCCTCATCCAGATCATCAACAAAGATATTAAACAAGACTGGCCCCAAAACTGAGCCCTGAGGAACGCCACTTGAGCATTGCAACTCTATGCTCTCCTCCTGCACCAAAACAGGGAAGAGACAGCAGCTTGCTATGCCGTAAAACGCAGTTGATGCAGGCATAGCAGCAGTAGGTAAGAGCTCGGGGGCAGCTCATGACGTGACCCTCAGGTTGTCTGTGGTCCCCTGTCCAGCCAACACCGCCTGTCTTGGAGGTGGCAACGCACCTGGGGACCAGCAGGGCTGGGGTGGTGCAGCAGTGGTTACTCACCCTTGGGAAAGCACAAGCAGACAATGCACAGCAGCCTTGCTCCTCCCACGCGCCAGGATGCCCAGCTGGCCACCACTGCCCTGCCAGTCCATCCCAGTGCATACAGTGCCACAGTACTGGAACCCAGATGCTCACAGGACTGCTCTGCCTGGTCTACAGCTGAAAATTAAATTAAAACCGCGACAGGGACAGTTAATTAAAGCAGATTAGTGCGAGACTAATTAGGGACGCTGACACTGCAACCATCAAGCCCTGCGATGTTAATTAGCTGTTCATTAATGTCAGCTCCCTGTTCAGTACAGAAATATGAACTGTCGGTCTCCTGGGCTTCATGCACAGAAGAGCACACAGCATCACTCGGTGGCCTCCTCCGAGGGCACGCACAACCTCCCATCACCTCCCAGCAGATGCCATCATCACCAACAGAGGCATCCCTGCCACCACCAACAGCAAGACCCTCACCACCATCAACAGTGAGATCCTCGCCAACACCAACAGGGAGATCTTCACCATCACCCAGCACAGAGCCATGGCCTCCACTGACAGCCAAATACTGTCACAATCCTGAACCACTACAGCCACCAACAGCAAGGAGGTCCTCATCCCCACCCAGCAGCAAGACCATCATGAACAGCATGACACCCCAGCACCACCTGTGAGCATCTGCCATGTCCGTCATTACTGGACTCTATGCCTTGTGCCACCATCAGAAAGCTGAGCGTTGTCCACCCCTAGAACTCCCTAAAACTGGCACCCACTGTCTTCCAAGTCCATAACATGCCAGGAAACATGCAGGACCATCCTTGTTTCCTCTCAGTCTTGACCTTGAAAGGGTACTGGGATGGTGCTGCCACATCTCACCATTGTGCCCATGGTGGGGACACGAAAAAGAAGTCTGGAGAACTCTGGAGAGGCAAAAGTAAAACAAAGGAAATCCACCAGGCTCCTTGGTGTGACTCTCCTTCACCACAAGGACCTCTGTCCTGCCTGGCCTGGGAAAGGCAAAGAAAAAACAAGGGGCCCCAGGATGGTGAGCACACATGGCTGTGTGGGGAGGACACGGGGCTGTAGAGAGGACGCGGTGGCTGCAGGAACTACACAAGGGCTGCAGGGAGAAAGACACGGGTGGTAGAAGCGGAAACAAGGTTACGCAGGGCACACACGGGGCTACGTGGAGCACAAAGGTTACAGGGAGCACACACAGGGGTCACAGGGAGCACACACGGGGACATTAAGGTGTGCAGACGGGGAGGTGTGGAGACAATGGGAATGTGGAGAGCACACATGGGGCAGCTGGGGGAAAACACAGGCTTGTAGAGAGCACAGAGGGGCTGTAGAGAGCACAAACAAGCTGTAGGGTGCACACACAGACTGTGAGGAGCATACGTGGGCTGTAGAGAGCACAGGCAGGCTGTAGGGACGACACAGGGAGCCACGGGATGAACACAAAGGGCTGTAGGCAGCACACACCAGCTGTACGGAGCACGTGTGGGGCTGTAGGCATCAGAAATGGCACTCTGGGGAGCAAAGGCAGGCTGTAGGGAGTAAATACAGGCTGCGGGGAGCACACACTGGTTGTAAGGAGTACACGTGGGCTGTAGGGAGCACACACAAACTGTATGGACCACACGTGTTGTAGGCAGCACATACGGTGTTGTCGGAAGCACCGAGACAGGCTGTGGGGAGCACAGACACAGGCTGGATAAACCTCGTGTGGGGCTGTAGCGAGCGCAGGGGGACTGACAGGAGCAGACACGGGCTGTGGGGAGCACACACCAGCTGTACAAACCACACACCAGGCTGTAGGAGCACAGGCAGGGTGTAGGGAGCACAGGGCGGGTTGCCGGGAGCACACGTGGGGGCTGTAGGGAGCGCACGGGGGGCTGTAGGGAGCGCACAACAGCTGTACAATCCACACACAGAGCTGTAGGGAGCACACGGGGGGCTGTGGGGTGCACACATGGAGCAAACAAAAGGGCTGTAGGGACTACACAGTCTGTAGGGAGCACACTTCGGGATTGTAGGGAGTAAACATAGGTTGTAGGGAGCACACCAGCTGCAGGGAGCACACAGCAGGGTGTCGGGCACATACGCAGGGCTGTAGGCAGCACACAGGGGGTGCAGGGAGCTGTACGCAGCACAGGTAGGGGTGTACACCTCACACACTGTTGGGAGCACACGCAGGCTGTAGGCGGCACACGCAGGGGCGCAGGGAGACCACGCTGGGCTGTAGCAGTACATGCGGGGCTGTAGGGAGCACACAGAAGTGTAGGGAGCACACACGGACCATACAGAGTAAATACAAGCTGTAGGGAGTAACTGCAGGTTGTAGGGAGCACGTGCAGGGCTGTAGGGAGCCCAGAGGGGGCTGTAGGGAGCCCACCAGTGGCCATCAGTGGCCCAGCTTACACACAGCCCACCTGCAAGCCCTGCTGCCACAGGACCTGCCTGCCCCACGCGTCCCCCAGTGGGGCCTTGGGGACACGACTGTCCTCCTGTCTCTGGGGACAGTCACAGGGGTGAGTGCTGAGGAAATGCTCCTGCAGTGGAGTATCTCCCAAATGCATCGCAGCTGCCAGGCTGAACCAGCCCCAAAAAACATGAATGGGCCTTAAACATGGCCACATTTTCCACCACGCAAGCCTGTGCCGATTCCCTCCAGGACCAAGCTGTTTTCACATCCCACCCTGGAAAACCAGCAAGGATGCTCACACCTTCTCCTCTAACCCGTCTCCTACTCCAGCACTACAAGAACCCATTTGCACGACGCATCCATCGCCTTAAGCCAGCTCTGGAGAAAAGAAGTGTCTCGTGCCTGGTGCAAACTGGTGATGGGGTGGGAGTTAAGCGAGGATGTCCTAATGGGAAGCAATCAGACTCCACTGCTTCTCCTCCTCCAGAGCATATTTAGAGCTTTCAGAAGGAAACAAAACTTGTTTATCTTAACGCTAATCAATTTATAGCAATCAAAATAAAACCCATTAGAAGCCATTCCCCATTTGAGTTTCAAAGAGGCTTCTGACCCCAGGAGGCTCTGAGCTGATTGATTAGAAATTTCTGACACTAATGTGTGTCTTCGAAGGGTCCAGTGTGGCTTTAATTCCTCTCTCCTGAGACACTGATCGTGTGTTAACATCTGTCAGCCTCTTCCTGCACTTAGGGGAGGGGAAATTCATGAGCCTACTGAGTTGCATGGCACAGCTGGGGAGAAAGCAGCATTTGCTGGCTTAAACAGCTTCCAGAAATCCCTTGGGGCAAATCATTTGCATGATCCTTTTCTCCTTGGGCAAAAGATGGAGCGCACCAAGAAATAAAAAGCACTGATGCAGAGCAGAGGCAGCAGGTGGAGCGGTCAGAGCTCGGGGCTGGAATTTTGACTTTCGCACCCCAGCTTTGCCCCTGACCCCTTGTGTCCCTGGAAAAGCGCACTCCCCCCTTCCAGGGAAGGGTAACAGCAGAGCACAAACAGCAAAGAAACATCCAGGAAAGATAATTTGTATTTGAAGCTGGAGACAGATGTAGGGAGGAGCCTTCATCCTTCAAGATGGAGCACACTTGGTCCATCAGTGTTTAGTACCATGGTGAAGACTACATCTGTCTCCAGTTGAGATCCGAGTCAAAGCACAGAATCCACTGCTCCTGGTACGGGTTCCTGCATGGCTGAGGCACAGGAGCTGCATGTGCAGGCACAGACTCTGCCCTGCAAGACATGCTGCCTTGAGGGCATCGCCCCTGGTGATCACAGACCCATTTGCTGGAGCTGGACAAACACAGCCGGGCAAGAAAGCGTATTTCTTGGCAGGGAAGTTGAAATAGCTGACCCAGTGATGGAGGGATTCTACCCGTTTGCTGCCATATTTCTTTGTTCGATGCAAAAAAAAAAGCTGAGGGAGGTCCTACGTGTGTGCAAACGCATTTAGGCTAAGGGTACACATGTGGTCACGTCACCTGCACGGGGGTGATCGAACAGCGTAATCCCTCGCATGCTCTTCCATCTGCACACAGAAAAAGGGTGGAGAAGAGGTGGTAAATCTGTCCGTGTGAAGGAGACGCCACAAAGACCGGCAGGCAGAAGACTCCCTGCTGCCCCCGCCTCCCCCCTGCAGCTTGCCCTCCCCAGTACCAGCCCCCTCTGTGTTGTTCCCAAGCAGGACCGACTGCCTCTCACTTTCAGCAGATTAAAGCAACTAATCTAGTTAACAAAAGCAAATCAGCCCAAACGAGCCGCTCTCCCCCGCAGCAGGGCAGTGGGTCACCAGGAGCAAAGCTCCCTGCCCCGTGCCTGGAGCTGCCTCTTGGTGAGGACGCGGAACCGCTGCTGCTGCAGCAGCCTGCCATGCACGGCTGGGCCCCCGGGGGCACGCAAGGCGAGGGGGCATGCGAGGGTGCGCCGGGGATTCGGCAGGAGCCTGCAGCGCCTGCCCCCACCTTCATCCCAGAGGCAATCAGCCAGGTTCGCCACGCCAGCCCCGGGTGCAGGATGCACCCCTGTGGGACATGGAAAACTGGTCCAGGGGCAGCAAAGTCAGCTGGTGTGAAGCCCCCGAGGAAGGAGCAGGGTACGGCAGTGGGGTTCAGGGAGGGTAGTGATGGGTGTCTTGGGGTGCTCTGGTGGATGCTGTGGGCTTGGCTTGGGGCAAGACACTGCAGACAGCACATCCAAAGGACGCCGCGCTGTAGACTTCACAGAATCATAGAATGGTTTGGGTTGGAAGGAACCTTAAAGACCATAGAGATCCAACCCCCCTTCCCTGGGCAGGGACACTCCCACTAGACCAGGTTGTTCCATGCCCCGTCCAACCTGGCCTTGAACACTTCCAAGTATGGGGCAGCCACAGCTTCTCTGGGCAACCTGGGCCACTGTCTCACCACCCTCACCGTGAAGAATTTCTTCCTAATATCTATTCTAAATCTCCCCTCTTTCACTTTAAAACTGTTCCCCCTCATCCTATCACTATGTGCCCTTGTAAGAAGTCCCTCCCCAGCATTCCTGGAGCCCCTTTAGGGACTGGAAGGGCCTTTAAGGTCTCCCTGGAGCCTTCTCTTCTCCAGGTTGAACAACCCCAACTCTCTCCGCCTGTCCTCCCAGCAGAGGGGCTCCAGCCCTCTGATCATCTTTGTGGCCTCCTTTGGACGCTCTCCCACAGGTCCACGTCCTTCTTGTGCTGACTCCAAAGCTGGACGCAGTACTCCAGTGCTACCATCCTTCAGGCCCTTCTGCAACCCAGGACGAGTGTCTCTGCTGCAGACACCGGCGGGAGGAACCGCTGCCTGCCAAGCTGCTGGACTCAGTCGTTGCACAGGTTTCACACCCCTTTGAACACCTCCCTCCTCCTCTACCAGTATCTCCAGACGGGTATTCCAGTGCCCGCGGCTCTGGCGTCCAACTCCTGCGACACCGACACAGGATGGGAGGCAGAGGAAGGGCTGTTGGCAATGCCTGCACGACGGTCCCCTCAGTGGGTACTACCTGTGGAGACGGGGGTCTGGCCACCAAGCTGACACTGCCCACTGCTCTCACAGGCCCTGCTGGGTCTTCTCAGCCCCCCCTGGGCTGGCTGGTCCCTCCACAGCCTTGTACGGATTTGGGGGCTCTGGACCCCAGCATCCCACACTTTATCCAGGTGCCCTTTGCTGAGCCCGACGGCTGGTCCTCACCTAAAGACCAGTTTCCTGCAACAAACTGTCTTGTTTTATGTACTCCCAAACATGGAGAAGTCCCTCTTTTCTCATTAGCTTGCTCTAGTGGTTAATCACTTAGAAACACATGCCTAATTTTTTTTATTTGTCTAGCTTCAGTTTAACACTACCGCTTCTTGCTATCTCTTTCTTTGCCAGATTAAGAAGCCCTTTAGAGGCTGGTGTTTCCTCTTGGTAATCATCTCATCTCTTCATCTTTTTTTTGAGCTCTTTCAGTTCCTCACGGAAGGGCATTTTCCATGGGTCTTGGGACCATGTTTTTGTTTCTTGGCAGCATCCTCCAGGTTTATTTCCAGTATCCCTCCTGCACTGTGGAGAGCAGGGCAGCTGACAGCCTTTGACAGCCGGATGTCCCCACGCTGGATGCCACCCCTCTCGCCTAGGTCTGCTCACGTGGAGGCATTTTCCTGACCTCAGTCAGAACATGCAAATTTTGCATTTAACTTCTCCATATGAGGTGTGACTTAGCACAATGTCCCAGACCTCACCACTCACAGTTTCGCAGGTCTTCTCAGCAGAGATTTTCAGCCCCCTGCTAGATGCAGTTACAGCAGGTCTGGCTCTGAGCGCCGGTGACTCCTGGTGAGGTCTCCTGTCCCACCACGCCACACTACCACCTGAGGAACGTATTTAGACCCCAAACTGGCTTCAGCATTGAACCAAGGGTTCTCTACCCACCTCCAGTGCAGAGGTGAAGTTGGCTCCATGGTCATGGCACATGAGTTTTCATGGCAGCCCAGCAGGACTGAGTGAGAAGAGACTCTGGGATCTCCAGGCCAGTCCAGGCTGAGTGCAGCCCGACCAGTGACTGAGTCCCGTCCTAAACCAGGGCAGCCGTGGCTGCATGCAGCCAAGCCTTGGAAATCCCTGAGGACAGTGATGCTCAACCTCTCTCGGGAACTATCTCAGCCATTCTGGGCTTCTCAAGCTGCAGCTTGTGGCTGCTGTCCCTTCCTAAACGATATGGCACCATTGATGGGGGCTTGGCCCATCCTCTTTCAATTGCCCTGCACAGACCTGTAGCTGTGCTTAGATCCCTTCTTGGGTTTTTCTTCACCAGGTTCCCTCTGCACTGCTGAAATCTCCTTGTGCCAAGCTCCAGCCAAGGGCTGAGCAACCCAGTCGGTCAAAGCTGCATTCCTCCGCCCTTCCGCACAGCACGTGACGCAATTGTCCTCTGATGGCTGCTCAGACTTTGGGAAAGAGACTCCTGAGACAAGAGATAAAGTGGCTCTGCTAGCCTAATAGTGGTTGAAGAAACTGCACTGAGATGTGGAACCGAGTTCGACATGTCCAAAAAACCATCACGCGGGCAAAAAATCTCGGCAACATGATGTGTTTCCTAGTGGCATCCAGAGCTCAGGCCCACTAAAGATGACCAGCTTCTGCGTAACGCATTAATAACACCCCCATGAACTCACATATTCATGCAGGTATGGAGGATGTCGATCATCGTGGTGCTGGAACAAGGAGCCACCCTGACCACCCACCTGCAGGCTGGAGCAGGGGGTGATGAATGACATGGCGTAGCCCCCTGATGTCCTCAAATTAACCGGGTTTACCAGAGCTAAAGCCACTCGCAAAGAGTGACAGCAAGATCTCAGGGTGCTGAGTGACTGGGCAATAACACAGCAAATGAAATTCAGTGGTGACAAAAGGAAACTAATGCACTTGGGGGAAAAGAGCCATAATTATACAAACACAATGATGGGCACTAAATTAGCTATTAACATGCAGGGAGGAGATCTCAGCAGCACTAGAGATAATTCTCTGAAAACATCAGTTCAAAGCTCATCCATCATCAAAAAAAATGAGAAAATGTAAGGAATTATTAAGGAACACAGTGCAAAACAGGAATGTTATTAAGCCATTGCACGGAGCCACATTTTGAACAGTTTTTGCAGTGGTGGTCAACCTTACACAAGGTCACAAGGTAGATGATAAAAATGATTAGGGCTACAGAGCAGCTTCCATATGGAGAGTCAATCAACTCAGGACCTGCCATTTGAAAAGAGACCACTCAGGGAGGTATATAAAGCCATCAGGAACATGGGAGACATGAATTGGAATAGATTGCTTGCAATTTCTTACAGTACGCAAGGACGTATTTTTTGATGTGGTGCATAATTAAATTGCATAACTTACTGCCACAAGGCACTGTGAGCACCAAAAATATGGACAGCATGCCAGAAGACAGGAGGCATCAGCACTCTACCCATTCCTCATTTCTCCTGCCACGTAGCCAGTACAGACATTTGCAAACCAATAAACACCAAGGTGTTTCTGGAAAGGTCATTTTTTCCATCACACACGCAGTCATGTCTAACACGTGCGAAACTGTCTCTCGGACACCTCCTGGATCAACAGATCTGGGTCTGCCCAGACCGACTGATCAGCACCCATGGGACCTCCAGCTACCACAAGCTGCAGCCAACAGTTTCACGGAATCATAGAATGGTTTGGGTCGGAAGGGACCTTAAAGACCATCGAGTTCCAACCCCCCTGCCCTGGGCAGGGACACCTCCCACTACAGCAGGTTGCTCCAAGCCCCGCCCAACCTGGCCTTGTACCTCCAGGGATGGGGCAGCCACAGCTTCTCTGGGCAACCTGGGCCAGGAGCTCACTACCCCCATAGAGAAAAATTTCTTCCTGAGAGCTAATTTAAATCTCCCCTCTTCCAGTTTGAAGCCATCCCCCCTCATCCTATTGCTACATGGCTTTGTAAAAAGTCCCTCCCAGCTTTCTCGCAGGTGCCCTTCAGACACTGGAAAGCTGCTCTAAGGTGTCCCTGGAGTCTCCTCCAGGCTGAACAACCCCAAAGTTTGCCAAGGGACGTGCCCTGGAGGATGCCCATTTCTAAAGCACGCTCCATCCCAAAATATGTACTTTTTGGTGAGCCAAGAACACCAACACCCGGAACAGAAGCTAGAGAGGCTGCCAAACGAAGGTACAACTCTACCGAGCTGTCTGTGAGCAGAGTGCCCTCCTTAGTCAATGGGATAAGGACAGTCATGGTCTCTCATGAGAACAGCAGGACCCGCAGCATGACGTTGCACTAAGGACCATTGTCTGTGTCCCCATAGCTCCAGCATCCCATGACATTGCACTAAGGATCACGGACTGTGTCCCTGGAGCCCCAGCATCCCACAGATCATAGACTCATAGAATCACCTGGGTTGGAAGAGACCTTCAAGATCATCGAGTCCAACCATAAACCTATGCCAAACCCACCCCTAACCCATGTCCCTCAGCACCACGTCTGCCCGGCTTTTAAATACCTCCAGGGACGGCGATTCCACCCCCTCCCTGGGCAGCCTGTTCCAATGCCTGAGAACCCTTTCTGTAAAGAAGTTTTTCCTCATATCCAACCTAAACCTCCCCTGGCACAACTTGAGGCCATTTCCTCTTGTCCTGTCGCTTGTTCCTTGGGAGAAGAGATTGACCCCACCTGGCTAGAACCTCCTTTCAGGGAGTTGTAGAGAGTGAGAAGGTCTCCCCTCAACCTTCTCTTCTCCAGGCTAAACAATCCCAACTCCCTCAGCTGGTCCCCATAAGACTTGTTCTCCAGACCCCTCACCAGCTCCGTTGCCCTTCTCTGGACACGCTCCAGCACCTCAATGTCTCTCCTGTACTGTGACACCCAAAACTGAACACAGCACTCGAGCTGCAGCCTCATGTGAACGCTGATGTGAACGCTGCAGCCATGGAACCTCTGAAGCCCCAGCCTTTGCCCTTGCAATGGGTGTCCAACCCTGCCCATACACCACCCATGCTAAATCTGCAGCTCAGCGCCTGCGTGTGCATTTAAACCCGTTCAAGGAGGCAGCTCCAACTCTTCTGCTGGCCTCCAAGAGCCTTCTGTGGAATAAGAAACCACCCTAAAACAGATCAAAAGATGTCTGCAGGAGGCTGTTTAAGGGGAAAGAGCTTCTGGGCTTCCCATTTGAGGGGTATGTTTCCCTTCATGCTCAGCCCAGTGATTAGTGCTCGCCAGGGAACTGGAGCTGCAAAATGAATTTGAGAAGACAGAGCAGTGTCAGGCTGTTAGTAGCTCAAAAAGGATCTCGGCTCCCCTGAGCCTGAAGTCTGAGCACTTACCATTCAGATTTAACAACCAAACACTTCCAAGGCAGGCGGTGGCCTGCCTGCTAGCCTCTCCTGCCCCAGCTCCTCCCCAAGGAGACCATTAGCACCTGAAAATGGAGAAGCCACGGCCTTGGCTGCAGCACCTGGGGTTGGCCACAGCACTGCAGAGTGAGGCTGGATCCGTATGAGAGCCAGGGCTACAAGACAGCTTCACGCACCGCCGCTGTGCTGGGGCTCATATTTTTGGAAACAGCATCCCAGAGGGCTGCAGTGGATGCTGCTTGTTCTTGTGCCAGCCCTGACTGTTTTGGAAAGTTTGGTTAGGCTCCATTTGGCTGCCTCCGAGTTATTTGAGCACAGAAAGGGGGGTTATTGGTTACAGGAGGTTTTGGATTTTTTCTTTTTCCTGAGCATGGTTCAGTCGAGAAAGCACAGATTTGTCCCGCCTGGTGCAGCTCCTGCAGTGAGGCAAAGCAGCCGCTTTACGTACGCGCGCAAAGTCACCACTAACTCAGCAGAGCATTATTTAAAAGGACGCGTTCAGAGCTTGCAGCCGGGGTCTGCTCCTTCCCGTCTCTGCAGCCGGGGCAAAAGCCACCTTCTCTTCAGCCCAGATGCCTCCATCACCATCCACTCCCCTCCGCTTCTCTTCACGCCTCCAGCAAAAGCCGCTCTCCCCGAGCAGCGCAGCGCCACGCGCTGCTTTGCCATGCGGAAGGTTTTGCAGGAAACCCAGAGATGGGCAGTGAGGGTGGCTCCAAGCTGCCCTGCGGAGCCTGCGCTGCACCTCAAAACACCCCGGGGGCCTGGGCTGCCCCCTCCTCCTCCTCAGCTGCCTGCTAGCCCTAATGCTGGTAATAAAGAAACCTCTGTGCGTCTCCAGGGAAGCGGGACTCGGAGAGGGGCACAAAGACTCCCGCAGCTGTGTGTTTGCAAACAACCCAGCTGAGCTGTGAAGAGGGGCTGAAAGCAGTAATTGTCTTTAATTAAAGGAGGTTGGAGGCATCTCAAGCTTCGACAAAAGACATTTCCAGTCTGCTAGCAGCTCCAGCACTCATCGCTGCTGCAGCCGCAACCCGGCCTGCAGGTTCGAAGGTGGCGCAGGGCAGCGGGGACGCGGGCGGGCCAGCCCGAGGGCGCGGATGCAGCGGTGCCAGGGCGATGCCACACACCCGCCGGGCACGAGAGACACGCACGGCTGCGCTTCACGGAGGATCCAGCAAGTCAGCTCACAGCAGGACAAAATATCTGGGACCCCCGCAAGGCTCGCACTTTGCACCGGCTCTGAGCCAGATGTGCCCGTGTCAGGATCCAGCAGCTGCCTGAAGGTGTCCCACCATCCCGCTCAACAAGTCCGCATGTGTTTCTGCCCAGGGATGGCACCTCCACCCTGGCTGGTGACTTGTCCCTGTGCCGATCTGCCCTTGTCACCCTCCCACAGTGGCACCTGCACCCCACGGTACTGCACCGGGGAAGCCACGACGCACACAGAGGTGACGCACACAGGGAGAGCCTGCGGACTGAATGCCAAGAGAGCTACTGTTGCAGCTCCTCCCAGGCTAATTAACTAATTCTGCTTGTTAGCGAGCTACCTGGGCTGGCACGGAGCTCTGTCATGATGCTGCATCCTTGTGAGCTCACGCTGGGTTAAGCAGTCCCTGCCACAGCAGGATCACACCCCTCGCCGGACACCCCTCTGGAAGGATGCTGCTCCCCAGAGCCCCCTGCCAGGGCTGGCCCTTGCTCCCAGCCGTGCTCTGCGCTGCAGGAACACACAAAGCGAGCTCAGGGTACCGAAATGTCCTCCTTCCCTCCTCTCCTCCGCACGCAGGGATGAAGGTGCCCAGGGAGGGGTTATTGCCCACCATACGCTGCTTCTTCCCTTCCACCCACGTTTGCTTTTGGCCTTCCAGCGCATCGGAGCTGCAGGAAATCATGGCTCTGGTTTCCATGGAAACCCCATCTCGGCCTTCCCCCCCCCAGATGTATGCAACACAGTCAGGCTGGCGGAGCAGCGATGGTCCCACGTGTCCCGCTACCCCATCCCTGCATGGGGAACCTCTTCCTGGCTTACAAGAAGGCGCTTCTGACTCGATCTCATGGCAGTGACCAAGGCAGCCTTGGTGTCGGGCAGCCTGGTCTGGAGGGAAGACTGGTGCTGACTAGGTCTCGGTACTGGGGCCAGTTCTCTTTAATATCTTTATCAACAGCCTGGACAAGGGGATCGAATGCAACCTCAGCAATTTTGTGGGTGACACCAAGTTGGGCAGGAGTGTTGATATCCTTGAGGGTAGGATGGCGCTACAGAGGGATCAGGACAGGCTGGATCGATGGGCCGAGCCCAATGGTGTGAGGTTCAACAAGGCCAAGTGCTGGGTCCTGCACTTGGGTCGTAACAACCCCGTGGACGCTACAGGCTTGGGGAGGAGCGGCTGGAAACTGCCTGGCAGAAAAGGACCTGGGGGGTGTTGGTCAACAGCCGGCTGAAGATGAGCCAGCGTGTTCCCAGGTGCCCAACAGCATCTTGGCCTGTACCAGGAACAGTGTGGCCAGCAGAACCAGGGCAGTGATCGTCCCCCTCTACTAGGCACTGGTGATGCCCCACCTTGAATATTGTATTCAGTTTTGGGCCCCTCACGCCAATAAAGACATTGAGGGGCTGGAGCGTGTCCAGAGAAGGGTGATGAAGCTGGTGAAGGGTCTAGAGAACAAGTCTTGTGAGGAGAGGCTGAGGGAACTGGGGTTGTTCAGTCTGGACATGAGGAGGCTGAGGTCCCGAGTAACAAGTGATGGGACAAGACGAAACGGCCTTAAGTTGCGCCAGGGGAGGTTTAGGTTGGATATTAGGAAAAACTTCACCAAAAGGGTTATCAAACAGGCTGCCCAGAGCAGTGGTGGAGTTGCCATGGCTGGAGGTATTTAGAAGCCAGGCAGATGTGGTGCTGAGGGACACGGTTTAGTGATGGTTTTGGCAGTGTTAGGGTGATGGTTGGACTCGATGATCTTAAAGGTCTCTTCCAACCTAGACTATTCTACGATTCTGCTGCCAGAGAAACGTGTCATGCTAACCTCATTCTTTAGGCAGGACTGAGCAGCAGAACAGCACTTGCATCCAGTCTGAACCCTCTGCTCAGCTTTGCATGCTGGGCTCTGGCTGTGTTCCCACACATACCCCCTCTTTGCACACTCTGCCCGGTATCTGCCTTGCAGCTGGAAGCACGGGAAAACCAGTCCTCACCCATGGGCAAATCCCCACTGTGGCCTCTGCAAAGGTGCAGAGAGCCAAAGGCACCCAAAATTGTTAAAGCTGTTGAGCAGGCACAAGGCTGCGTGTGAAGTGCACATGCACTGGGCTCAGCATGTCCTAGAGGAACCACCGTGCATGCTGGGCAGGTCCCCATGCACATATTTTTGCCTGGGAAATCCTGGAAAGAGCAGCCGCACTCTAATTCGAGAGTAACAAAAACAAGCTGGGATCGCTTCCATCTGAGCCAGACAGCAAAAACCTTTCCAGAAGCAAAAAAAAAGACCAGTTCTAATTATAGGGTATCCTGAAGATACACACGCTTAGATTTGTCACTCTATTTGCAAATCAACAATCCTCATGGTGGCAACACAAGGAAGTAGTGGGCATGATAGAAGTTCCTCTTCTGGCCTCCTAATCCTCTTTATAAAGCAGAACAACCAGTGCAAGCAGTAACCAGGGGCGAACTGGTGCACTCTGCCGCTTCCAGTGCCGCAGACCTTTTGCAGGTCCTAAGGCTGGGATTTGCACAGCCGCAGCTGGAAGGCTGAGCTCGAGAAAGCCTGGAGATTATTTTTTTCTACAACAGCTACCCCGTCTCTTATTCTTCAGGCGGTGCCATAGGTCCGCTCCTAGGGTGTAAATTGAGAGTAAAACACCAACGTTATTGCTCGGATCAATGTCCGAGCTGACGTCGGTGACGGTAATGGCATAACCACCGCGCTTGAGAAGGTGACTGAAAATTACAGCATTGCTCACCTCCTCCCAACACGAGCAAGGCTGGTGAGGCACTGGAAGTGCACTGTGGACTGCAAGTAGCAATGCAATGGCAAATACAGGCAATTTTTAATCCATCATTTGGGTGCACAGCAGGGAAAGGTGAACAAGAAGCTTCTCTGGATGTGAGTCATTCCCCGAATGTTTTCTCCTAATCCTGTTTTCCCTTCTTTTACTCTGTTTCATTAACAAGGGCTGCGCGTATACACCAAAAGGCTCTGAATTAATTTTGCTCGCCGTGTTGCAAGGAAAAGCCTGCAGCAGTAGCGTTTCCACTGCAGTAAACCCTCCTAAGCTTCATGCCTTCAGCTACAGGAATCCTCTGGGAAATGGCTGGCATGAGAGAGCAGCTCCAGCATCCACCGCCTGGGCAGCCCGAGGCATCGCCTCCTCCTCCTCCCTCATCACACCTCCCCGCAACCCAAACATGGTGCTGTAGGATCCTGTGACACCCGGGGGGGGGATCGATGGGGTGGTTATCTGCCAAAATAATGCTTTTGATCATGGTTACAGCAATATGGACGTCTGGAGAATTGTCACCAGTGCATAAGACTGGAGGAATAAGGATAAAGGGAGGGGAGGGGAGGGAAAGGGGCAGTGGAAGGCTCATGAGGCTCACTGAAATGCCTCAAGAGAGAGATCAGCACCTTAAAAATCCCTGGATATGGGTCTGATGCCCAGCAATGTCCCGCATCCTGCCTGTCCCTTGATGCTCCATGCGTGTGGACACTTTGGGCAGCTGCACGGGACACCAGCCCACGTCCATCTGCTCTGCATACCCCAGGAGGACGCAGACACTGTGCCTGGGAACGGCTCTTGTGAAGGGCACGGAGAAAGGTGGGACAGCATGATGGAAACCACCTGCTGACGGCTGAGAGCAAACATGCCCCTGATGCTGCACAGACCCTTCCCGCGTCTCCACAGAAAGCCTCCTGGAGAGCCAACGCCGTAAAAAGGCAGCTATCGTGCATTTAATGGAGTGTGCCGTTTGCTGTTTGACAAATATTATCTGTTACTACAGCCGCTTCAGAAGTTGCTACAATCTTTTGAAAAGCCATCCAGGCTGGGAGAAATGCCATTTGGAGCAGAGCATCCACGTTATTCTACTTTATGGGCTCCACTTCAGGCTGCACTTTAATTCTTAGTAATCTTGAGGGTTCGGGCATTCTGATAGTTGGAGACGAATAAAGCCTTTATCACGTGTCCGTTTATTGTTCATCCTGCTCCTGTCTCCTGTCACAGCTGCAGGTGTAACAGCCGTGGTACTCCTGGGATCACACCGTTTTGCAAGGAAGTTCCTAGCTTTCGTTCCAGACTTAAAAACAGTTTTCTTGAACACCGGGTCTCTGTAAGCTCTGAATGTGACAAAAGTCTGAAAGTGCAAAAAGACTTTGCAAGTACGAGCTTGTCGTCCTTGAAAATTGTCAGCACCCATGTACTGAAGAAGCAGATATTCCCTCAAAATGCATTTTGCCATTATTTGAAGCCATTGCCCACCAAACCCTGTGGACCTCGAATGGGACCCTCACCTTGTGGTCCAGGCATGCCCGTCACGCCCCCCCCCGGCTGCCTCTGCAGCATCTCAGTGGTACCCACAGCCCACCACGGAGGGATGAGGCAGCCTAATGGTGTGGCATGTGCTTGAGTGTTGGCCAACTGAAACCATGAGATGGATTTTTTGCAAAGGTCTCACACAAGGAGCTAAACCAGTATCTCCAGTTTACCTCCAAGGACTCCGGAAAGATGCTGACACCTTGGCAGGTGTCATTTCAAGCCATCAAGGCAAAGAAGTGCTCCCTGTCTTTGAAGACCTTGCTTCAGAGACTGGAAAGGGTTTGCAGGAGTCACCTAGTGCAGAACACATTGTGTGCACACAACATGGTTTCAGGTGCCTTTCAAATAAAAGGATGTGGGAGGAGTTGGTAGCTCCAGGTCTCAGTAGGACTTTTTTCTGTCTCCTCTTAACAGGGTGCTTTCCAAGATCCAGTCACTTACAGTTTCCTGTTCATGTTGTACCTTGCTCCCCATTTTCCAGCCCGTAAGACCTGCCATTCTGCAAAGCACCAGTTTCTCCTGTACTACCGCCAATTTCCCCACTTCTTGGGCAGACACTGAACTCCAGTAAAGGCATCCGAGCTGGGTGAGCACGGGGCTGACGCTCACTTGGAGAAAGACTCCTGCTGAAGCTTGCCAGTAGGGAGGAAAACAAGGATGCTGGTTCCAGAGCCTCTTCTGTTTGTAAATGTATTTCCAGTGTGGTCACAGCCCACCCAAAGCACAGCACTGCTCTCCAGCCCTGCCTTAAATCAGCTCCTGGCCACAATCCACGGTCTGCTGGGCTGTGCAGATGTGTTTCTTTTCTTTTTAATACTTCACAACATTTTTTTGTTTTTTATTTTCTTTTCTTAGATACCAGTTCCCCGAATGTTGAGAAATGAAGGCGACGAGGGTATGCCTCAGACTCACTGGAGGGCTCCCACTGCACTTCTGCCTGGTTTTGCTCCGCATCCTTCAGCCAACTCCTTCCTTACAGTGTTTAAGTTTTAACACCTGCCCACACAAGGACTGGGTATCATGGCTTTGGTGTGACCAAACTCAAGGTGTCCTTCAAAATGTGAAAACGTTGTGTATTTTACTTGGCCAAACCTAATTTAACATTGTTTGAAGTTTGGTCTATGTAAACACAGCCACCGTGTGAGCTATGAAACACTTTGATTCCATTCCTAACCTTTATGGGGACTTTTAAGTATACTTTACAGTGATAAACTATGTTTCTAAGGCATATGGGGAACAATAAAGAGTTTCCCTGGAGCTAATTAAGCTAATCATGGCTTCTAGGCTTAATTTTCCGTATGATTTTTACCTTGCATCACTATAATAAAATAAATGTGCTCTTACAAAGCCATCATCTGACATCAGACTAACTTTAAATTGGTATCTTTCTCTGCAGAGAATTGTCTGAGGGTATTTCCCAAAATCAGACATTCAAAATAATCTCTTGGGTTTGGCCCAACTCACAGAAAGCTCTCAAATAAAATAATAATAAAAAAATCCACAAAAGCAGCATTTTCTCCAATTTTCTTCACGTTACATATGATGAAGAATATTGTCCTCTTGCTCCATAAAGATTCAGCATTATGCTGAGTTCAGGGAAAAACCCTCCTTGTCCCCCTCTGAGTGCTTTGATTCAAAGGAAAAACTGATGGTAAAAAACACATTCCCTTCATTTTATGGCAATAATGAGTTAAAATCCTGGAAGCCTGGGCCTGGATCCCAGCTATTCATTCCAGTTCCTATTAATGTTTACCATTTTTCTCAGAAAAGAAAAAAAAAAAAAAAAGGAGGCTTATGAAGGAGAGAGAGGAAAAGCAGGAATAAATGTTGCTCTCCTGCTGCTGTCGGCACAGGGTGCTGCCAGAGCCTCTATTCCCCGCTCACATAGGCGTAGAAAGAGCAGGAATGTGGTATTTGATCTAAAATGCTGTTTCATCTATAAAAATAAGTCAGGGGGAGATTTTCTTATCGGTACAGATGTCAGCTCCGTGAAAGCACCCATGTTACAACGGGGCTCCTGTCCCTGCAGCCCAGACACAACCAGCGCACGAGGAAGGTTCAGAGGGGACATCACTCTTCCTTCGGTGGAGACCCTCTGGCTCTGCTTCACCCACCTTCTCCCAGCACAACAAAATGCCCCGGAGTAAGGACAAGGGGAGGAACCTGTCCCAAAGCGGGAAGGGGAGCAGAGACCTTCCCTGCAGCTCTGCGGGGGAAGACCTTAAGCAGAGAGAAGAAAGGACTCGTGCAAAGGGAGTGGGGAGCATCAGCTATGGCAGATAGTGGCAACGGAAAACTCCACCACGTCTCTCTGAGAAATCCTGGGAATGACCATCATTTTCATCAGGAAACTCCCAATGGGTTTTGCTGGATTTGAGGTCTCCAACCCAAGGGACTCACAACCTGCCCATACTAATAAATGAGAATATGCTGTTCCCCTTCAAGCTTCCAGCAGGCCACTCTCGGGTTATCTTCTGCAGCCTGCTGGAGTCTCTCCTACTCCTTCACAACAGGGCTGGGAGTGCTCTGTAATGCTCCTGTTGTTCAAAAATCACACTCATGCCCTGGAAAACCTCATCTCCTTCCCTTCTCTACAGAGAAAACACTTTAGTGGAGGGGCTCAGCCCAACCCTTGTCTTGAAAGCAAAACGAGAAAGCAGTTCGTATTTCCTCTGCCTGCTTTTGGCCACGAAGGTCCAGTCCCTCAGAAGCAGCGTTTCCTATTCCAAGGGGAGTCATCCGTCTCCCTCCTTCAGCAGCAGATGTCCTGCCCCATTCCTGGACCACCTGTGGCCTCCTTGCGAGGTCAGCGTCTCCTGGTGCTTCCGACTGACAGGAAAGAAATGCCTCAGCCCTCCCATCTGACACCCCTGTGCTCTGCTAGACTCCCCCTGCTCCTGCTCCAAACTTCAGAAGCCCAAATGCTACCCAGGAATGTGCAGAGGAGAAGCCGGCATCTCCTCCAGCTCCAGGGTGCACCAAGCAGGCTTGGAGTGGTTAACACTGAGCAGCTGCAATCCCCACCACTGCCCTGACCAGATTCACAACACGGAGGGGTCAGCAAGAAGCAGGAGGGAGAAGAATCAAAGCAATGGGAAGAAAGACGCTGTATTCTTGCTTCCCAGATGGAGAGGGAGGAGAGGGAGAAGCCCAAGGAGCAGTATCCACAATGACATCGAGCCACGGCCGGCTGGGAGCATTCAAATTGTCAACAACCCTTGTAGAAAAGGCAGACAAATTCCTGTTTTGTACTTGGGAAGAAGCCAGGTGATGTAATCATCTTATAGGATGATGGTGAAATACTTTCCATTCCAGCAGTAATTCAAGATGTTAAATAGCAGCTACTAAAGTTAAACGTTGTTAAATCAGTATGTCGGGACAGCATCCACCTAAGAGTTTTTAAAGACATGGCTGATGAACCAGTGGGCAGTTAATGTTCATTTTCCACACGCTGTGAAGTAGTAGGACGTTTCAGAGATGTAGGAAAAAGCTATTTGTTAAATGAGGCAGTCCTGGCTATTTTAGGACTGCCACCGCAACGTCAGTACCAGTCAAATAAGGATGTGCCCGCTACAGGGTTCAGTCAGCGACGGATTAAAGGAAGGTAGTAATAGTAGTGCCAACCTACGTACATTTATGGAAAACAGATTAAGGCAAATTAGGCTCGTACAGTTTTTTGATGCAATTACAAGATTGCCTGGGAGAGGTAACAGTGTTAATGCAATGCACCCAAACTTCTGCAGCGCGTTTCCCTTGGTAACACATGATATTTTGATTCAGAAATTAGAGGGTCCACCGACACTGTGGGACATACTCAATGCATTAAAATTTGGCAAGCTGATACCGCGATGGTCTGAGATCTAAGCAGGGAACGTGCAGAGAGCGGGTCTGTTTCTACTAGAGCCAACAAATTTGGTTCTTGCCTCTGGGCTATTTAACATTTTTATCACTGACCCAGGAGAAAGCCCAAAGCACTCCCAATAAAGTTAGCTGATGACATGGAAGTTGTAGTGTGGTAAATACTGAAGATGATGGGTTCCTGATACACAGCAATCTGGTTGCCTCAGTAAGCTGGACACAAGCAAGGAATGTGCCTGTCAGTGCGAACACGCGTCAGATCACACCTCCCGGGACAAGGATGCAGGGCCACAGCAGTTATCTGCTCCCAGTCCCGCTGGGAAGGACAAGGATCCTACAAAAGCACCCAGAAAAATGCCATTGCCAAAGTGGTTAAAGCAAAGGGGGGATGCAGGAAGAGGGAAATCTCAGCACTGTGGCACTCAGCTACGAGCATCCTGTACATGGGATGGTGGATCTGCCAACAGGAAGGCTAAAGCACTGCCAGGGGCCAGGAAAAGCCAAAAAAAAATGGCTGAAAACCTGACCCAAGGATCACTCTTAAACAGGGACACAGAAGGCTGAGGTGCAGAGATGGACAAAGCTCACCGAGGTCTGACTGCCAGGCACAGCCAGGGGTAAGAAGGCAGGAGCAACCGCTGGAAGTGTTTAATGGGCAATTCTCCATCCCGAAACATTTACATCATGACTGGCTGTATCTGCTCTGGCTCAACCAGGAATGCTTCCTGTAAGAACTTAATTACCCCGAGGGCCTTACAATTTATTGGCTGGGTTAGTATTATCAGTGGAGGCCCAGACCTAAAACAGGCATGGAGCCATAAATAGCCTCTTATCTTCCAAACATCACGTACTTACGGGACGTGACTGTCAGACAGCTAGGACTTACCCTTCTCCATCACATTAGAAAGCTGCAGGCCTCTCCAAGCCCTCAGCACATACTTGCCCCCGTCCAAAACCTGAGCACATCACAGCTGGGACAGACCTTCACTGCTCCCCACACCTCGGCCATGGGGAAGTAGCTGTGGGTCCTCGACATACGTGTTCGTGCCCACCACTGCCTCTGCACGGGCTCCCCCAGCACCCAGTGGGGTGGTGGCAGATCTGCTGCACTGGATCTCAAAATACCAGGCAAGCAGGGAAGCCTGTCATGGAGCTCACCTGTAGGACATGCATCTTCAAGGGCACAACCCTACCAAAACCTACCTGCCAGCCCCGTGCAGCCCCAGACCGGGATACCCCAGGTACCAGCCCACTACGGCAGTAATCCCGGAGGTCATGCTTCTCCCTTGAGAATCACAGAATCATTTATGTTGGAAAAGACCTTTAAGATCATCAAGTCCAACCATAAACCTAATGCTGCCAAAACCACCAGTAAACCATGTCCCTCAGCACCACATCTACTTGTCTTTTCAATACAGCAGCCCGTACCAATGTGTGTTAACCCCTTCAGTGAAGGAATTTTTCCTAATATCCAACCTAAACCTTCCCTGGTGCAACTTGAGGCCGTTTCCTCTTGTCCTGTCACTTGTTCCTTGGGAGAAGAAACCAACACCCACCTTGCTACCATGTCCTTTCAGGGAGTTGTAGAGAGTGATGAGGTCTCCCCTCAACCTTCTCTTCTCCAGGCTAAACAAGCCCAGTTCCCTCAGCTGCTCCTCAGAAGCCTTGTGCTCTAGACCCTTCACCAGCTTTGTCGCCCTTCTCTGGACACGCTCCAGCCCCTCAATGTCCCTCTTGCAGTGAGAGGTCCAAAACTGAACACAGTATTTGAGGTACAGGCTCACCAGTGCCGAGGACGGGGTCACTCCCCCATTCCTGCTGGCCACGCTACTTCTGATACAAGCCAGGACGCTGTTGGCCTTCTTGGGCACACTGGACTGGGCTGGGTCAGTGTTGGGGCTGAGCTGGAAGTACCCAGTTGGGTTGGTGGTAGAACAAGCCTGTGGCGTTGGTGGGAATGGACAGGACCAGCGCCAGGCTGGATGCTGGAGCCGGGTCAGGACCCTCCCATCCTCCCTCCTGTCTCTTCCCCCCCCCAGAGCAGGCTCCAAAGGGGGCAAACACCCTTCGGCTCCCCACAGGAGCAGGCGGAGGCCCTCGCAGGCAGCATTCGTCTACTGTCCAGTGCAAACGGAGAGCAGGCAGCACAATAGCTCTGCCTCCGCCGTTGCAGAGCGGAGCCAATGAATACGGGAGGCAGCGAGAGAGAAACGCGCTTAATATGCTGCATGGGAGGGACGGGCGGGGGAGAAGGGGGGAGGCGGCAGACAAAGAACAGGGAGACGAGGCAGGCAGGGAGCAGGAGAAGGTGAAACAGGGAGGACGGGACCGGGCGTACGGGGCTGAGGAGGGAGGCGACGCCGGGAGGCGCGTGTGGGGAGCCCCGCGCCGAAAGGAGCTGGGCAAGGAGCGGAGCGAAGAGGAGCAGGCAGGCAGCCCCTCACAGGGCCCTGCGGGATTGGCGAGCAAGGCCCAGCAAAATGAAAATCTCTTAACCACACAGAATTGTTAACTGCCCCCAAATCCTTTTGTGCTGGGGCTGCAAGCTTAGAAGGGCTTAAGCTGTTAGATGCATGAACTTCCTCCATAAATATCCCTCGTGTACACTGCTGCGAGCAGGCTTGTGCTGCATTAGCCAGATGAAAAGCCCAGCGGAGAAAATGAGCAACTCCTTCCAGCACCTTGCAGCTACACCAAGGGGCTGCCCATTGCTTGGGATGCCCTTTTCCACCTGGACCCTTTGGTGGGGCAGGACCAGCGAGCCATGTCCCCCATGCTCCCTGCCAAATCCCATTTGGGTGACTGAGCCGTGTGAGAGCACTTTGCCCCGAAAGCCAGCTCAGATTTGCTTTTGTTTTGCTTCTGGAAAGGGGCCCAGATTCCCTCCCACCTCCTGAAACACGAGAAAACCTGCCGGCCACATGTACGAGCGAGTCCCCCAAACCAGGCGGCTCATGCGCCGCCTCTGCAGGGACCAGGAGGGAGGACATGACGGGAGACGGGCAGGGATGCAGGGCTGCATCCTGCAGATCCTTCCCGAACCGCGCTGGGCTGGAGAGCCCTTTTTCTGCCCGACTGAGCCACGGTGACCAGCCCCTTCCCCCATCCTCTGTGGGGCTCACTAGGGGGCTGGGAGAGGATGGGCACGCAACGGCTGCCCTGCCAACCCCATGTCTGACTCTCCTCCCAGTCCCCACTCTTCTTCTGGGGGCTCCCGGGGGGAAATGAGGTCTGGCACAACCCTGGGGTCCCATCCGGCCCCGAACACACAGCCCCGTGTGGGAAGGGGAAGGGGAAGGGGAAGGCAGCCCCGGAGCCAGCTCCCCACAGAGCCCGCAGGCTGCTGGCCACCGTGTGATTAATGACGGCGGGAGCGTGGGGCCGGGCACACGCCAGCACCGCCTGGAGAAGCAGCTGCCGAGGTACCGAACCTCCCAAAATCCCGGTGCTGTGCAGACTCGGCCTCTCCCTCCTGCCCGCTCTGCCTCCCCTCCCAGCCCCACCGCACCAGGCTGAAGGACAGGGCTCTGCATTAGGAGTCCCGGGAGCTGTAGGGCACGCAAAGGGACCGTCCCTTGGCTGGGCAGTAGGACCAGGGAGCCCCGAGAAACCTTACGTGCATCAGAGCAAAGCGCTGCGCAGGACTGGGTCTACCCGGGGCAAAAAAAAAAAAGGCTGAGGCGGAAAAACTGACTTGAGTCATTCTGGCTTTCTGGTGTTGCTACAAACGCTTCACTTGGGCATCGTAAAACACGCGTCTTCCCTTCGAGGCCAGGATTAGCCAGGCTCCTTTCTACACCCTGTTGCAGCAGTACTTCCTTGCTGTCCTCGTCCCCAGCACCATCCCTGCTACAGCTGGAGGACACTCGATCACCTCGAGCTCAGTGGGAAGAGATGTTCAGTGGTTCAGGGAGGAGTAGCTCAAAGCACAGACATTAAATAACACCCCCAGCACACCAGGATGCTTGACGTGGGAGCAGCCCAGCCACCAGCAGAAGACACGGTGCCCTCTCCAAGGAGATTATCCAACCTGCAGACCCAACTGATCACAGCCAGAGCCTGCCCGTGCCCCTCTCCGGTGTGTCCATCTCCCCCCTTACCACCATGGCTGCTCAGTGCGACCCAGCCACCCCTTTCCACAGCAAGAAGAGAAGACACCTCTCCTTCCTTGCGCTCTTCAGTGCCCACCAATGTATCTATAATTAATCTTGAGAAACCTCAGCTCTGCTTGGAGCACGCTGATGCTATCGAAACTCTAATGGGATTTTCATGTTCAGCCAGGACAGAGGGAAGAACAATCCGTTTGCCAAACGCCGTGGTTTGCTCTGTGCATAATACAGCTGCAGGTGACCATTAAACACGCAGCTATTGGGTCCCCATCTGTCTCCCAATAAGCCCAGTAGCTCCTTTCTCTCCCTCTCCAAGCCCATGCGTGACTGGGGAGGAGCACAGGGATAGGTTTGAGCATGGTGCTTTCAGGGAGGGCAGTGCAGAGCCTCTCACTTATCCAGGACCATGCTGGCTCCACGGTGCTCAGCTGAGCAAGGGTTCCTGGAGTCTGTGTTGAACAGACTCCTACAGGGCAGGAGAACCCTGGCTGCTGAGGAAGCTCAGGGGCCAGGCTCAGAGGTGCCCACGCTGGAGAGGTGAGCCTGGCCCTGAACAACCTGTGACCATGTCCCATGCAGGGCCATTTGCACCTCACCAGGAAAACGCTGCAGACAACTTGCTCCCTCCCACCGCACCACCTCTGGGTGCCTGCACTCCCCTTCCCCTCACCCCAGAAGCATTTCAGCCCATGCCAAGGCACAGGGCACAAACCAAAGCGAAAACAGACCCAGTATTTTGGGAGATGACTGCAGGTCGGTGGCACGCACCACAGCTAAACACACTTGTGCTTCTCCAAGACCTAAAGGGCACCAGTAACAGGTTGGCACGCCTGGACCCGGTGGCTATGAGGACCCAGAGGTAACACAGAGCTTCTGCAATGGGTGGATGAGCCCAGGGCAGGAATTGAGGAGCTGGTGAAGGAGTCAGCATCCACACACATGTTCCTCTCCCATGTCCCTAGGTGCTCCTCTCCCACCCCCGCCCAAGGTCACTCCCAAGCGACTCGTGCTGCAAATCCCAACTGCTACCCCCAGCACAGCCCACCAGCAGCAAGGCAACGCGTGGAGCGAGACCGAAGGCGGAGAGTTACCTCTGCAGACAGTCCCATTTTCCACCGACTCGTAGCCTGCCCTGCACATGCAGCGGCCGATGGGCACCAGCCACTCGCCGTCCCCGTTGCAGTACAGCTTGATCGGCACATCCACCTCCTCTGCGTTGCTGATGCACGTCCCCCGGGCTGCCACCAGAGAGGTGCTCTCTGCTCCTGAGAGGGTTTCTTGGAAGACGGCCCCATTCTGGATCACACGGGGACACTTGCGGTAGAAGACGCGGACGGCAATCAAGGACATACAGCCTCCATAGTCCTGGAAGGCCAGGTAGAAACCATTCTTGGACACGGGCCCAAAACTGCGCACCTCAGTGTTAATCTTCATCACCCGTCCACCTAGGTCCACCTGCGAGAAGCTCTCATCAGCAGCAATTGTGTCCACCTTCATCCAAGGGTTCTCCATCCAGTTAGGAAAAGTCTTGGTGGCTGAGTCAAAGTCCGACTCGAAATAGTAGAGGTTAAAAGTCTCCTTACAGGAGCCTGGTACATTAGGGATGCTGCTGCAGTCCCGGACAGAAAACTTCATCTCCACGTGGATGCGGTGTGCTCCTCGCCTCCGGATGTACTTGGTCCGGAGCCAGTTGTTTTGGCTGGATTCAAAGACGTTGCACACCTGGTAGGTGCGGATCGTGTTCATGTTCTCATCATACCCACTCACCTCTTCCCACTGCAGACAGGACACAGAAAGTCAAGGGGCTGCACTGAACGCATGTTCTCCACCCGCATCGCCTCCTCCCAACCCCACCACATGCTGAGCAGGGTCTCCCAGTACCAGCTGCCACGTGCCGTGCCCACCCCACCACACTGGCAGCCCCATCAGTGCCCAGCACCTCACTCCGGCACAGCTCCAGCACCCGTCTGCGACCACGCCGTACCGACACGTCTGCGTCCTGCTTCGGCAGGCTTTGAACTCCTGCACGCTGGGCAGGCTCCGCTCCCCAGGGAGCGGGTGGCACAAGCCCTCAGCAGAGCTCAAGGCCACCCCGCTGCCAGCAGCACCACGCTCTGTGCCCGCATTTATGGCAAAGCCCCTCTGCTGGGTGGCAGGGCGCGTTGCGGCCACGCACCTCCTCCGCAGTAATGTCTTTAGCAGGGGCGGCTGCCCGTGGGCTGCACGGTACGGCAGAGCTTCCCAGCAAAGGAACACGATGCCTTTAGCAGATGTATTCCCACCGGTGCCACTACGGTTACGGACGTGGCAGACAGGACCTGCTTCCTCAGGAGCGCAGAACGCGGCCGTAAAACCTCCTCGCCGCCTGCGGCCCCAGCACCAACGCGGGCGGCCGGCTGGGCTATGGGCCAGTAGCCAGTGGCCTCTCCCCAAAACCAGGAGAGAAGGTTTATAGGAGCCTGGCTGACCCCGCTGTGCACCCAGAAAGGGAGATGCTGGGCTAGACCCCACTGGTAGCCCTCATTCCTGCCCCTTCAACGGCCAACGTGCTTTGGGGTCCCTCCTGCGTGCCCAGGTCCCAGACCCAGCTGTCCTAAACTGGATCTACGCGATGTCCTATGAGCCGTGGCACGACAGTAACATCCTTCTCATCGAGACAGCTGAGAAATGACACATTTCCCCATGGGAAGCTCAGCCCAGCTGACTAACAGCTGACTCTGCCAGCTCTGGAGGAGCCTCTGCAAAGCTGGGGGCTGCTGTGACACCTCCTGGTCCTGTTCAGCTCCCTGCCCTTTCCCCAGGCTGTTTTTTTGTCCAAATCCTTCAGCACTTGTTGTTGTCTCCATCCTTTGTAGGATGGGGAGGCTTCAGGGTGGGTGATGCTCCAGGCCAGGGCAGAGCTGCAGCCCGTAAGCAGCCACCACTCCCCTGCAGTGAGCACAGACAGGAAAGGGTCCCTGTGGGAGGAGAACCTTTCACCCAGCTCATGAGAGCATCTCCCTCAGTCCAGACCCTTCTGGAGGGCAGAGCATCTCCCTGTGCTGGGCCCTCCCCACCCACAGCACCCTCACGATGCCAGCAGTAGGGACCAGGGTCCAGCCAGCACGTGACACAGCCACAGCCAGCGGGAACGGCTTCTCATCAACTTGCTCATAAACCTGCTCAGGTGGAAGCCAAGCTGTTCCCCACGGATGTGAAACCCGGATTGCAACCCTGCCCTGGATGCAGGATTGTGACACCCAGGGCAGGGGGGCAGCACAGTCTGGATCCAGCACCAGTGCCAGGACCAAGGTCTGCAGGAAAAATCCTGCAGGAGCAGAGCACACCCAGCCCCTCCGCCTGCCAACAGCCTCCCAAGGGCATCCAGGACTGTGGAGGGAGGCTCACGAGACAGGAGACAGATTGCTCCTCGCACATCAAGGCTAACAGACCAACAGAAGGCTGTCAGGGAAGATCCCCAAACAGCTCCAACCACTTCTGATTGGCAGCGGCTGCAAATCTGCTGCCATCGGTGGGGGAGGAGGAGGGCATCCTTGCAAAATGCAAGGGGAGCACTTGCTTTATTCTCCAGAAAAAAATTTGGTCTGGTAGTGGAAAATTGCAGGATCTCCCCATTTTTTAGTGCACCAGCTGGGAGAGGGGTGAAGAAATCAAGGACAAGGCACAGGGAAGCAATTCCTTCCCCTGCCCTGCCTCTGACATGGCTCTCCCTCCCCTGGACCACTCCTGGCACGTCAGCCACCAACACCCAGGGGTGGCCAGTGTTGCCCCGTCCCCATCCACATCTTCACAGCGCCCAGGGAGGACTCAGGACATGAGTCTGAAGAGTTCAGCCTGGCCAGGCAGAAGCAGCACATGGTGGAAGGAGATGCCCTCCAGCTTGGGAATGAACAGTAGAAGGTAGAGGCAGGACATGGGGATGCCTATGGGATCATTGGCGCATTGGAGCTCCCCTGCCAGGGAAAAAGCAACTGTTTGGGCTTTCAGCTCACCAGAGAGGCCGCAAACAGAAGCACCCAGCAGCTTTTGTCTTCCAGGTGATGCTGGCTGCACCCAGCCCTTCCAGTCACCCATGGGTTGGATGCCCTGCCTTGTCCTGCCAGCAGGCACCTGGCTGCACTGGGAGAAGCTGTGAAGGTGCCACTGCACCAGCAGCCATGCTGGGCAGTGTTACAGGGCACCACACGTGCCACATGCTCCCCAGCGACCTGCCCCAAGGTGGGGACGGGAGGTGGCAACAACAGCAACGCCGGGACGGCACTGAACTTCCCAGATGGGCATCTCCATCCTGCCAGGGCCGGGGGACCTGGAAGCACCCTGGGGTCCAGGCTCAGGACCCCCAGCAACCCTCTGCATCCCTGCGGCAGCGAGCGAGGGGCTCCGGGCTCCCTTTTCTCAGCTGGGAGAGAAAGTCACCCCCGTGCGCCAGCCCCCGAGCTTCCTTGAGGCTTAATTAGAAACCTCTCCCTTTCTCCTCGCTCTCTAATTAACATGCCGGGAGCTCAAAAGAAGAAGGCAGCACAATAATATGGGGAGACGGCTTCCAGCAGGCCCAGGCCTCATTACCGCAGGGCTGGGGAGCCGGGAGCAAGGCGTGCTTTACATATGGAAACACGGCAAACAAGAAAGGCTGGGCGAGGAGAGAAAAAGACTTGACCTCTGCTCCCACCTATTGTCCCCCCGTCATCCCCCTTCGGCGGCCGGTCCGGCGCTGGCGGGGCAGCCGGGCTCGTGGGCAGGCACGGGGCTTTATCATGGTGATGGGGAACCAGCGCCGGCAGCGCCCGTGCCCTGGCGCGGCAGGGTGGCCAGGCTGCTGGGGAGCCGGGTTTAATCTCCCCGGTGGAGGCTTTTCTCGGCTGCTTCTTTTCTTCTGCCAAGTCGGCTCGGGGAGGGGGCTCGCTGTCAGCCCTGGGGGGAGTTCCAAAGGAATGTCTTCATCCAGCACCGGCGGAGGGTGGATGGAGGGCAGGATGGAGCCTGAGCTACCACCTCCGTGCTTGGGGATGGGAAGCACCATCGGTGGTGCTTTCGTTGGGCTGGATTGGGCCACCTGAGCCTACGGGAGCAGTCGGGGGTGTTGGGCAACGGGGCTCCACACTGGCCACCGCAGCCAGAGCAGGGTGGGATGCTCGGAAGCATCTCCATGCCCCATGCAAAGCCCATGGGACACAGAGGCGGCTGGAGCTGCTCTGGTTTTGTGACATGAGGGGGAGAGTGCAGTCTAGGCTCTTCCTTAAAGCAGCCTCTTCTGGGTGGTCTTGGGATGTGGCTCAGGGGACACTTGGCAGCAGTAAAGCAGAGAGGCAGTCACCGCTGAGCCAGCAAATGTCCCTCCTCGAGATGCCAGGGATGCTGGACAGTCATTTCAGCATTCGATCAAATGTCTGGGTGCCACCTCGCAGGCCAATGCCCTCATCCTTTTCTGCTACAAGTGCCAGGCCATGGGATAACAAGTGAGCTACTGGGGACAAACAATGGTGGACTGGGCATTTCATTTGTCCCTCTCCATCATTTTTAATTGGCTGCAGACCAGCTTTACAGAGAGCATGATTCCTCCAACATCATGTTGGCCTGATGCTGGAGGGTAAGAATTACACTCCTCCAGAACTGGGGTAGTTTTCCAAAGCGCCACCTCCTAGAAAACTACTGGAAACCTCAACTGTCATCCTCTTTTCTGCTCTTCCCACTAGACCTTTTCCTACGGCCAAGGCACTTTGCTTCAGTGGGTGACCTTCTTTGAGCCATCCCACCTAGGTTCCTGTGCAGCAGGAGACCCCGGACTGGGCTGCAGGTCCCCATAAAGCAACTGGATAACTTACCCCCGAAGGAGGATGCACCGTCCAGCCCAGCTCCGCTGTTGCCGTCGTTGAGTCCATCAGTGTCTCTGCAGGAGGAAGGTGAAACACGGAGTCAGTGGCTATCTGTTGAATGGCCTGAGGCCGGTGAAGGGGATAGGGGTGGAGAGGAGCCAGTCCAGGACTGCAGCCATTGAGCCCAGCCCAAGCCAAGCCCTCCGGCCAGCTCTCAGATGGGGAGGAGCCCAACATCCGTCCATTTGCCCCCCCATGCATGGCCCAGTGCTCCCTGGCACCCTTGTCTCTTGCAATGCATGGGGGGACGTGCTCTTCCACCCACCAGCCCAGCTACACTTTTGTCCTCAAAATCCAGGGTGATACAGATGAGGAGCCCAGCCTGAGCAAGTTTCTTCTATCACCTTCCAGTTTCTTTTGCAAAAGCAGGATATTTTTTTTCCCAGCATTTTGCAGGGTATGCAGAATCCTCGGTGATACGGTAGCACATGGGAAGGAACAGCACTTTTAGGGCTTAAAAGTACTAAAAAATTAAACCAATGCTAAAGCTGGTTTTCCAGGCTATTTGGGTTGAAATAGGCCAGTTGATGCATCAATTGGCAGAGAGGAGAAGTCTCCCTACGCCACGCGGGCAGCAAAGCCTCTTCGTCCTTTCTACAGCTCATCACGCTGCCAGTGTTGAAGTCTTTTTCCACCCCAAATAGTTACGGGTTGGCCTAACCACACCACATGAACGGCAGGAGAAGGGATGCTCGGGTTATGGTCCCCCAACACTTGGGCTAATGTCTCTAGGTGTTCCCCATCCAGCACGGGAATGGTCCAGACAGCCCCACCAGAAATACACTGGGCAGACATTTCCATGAGTGGTTCCTACAATCTGGGTAACCCTCCATCCCCCACGCCTGCAGTCACACGTTCACTGCAACACAGGGATTTTTCTGCACTGGGCCCAATGATGATGTTTTGAGAAAACGGGACAATATTCAAGTGTTTAGGAAACGGGGTTTGGAAATCACCCCCCAAAGGTTTCTGCACACCGAAACTGGGTGTGGGAAAAGCATGATGCTTTTGGGACAGCCGACAGGCCAGCGTATGGCCACTGATTCTTTGGCTGAGGCCAAGTTGCTGCCCACAGAAGAAATTATGTCCCTCTGTTCTGTAGGGAGAATGTGAATCTGCACCAGATTTCAGTGCATGCACTCGGGAGGCGAACTGCTCAACCAGGAGAACAGTCAGTACAGTCGAGATCTCCAGACTGGAAGAGGGCAGGTTTAGATTAAACATTAGGAAGAAATTTTTGACTTTGAGGGTGGTGAGGCACTGGAACAGGTTGCCCAGAGAGGTTGTGGAGGCCCCATCCCTGGAGGTGTTTAAGGCCAGGCTGGATGTGGCCTTGGGCACCCTGGTCTAGTGGGAGGTGCCCTGCCTATGGCAGGGGGGTTGGAACTCCATGATCTGCAAGGGCCCTTCCAACCTAAACCATTCGATGATTCTATGACACCATCCTATAACCCAACAAATGGTGCCCATTCCCATGGCCACAACAGGGATGGAGAGTCACCGGCTGTAACTGTGTCCTGTCGTTGCTCCTCACCACCAAAAAGCCAAGCATCCTGCCATGAATGCCCCAAAATCATCTCCCCCTTCTCCACTTTTACTCTGTCGAACAAAAACAAAGGAAGGAAAGCTCAGCCGTGAGCAGACCCATCATTTCAGAGACAAGCCTGGATGCAGACATGGCTGTTGTTCAGCCTGTCCAGCAGCACACGTGTGCTCCCCTTTTCCCATCGGCAAGCAAAAAAGCACCTCGGCACAGATACGCTCCTTGCACCTACTTCTGGCAGTAAATCATTTTCAGACTGTGGGTTGCTCGTTACTCCTGGTTAGAGCCAGTGGTTTCCAGCTCACAGGAAACCAGGATTTCAAAATTTGGTTTTATTCCAAGAGTAAAAAGCAAGAATAATTCTTTTCAAATTTGCCCACTAGGAAGAGTTCTGGAAAACAGCTAGTCCAGAAATGTTGTCGTTCAGATTTATGAAATTTCTTTTTAAACTTAATATTTGTTTACATAGTTCAATAATAGTGTTTATTTTATCAGAGTATCTGGCTTTTTCATTAAAACACCACTGGCATTTTGATCTAAAAGGAAAACAATATTTTTCACCCAGTGCTAGCTAGAAGCTGCATTACTTTAAAAAAACCTTAAATGTTACTTTATCTTAACTATCAATGACAGTGGTGCGTAGTAAGTATATTAATAGCAGTGACTATAATGTAAAAGAAGATATACTCTAAGCCAGTATAAATACTTCCCCGAATAAAAATAATATTTTGAAGCATTTTGCATTTTTAAAAGCCTTTTATTTAAGGAAAACTCCGTGCAATGGAGTTGTTGTTGTGCCTGGTGCGTTACTGCAGAACCTGCTGCCCACAGCCCTCGCCGCCACCCCTTATCCTCGGCTGGAGAACTGCACCATCTCCTTGAAGCTGTGCAGCTACCTCAGCTGGCCCTAGGACATCTTGAGAGGAGTAGAAATTTGCAGGTTTTAAGCAGATTTTTCCAACGGTCAATTATCTTCTCAGAAAAAAAAAAGAGATCTTCCATTAATTTTAGTCTGGATTTACACTGTTCGGCTGCCAGATATTAGATTTCCTTTTACTTGTACAAAGACGCTGCTATCCAAAACCTCCTTTCCTTCTTGTGGTGCTTAAGGGTGGCAAATCAATCATCTCCAAGATAACTAAATTAGCTGAGCTTCCTTATTCTTCCACTCTAAAGCAGGTTGCTTTCTTTGAGGCTCCTGTTCATCGACTCTCTTTGTGCAGGATTGGCCCTAAGACTGTGGTCCCCGTAGCACGCAGCTGTAACGACCTTTCGCGCCCCTTTTTGCACAGCTTTTTTACCAAACTGCTGCCCTGTCTGAAGTCCATCTGGAGATGGCTTGGCATGTTAGCACTGAGCAGTAGTTGCCGGAATTACAGAAGATTGTGAATAACTGGTCCCCGTGAGTCAGAGGGAGCCTGGTTACCCACACGGACTGCGAAAGGGGATGTGAGGCCAAGGTGGGTTTCAGAGGTGGTGGTGGGTTTGCCCCATCATCCATTGATGGATGACTTCAACCAACTTATTGCCCGAATACTGGCCTGCCACAGTTATCTTGCCTTTATACCTAGCCAGGAGCACTCCTCACCATCCACCTGAGGTCAAGGAGGCCACGTGGTCCTCCAGGGAAGTTCACTGTCTCGTCCCTGAGAAGTTTCTTCCTTCCAAAAGGCAGTACATTAATTCATTAATACATTTGTTTTCAGCAAACAAAATCAGGAGAGATGTCCAATGAATCAACATATGGCTCATCTGCAGGGGCTTCTCTCTGCCTCGTCCGCAGGTGCAGATCTGCTCAGATCTCCACAGCAAGAGGCAGCGGTGGGCAGACTGCGGTGGGAGGAAGGCCCAAGGAAGATGCAGCCGAGCCCTGCTCTGATATCCCATTCTGAAGGCGCTGGCACGGAATCCAAACCAGCAACCAATGAATCAGGAAGCAAGGAAAGGCCTCACCACCCACCTCAGCCGTGCAAGAGCAAGGCTCAAATTCCCCTGGAGTCTGTTCCTCCTTGGGCTGGATGGGGTTTTATTGCTGCAGGGGGACTGCGTAAGCTCATCAAAGAGTCTGGAAGATGATCGATTGTGGCCTGCAAGGATCTACACAGGGAGAAAGCAGCAGCAAACAGAGCTCCTCAGCCCGTGAGGGAAACTGCAGCTTTGCCTGGAAGCTGACCCCAGTAAGACACATTGAAAACAAGATTCAATTTGACCAGAGGAGGTAACTGCCCCTGAAGAGTAACTGCTGAGAGATGCAGTTCTTGCACTGTGTGTGTCCTTCCCCATCCTGGGTGAGCCAGGAGCTTGAGAAGCACATGTTGCAGGAGCACACACACTGGGCAGGAGGTCACCTTGGTTCCTTCTGGCCATCAAGGTATAATAACCAAGGAAATACTCATGGACACCTTCTGAGTGGATGGGTGGCTCTGGGCATCACGACATCAGTCATACAGAGTCCTTGTACAGGTTAAGCCCCACATAAGGCGTGACAAACCCCAAGAAATGGGAACCCACCACCAGCCAGAGGAGCTCCTCCACCGGCAGCAGCCCCAACGGGGCTGCCCCTTTGCGCCCACCGTGACCCATGGCCATGTCTCATCCAGCAGGTCCCCTGATTCTACCTGTGGGCTGCCCCATGCTCATACCCTGCTCCAGGCACCCAAAAGGACCAACTCCTCAGCTGGGGACAACCAAGACAGATCGGTTTCTGGATGGGCAACTGTTAGTATCCTGCTAACCATGGAGGGGAGAAGGTGCCTACTTCAATGAGCAAACTCAGCAGCTTCGCTCGGTGTCACAGCCAACACTTTCACAGAGCTGGTTTGGCAGCACCAAATAACCGTGTGGGGCTGGTGCCTCAGCAGCCCCATGAAGACCCCCCTGGCATCCAGGACAGAGCAGGTCCCCGGCAATGACGCCGATACGGAACAAAGCGGCGTGGGAGTGGCAGGGGTGGGTGTCTGGCCCTCAGCCCATCTCTGGTGGCTGGCGATAGCTGCAGCTCAGTGAAATGCTCTCTCTGGAGCAGCATTTTCTCAATATTGTTGTTTGTGTTCTTCCCTCCAGCGTGTTTATCTGCAGATTCACATGCTACCCACGGCATTATAAATAAATCTGCAGCTGCTCGAAACCAGCAGACACAACTCTGGCCCGCTTCCCACCAGAAACCGCGTTGCTCCCCACGGGACAGTTAGGAGATAAGTGCCTGTCCTTTTCACTTTGAAGATGTTTTCAATAAGCAACTCTCTGCCAGCGCTGGGGCCCGGTGCTGGCACTGCTGATGGCTACCAGGGCACGCCAGGGCTTCACCTTGACCACTCTGCATCTCCACCGTGATGCACTACACATCTCCACCCTACCACCACCTCCAGGTGCTCATCAGCTACACTAAGATGGTGTCAAGCTGATGATCTGCTATGCCAATGGGTGGGGGGCTCCTACGCTTCCGCATGGTCTTGTTGCTCAGCCACAAGTGAGATGAGCGTGGGGATCTCAGCTGCACCAGCTTGTCCCACCTGGCCAGGGCAGGATGAAGAGGGGAGGGCAAGACTGGGGTCACGCTGGGTGCTGGCGGTGACTGGGACAGCAGCATGGGACAAACAGGATAGGGGATGGAGACTAACAGGACCAAGGGACAGTGGCAGGGAGGCTGGAGGGGCAAGGGATTAACAGAGGAGCTGTGCGCATTGCAGACACACTTCTCCGTGTCCGGAAAAATAAATTCCATGGAATTTTGCCAATTTAGACCAATTTAGAGCATCTGGCCCCAAGTTTCTCAGAAGTCCTGGCAAATCCTTCACATTCACAAGCTCCAAATTCATCCAGATAAAGAAACAGCTGGACAAATAAACAGCCCCACAGATAGCTGGAGCCTCCACCCTCATTTTTCCACCCACAACTTTTTCCCTTCCCCCTTCACTTCTCACGCCAGCTCCTCCCTCAGGGTAGGAAACTTACCAGTATTTTAATACTGGTACAATATTATTAACACAGGGAACGAGCTTCTAGGTTGACCCAGGACCACATGAGCTGTGGCCAGTGCTGGATGTGGCAAAGTAGGCAAGAAGTTGCCCCAACCTCTCCGACGGCCTGGGAACCAAGTCATCCCAAGGCAGGCATGGGAGGGGAGACCATGCCTTAGCACCATCTCCCAGACGTGACCTGGAAGCCCACCTAACGCACCTCACCAGATCAGCCCAGGTTGGAGGGATGCTGCAGAGTGGGCCCAGTGCCCAACTGTGTGGAGCAAGACTGGACTCCGCACTGGACATGCCGCAGCTTGGGACAAACTCCTTTGCGCAGGCACATACGCTCCTGAAACCGCGTTTCCAGCCTGGCCTCCGGCACGGCCACCACATCCCCACCCAAGGGGGGCGGCTAATGAGAAACCCGTCTGTCCCCCAGCCCGAGGAGCCCTTCCCGCAGATCCATTTACCCTTCCAGAAGTTGAAAGGCCCCTCTGCCTCCTGCGCTTTACTGGAACCTTATTATAATATTTTTGCCAGTGAGAGCTGAGAGGGGCTGAGCAAACCCAGTGGCCCTTCTCTGCAGCCCCAAGCTTTGCTTTGCCTGGCCAGTGGCCAGCGGAACAAACTGAAACCCAATCCCCCCCCGGCCGACCCGCTGGCGCGGGAACAGCAAGCTGCATTGTGAGCCAGCGGCTACAGGATATTTTGGATACTTCACTCAGGGATCCACTTAAACTCCAAGAGGGAGAGTGATTGATAGGGAGCGAGAAGAAGCAGTTGACTGAGCTGGGATGGAGACCACAGTCATCCCACCCCACGCCCAAAGCCCCAAAGGCCACCCCGAGGGCAGCTGGATCAAGCTTGCGCCAGTGGTCCTGGTGCTGCAAGAAACCCAGAAGACAGGTACCCTGTTGTTCAACCCCTTTTTCTGGAAAATTAGGTCCAGCCAGACTCAAGAGACCTAAGACTAAGGGTGATGTCCAGAATCTCCACCATCCTGAGCACCTCTGACCTCCCAGCCGGCCCCCCAGACTGGGCTAGCACTGGGGCTATGGAGCAGGGGGGCCTGACCCCGGAGATACCATACAGCACTGGCAAGGGAAAGATGTCACCTCTTTTGGGGAGCCGTGGAGCCTTCCCGGCCCCTCAGTTCACCGGGACATCACTCAAGCCCACCTGCAAGCCTTGTGAAACAGGAGCCAGCCCCGGAGCAGGCGGGGGAGCCACGAACAGCACTGGGATGCACTGGGTGGTCACCTACTAGGTAATGCTCAGCTGCCTGTGACACTCAGGGACAGGACCAGTGGTGTCAAACGAGATGTCCCCGAGACACTCCGCCCTCAGCACTTCAGCAGCTTCACTGGTAACTCCTGCATTTTAATTCGCCTTGCTGGGGGGGGCTGCTGTGAGCATAGCTCTCCCCATCCCCACCGGGGTCCCAGCCTTCCCCTGATGCCCCAGGCCTGCCTGACCATAAGCAGCACCAGACCCATCCTCAGGGGAGCAAACCCAGGGCTGATGCTGCTGTGCAGGAAGGGGATGCACCGAGGCCCTTGGCTCCCAGCCCTTGCAAGACTGGGAAATACGGAAAGCAGGGCTGGGAGCAGAGCTGTGCCAGGCCATTGGGTGCATGTTACACCACTGGGTGAGGTAGAAGATGGGGCTGAGCACGGCTGTGACCCAAAGCCAGCATGCTGGGAGCTTCACAGCTCCTCTTCCCAGCCCCTCTTCTCCTTCCTCCAAAGCCATCGGCCAGGCAAGCCCAGCACGGTGCTGTCTGCTCCACTGCTGGAAAGCTCAAAACCAAGGGAAAAGCCCAACTCGACAGCCCCAGGGGTCCCGCAGGTCATCCAAGCACCTGTCCTGCTTTCTAAGCACCCAGCTGACCATCAGTCTGTCCAGACATCGTCACTGCCAGGCAGAAAAATGTCACGGGTCGATCTCCCCTCTCATCTGCCCTGCCCGGGTATGGCCCACCTCTGGCTCTCAGCTGGGAGGGGCCAGGGCTGGAAATTCAGATTTTGTGATCTTTCAGCTTGGGGCCTGTGCTGAAGAAGCAGGTTAGACTGTATGAGAGGGAGGACCACGCTCCATCCAGCTGCCACATCACCCCCAGTCATCACTGCAGACGCATCCTCTCTGGCCCCCGTCTTCCGACACCGTTTGCCCCAGAGGTCAGCAGAAACCTGACAACCCCACCAGAGACCCCAGAAAGCTGCTCCAGCAGCACCAGGGACCATGGTCCTCGCTGGCAGCATCTGCCCCACCTGTAGGTGGTCCGAGTTCAGCTGAGGACCCCATCAGGACTGTCCAGCAAAGACTAAATTCCCCTCTGAATCATCTCCCAGGAGGATGGAGCAGGGCCATGTCCCTCCCGACAGCCTCCAGGCCACTCTTCCTCTCCAGGATGGCCACAGGGGCACTCCAGGAGCTTGGAGACCTCATGCCCACGAGCTCCTTCTGCAAATGCTCCAGCCTCGAAGGAGCCAGCAGCCTCCACCATGTGCTGCCTCACTACAGCTGTTAGTGCGGCACAGCTACCGTACAGGGCTGACCCCGTGGCATGGACAGACGGACATACGGCTGTCGCTGCTGGAGCCCGGACACGGAGCCACTGCCATTGGCGTGCAGCAGCGGATGCCCCACACGGCTCCTGCCTGCAGCATCTGGAGGAAAGTTGCTTTACAACATCATAACCTGCTCCCACCACCGTGCCCCAGGGCCAACTGGTACAAGGTGACATGCCCATGGTGCAGGGCCGTGCCGCCTAGTCTCCTTCAACACCCCAGCCCCGCTCTCCTGTATCCCAGGTACAGCATCTTTCATCCCCAGCCCCACTCTCCTGTATCCCCTGGCACAAGGGCGAGGTGACCTCAGGAGATGTGGGATGCAGCTGGAAGCCAGGAGGCTGCAGAGCATCACGGGGCAAGGAGCACTTGCTTGGCTTGGAACATCCATCCCTTTTTCCCACTAACCCCTTGCCCATCATCCCATGTAATAACTGCCAAGGGGACTAGGAGGAGCGACATGAGCCCAGGGCATGGGTTTTTTGGCCATCTCTGCCTGCCCGGGGCCAACGGGCCCTTCCCCGGCCACCCCCACCCGGAGCAGGGCCAGCGTGCGCAGCGAGCCCCCGTCCCACCTCCCAGCACCACTGGCACTAAATGAGGTTTTGTCACCCTGCACGGCGGCGCGGGCTGCGAGCAACTTGTTCCCAGCAGGCTCCGGAGCCCTGCACAGCATCCCAATTGAGCTATCCTTAATGGGCTTCAATTTTAATTTGCTTTTATTGGAAAACACAGATGGTGACACACTCCCCTCCCCCCCCACCCCCTCCACACCCGAACATATACAGGGTAATAACATTTACGGGGGAAAGATACTATCTCCAAACACAGCCCAGGCTCCAGCAAAAGCCCCACCACCACGCAGCGACGTGCAGCTGCACCACACCGCCCTGCGCCGGGCTCCTACAGGCAGAGCCACCCAGAGCCACCGGCACGGTAGGGGCAAGGGGGGGCAGCACCAGGGTCCAGCAAAGGAGAATTAAAGAACAGGAACAGGCGCTGGTGCAGCCAAGCAAACCTGGCGGATTAACCTGGTTAATGTCTTCTGCGACCGGGTCTCTGCAAAGCGACGTGGGGAGCAGCCCGGCGCCGAGGGATGCCCAAAGCCACTGCCCAGGGCTGGGGGGCGGCGCTGGTGGACACCCCCCGCCAGAGCCAGCCCTTACCTGCAGCCTGGGCAGCTGCTCTGAGCATCCCTGGCTCCAGCCAGACCCCTGCGACAAGTTCGTGTCAGAGCTCAGGGTGGCTTCAGGGAGGTGACGGCAGCGCAGGGACAGGCAGGTGCTGCTGCGCCAGATCGCAGCAGCCTGGGCGAGCTGGGCTGGGGAGTCCTCCAGCAGACACCGAGCACCGAGCAGCCCTTGACTTGCAGCACACGCACCCAAACACGGGTGCCCAGAGATGCTCCCGCTCCTCCAGCACTGCTGTGGAGCCCGGGACCCCCCTCTCACATCCCGCTGCTGCCAAGCAGGCAGGGGATGCCCTCCGCCGCACATGTCTGGCTCCGCGCATCGACTTGACAGCTCAGGATTCCTGCTTTTCACTGTTTTTACTGACAGGCTGTAAATTTGCTTCTGGTTGGCAGCTCCAAGCGGGAACGGTTTGGGAGGAACAGCAGGGCCAGCTACAGGCTTGTTTTTGCCAAGCTGCAGAGGGACGCCCCGTGCCCTGGGCTGGCCCCGGCAGTGGGGCACTCTGAGCCAGGTTCCTGGCCGTGGGGAGCCCCTTCCTGGGACAGGGGCAGGAAATCCCAAAATCCCTACAAGGAGCTTGGCTTCCTTCTAGCAGCTCCTGAGGCCACAGCATCCCCCCCCACCATCATCTCTTTGGTATCTCCAAGGCTTTGCTCACGGCCATGCCAGGAACGCAAACCCTGCGTCCCCTCCGCCCCACCCCAGCTGCAGATGAAGTCCCAGCGGAGCCAGCAGCCACGGGCAGGGGGTGTGTTGAGTGACTGTTAACATTTCTTTCCTTGGGGAAACCCCATCTTCAAGACCTCGCCATGGAGAGGGCTTCCTCTTTCACGCCCAGGTAATTCACCACACACTGATGCAACCTCCCCAGGCAGCAAGCTGAACCAAGGGGATGCTCCACTGGCAGACGGCGCGAGGCTCCCGCTCGCTGGTGGCCCTGCCCAGGAGAAGGATGTGCTCCATCCATCCCATCACAGCCCTGTCCATCAAGCAGGAGCCGGCCAACTGCCCTCCATCAGGGAAGAGCATCCCTGAAGCAGGCAGGAGACAGGGTATGGGACCACAAGGAGACAGAAGACCCTCCAGGGCTGAAATCTCAGGTACAACTTGCATCTGTGCTGCAGCAGAGCTGCCATCTCCTGCAAGGACTACATTGAGGAGCCGGGGGACCAGAGACCAGCACGAGAGTGGGGAATGTCCATGTCCATGCCAGGATGTGTCTGCAGCTCTGCAGACCAGCCTGGAGAAGGTGGCAGCAGCTTATGAACCAGCTCTGCTGCTCATGGGGCTGGAGGAGAGCAGCTGCTGGGGGCCAGGCTGCCACTGGGATGGGGTCCTGGAGACCCTCAAAGCTTGTGGAGACTCATTTACATCACAAAACTAGTACGATCGAAGTGAGCAACCACAGAGCAAACCTCATTTTGTCAGCTGAAGATGAGGGCACCAACGAACCAAGGATGGGCAGTGGCACAGGTACAGACAACCACAATCCAGTTACACGTACGTGGGAAGAGATTTTTGCACCCACCAGGAAGAAACACACACAGAGGTGGAAAAGGGGCAATTTCCGAAAGTTGAAAGGGATTATTAGCAAAAATTGATTAGGGAAAACGTAAACAAAAACAATGAAGAGTAATTACAGCTAGCCTAAGAAGGCTTTGCCAAAATCTCATAAATCTGTGATCATAAAAGAAGGCGTCTTTAGCTAAAAATTATCTTGGCTATGAATAAAAGAAAAAAATTGCAGTAAAAATAAACATATTGTATAAATTAAAACCGAAGGAAGTTGGCAGCAGTAAATTAGCAGTTATAAGATGCAGACAGTTGCGAAAGGATGTATCAATGAAAAAATCGACTGCCAAGCAAACATAAAGGAGAGAAAAAAGAGGAATTTTTAAATACACCAAATGCAAACACAACCAGAGCTGTGGAAAGGCGAGTCCGTGGGGATGCTCAAGTGTGAAGTCAGGCAGCGAAGGCGAAAACAAGGGCAAAGCCAGGTGGGACAAGCAGACGTGGAGGCTCCATGCTGGGGACCACGGGATGCCAAGAGCCAAGGACGCACCTGACACCCCTGGCTGGCAGCATCCCACCACCGGGGGCAGCTGCTCGCCCTGTCCCATCCAGGAGTGAGGGACGCACCGTACTGGGGCCATGTTAGCAAGTTTAGAGCTGTTTCTTGATGGCAGAATCATCCCCAAGCCAACTATCTGTTCTGAAGCAGCTCCTTCATGTGGTCAGCGGAGCCCCTATAGACCTGCGGGGCAAGGACAGCCCCAGGGTCAACAGCTCCTGTCCCCTTCCAAAACTTGTTGCCGTACACCAGGCAGAGACAGTGCAGCCTGAGGATGGGGAATGATTTTGTAGCATCCCACAGGGAGCGACGTGGCGGAAAGGAGCGGAGGGATCTCTGTCCAACTCTACCCCCACCACAAGACCGGGGCATCCATGGCTTTGCCTAGCAGGACCTGGGAGAACTCCAGGGTTGGAGATGCCCCAGCACCCCGGGGACCCGCTGCAAAGCGATGCAGAGATTTCCATCGCTCGGCAAACCCCTCCCAGACCAGCAGGACGTCTAAAGCACGTGGTCCAGGCGCCGTCTGCGGAGAGGCCATGGGGGCTCTACAAGTACCGCTGCAGGATCCGTCCCCCAGACATGTTCACCAAACCCTGGGAGGAAAAACAACCTGTCAGCTCTGCAAAAGCCGCAGCAGTCGCCCAGATAACTCAGCCAACATCTTGGCAGAAGTCAAACCAGAGACGTGCCTGGGGCGTTAGCTGAGCAGCCGGGATGTAGGACAACACAGTGAGAGCATGAGGGCGGGCGGATCCAGTGCTGAGAGCTTTCCAGGCCGAAAACCAGGCAGTTCAGCCCCAGGCCGCACTGTTACGTCCTTGCTCTGCACCTCAGGGGCTTTGTCAAGGAGGCGCAGCGACGGGGATGCCCCCTGAGCGAGACTGGAGGCTAAAAGCAGCACTGATGTTGGCCAGATGTAGCGATGAGCTTGTGGCTCCTCTGCATGGCCAGTGCCAGCCCCAGCCAGCGCAGGTGCCACACGGCCACTGCGCCCTGCAGGGCTGACAAGCACAAGCCACCAGGAGTGTCACAAGCCATCAGCAGGGCCACAAACCATCAGGAGATCCCTACGGGCAGCAGTTGAGGTGGGGAAGGACAGACCACTGCCACCATGCTTCTGCAGTGCAGGAGGTCCCTGTCTTTTCTCACCGTGTGTAAAAGTCTCTTGCACTTCTAGCAGCAACGTCCAGCTCTTCCACGGCGTGCCTGTGCAAGGAGGAGGTAATGCTCTTCTCCAGTGGTTGGCAGGGAAACTGAGGCAGGGAGCCCTCCCCACCAGGAGAGAGAGGCTGGGGAAATCAGTGAGGACGGAGCACCTTGTCCCCTCGCAGCGCACGGTTTTGGCTTGGCACTGATCGGCACCGCTGGACCCTTCCAGCACACGACCCTGAACTGACACCCCAGCGGCTGGCACTGCCCCTGCAAAGCCAGAGACACGACCTGGCAGCAAACCCGTCCCAAAAAGAAGGAAGAGCTGCCCTTGGATCCCGCTGTGCCCGCACCCTCTCCCTGGCACCCCAGACCTCCTTGCGTGGGTCCGTGTTGGGGACTGCAGAAAGATCCGCCAGCTGCACCCCTGCTGCCTTCCGACACGCAAAACCACCCGGCCAAGACGAGAGCAGCCCTGCATCCTCCGAGCACCAAAGGACATGCAGACAAACACCTACAGCTCTGCAGCGTTTAGGGTTTGCTGCCTGCGCCTCATAAAAGTACCACACTTCCAAAATTTAGTGTACGGGGTGACTGAGGCATTACCTGACAGCCTCCTCAGCCTTGACATGGGAAATCAGGCGTAAAGTCTTTTGCAGGGAATGCACCATCCCCCAAATTCCCTACTCAGCATGAAGCAGCCTTTATAAATCAATGTCTGCAAGAGGAAAACACGTGAGGGAGCAGCAAGTTCATCCTCCCCTTGCTGCTGCACTCCCGAGGATCCTTGAATCCCACAAGTGCGATGAAAAGGGATCTCCGGGGGGCTCAAGTCCCATCTCCCACTCAGGGAGGGACTCTGACCTCCAGGATGTGCCTGAACACCCAGGGGTGCACCCCGGAGCACTAAAAGAAGAGGGCTCTGCCCTTCTCCCACTTCCCAACACCGTGCTTGGTCCTCTGCCATCGCAGCCCCTCTCCGCACCCACCTGCGAAGCTCTTTGAGGGAACGCAGCCCCCTGAGAACATCCCGGTGGGATTTGCTGCCGCCACACAAAAGCCTGGGCCAGCCCAGGGCCACCACGGCTGAGCCATGGGAAACCCCCAGGCCCCCCGCGCCGCTCTCGGTGACACTGGAGCAGACGGGCTGCCGGCTCTGGGATGCAGAGGGTATTTATGGTGGGCAACACCACTCAGCGGGTGCGCGTGCAGCCTGGGCTGAGAGCGGCCACGCAGACGTCCTCGGGACCAGACTTTCTGGCCGGCAGATTGCGAGCTTGCACACGCAGCGTGGCCAGTGCATCTCCTCCAGGGCACCCGGGACTGCGGCACACCCCGGGAAAGCTTGAGAAACTACAAGCCATGGAAAGAGCCCAGAGGCTGCGATGCCACCGCAGCCCAGACATGACCCTCTCTCTGCTCGTTCCAAGGGTGGGATGCTTTCAAGCAGAGGGGCAGCACAGCCCTGTGCTTGGAAGCAGCGTCGCTTCTCCGAACTGGGAAGCCAGAGCAAATCTAGCTGATTTGATGTTGGTGGGTGCAGAGCTTGCCTGCAGGAGAGGTGTCCAATGCCTCGCACCATCCGTGGGGCAGCGTGGCTGATGCAGCGAGAGCAGCAGTCCCATAGGAGATGCGCTGCCAGTCCCACAGGAGATGGGCTGCTGCCACAAGCAGCCTTGCAGGGCACCAGGGCTCTTCCCACCCTGCTGGAAACGCTCCCCTACAAACCCCGCTGGGCTCCGCCGGCTTCAGCGAGACGCTCTTGCCCGAACACACAACCTGGCTGCTCACTGAGAACACCCCGGACGCTGCCCTCCAAGCTGCTTGTCCCAAATGCACGAGGCAAGTCTCCCCAAAACCCACATGCCAGTGGGCAGCAAAGGGGGAGACTGGCCGCATTGCCCCCCAGCAGCCCCAGCAGAGCAAAACACCTTCTCAGAGTGAAAAATACCTCCTTGATTTACAGGAGGTGCCTCAGCTGCCTGCGGAGGATGCGCCACTCCTCCGCGGATCCTGATTTACCCAGCGCAGAGAGCAGAGCCCCCGGCAGAGACGCCAGTGGGACACACAGGGCTGCTGGCCCCATCTATCCACTCACACTGCTGGGGATTTATAGACGAACAAAAACCCATTGGCTGAGCCTTTGTTTACTCCGTCTTGGAGAAAATAATTAACTCTCCACGCAGTTCTGACTCACGGGATGTGGATTTCAAGAACTTGGTAAAAACAGCCTTAAAGCTGCCCTGCTCCAAGAATGGGCACAAGTAAATTATAATATTACCTGTATCGTGCCAGGGCAGCGCCAAGCCTAGTCTCGCTGGCTCCCCACTCCCCTTGTCCACTTGTGCCATGACATCTCCAGGCTGGGATTGATCCCTGGGGAGAGTCCACGAGGAGCAAAGGGAGCACTGGAGAGCCCAGGAAAGAAGGCACAAAGTGGAGAGGCCAGGGACAGGAGGGAGCATCCCTGCAGGATGCTCCAGGGACCAGCCATGCCAGCCAGGGAGGTGACAGCTGCTGATACGCAGTTGGTTTCCACCACAGAGGAGCTGGGCAAGTGTGAAACAAGATGACTGGACCTTCAGTGCCTTTTATGTCTGATAATTTTTTTTTTTTCCTTCAGATACCACACGTTTGTCCGCGGGGTCACTCAGGTGAAAAAGGCCCTGAAAGTGAAATGTTGCATTGCAGAGGCACAGGTGACAGGAGAGGGCACCCAAATGGCTCGACCAAACGTATGGGTCCTCTGAGGTGACACCTGGGACAGGGCAGAGCAGGCAGTGACATGCCCAGGAGCAGAGCCCTGATGGCATTTGCTACAGGGATGGCGCAAGGCTCACAAACGCTCATGCGGCACGTGGGGGTAGCGTCTGCTTTGGCCGCTCCCGAGAAAAAAGGAGGATTTTCTGCTCCCCACAGAGAAACATCAGACGCTGGAAAACCCAACACTGAGCACCCACGAGCCAAAGGGATGAACAACATGGCTTCGACCCCTTTTTGCTTCAGGGGAGGGGAAGCACCCTGGGTGCTGAGACACCCCCCAGCCTGGGGGCAGAGGGGACCCCGACTCGGGGCCGGTTGTCACAGTCGTGGCAGCAGGTGTCCAACCACGACGGCTGGCAAACAACGTCCAGTACAGGGCTCCATCGACCCGGGGGTCAGATGGGTGAAGAGAGAACATCTGCTCCAACGCTCTACCAGCCAAAGGACTTCCCTGGGTTTATTCAGCCAAGGACAAGTCTTTCAGAAGGAAGCACCCGATATTCCTGTTAAATTTCCCGCAACGAAAACCCACTCCCCAGCCCTGGTTTGTGCCCGTGGGGAGGGACTTGGAGCAGCACAGGGTTAAGTGCCAGCAGATGCCAGAGTGGCCATAATTCATGTGGCTGGGAGATGCCCACATGCAGCACCGTGATCCTCATCACCAGCTTGATTCCAGGCATCTTTGCATTTATTACCGCATCCCTTGAAACCAAAGCTTCAAGATGTGTATCACCAGGGAGACGTTAGCTCTGTGGTACCCACAGCGGACGGGGTGAGCAGAGCCAGCTCAGCGCGCTCCCGCGTCGGGTGGTGGGAGTAGGGCTGTGGCACAAGGCATTGGCATCCACCGCAGCCCAACGCAAGCTCACACATCCATAAGCCAGCAGACAGCCTGGCCGGCCATCCCTCCAGCCCAGCATGTGCCCCAGGATCACTGGAGACAGAGGAGTATTAGCTGGAGGGAAGAGCCCCAGGGGTCAAAACCGGTTTATGAGAAATCAGTCACCTTTGATCTACAGATTACGAGCAATAGCGAATCGACTACATCCCTGGGTGAGCTGCTGCACAGTTAATTAGACACGTTATTAAAAACATGCTCCTCTACCAGTCCGAATTAGTCCAGCTTCCAAGCCACAGAGTCCTGCCCTGCTAAATTAAACAGACCTTCACGATTAACAAGTCTTCCTCCAGGCCGGTACAAGCAGACAAGGTAGAAGACACTCCTTAATCTGCTGGATAAAGCAAACAACGGCCAGGTTTTCCACACCTTGAGTCATGACTGCAGTTAGCTTATTTTTATTTTGATTCTCCTCGTGCTGCGGACAACAGCAACGGGGACCTGACATCCAGGGCCCAGCATCACAAGGAAAGGATAAACTGGTACATCCCGGCTCATCAAGCAAGGACCCGATTAGCTCTTTGACTCCAGGGAGATGCATTTCAAAGGTGTTTTCAGGGCTAGAGATTGCCCGGTTAGCATCTCCTGCCCCACAGCTGTGGACCACACTTTCTGCTCCCAGGTACACCAGGGCCATACTCAGGCCCACTTTAATTCTCGTGAGGCACCGAGTTGTCTCAGGTACAACCAACCCACTCTCTCCAGTCTTTATTACTTTCCCAACACTGGGAAATCAGGAATTAGGAATGCTGCCCCAAAGGTGGTGATCACCTACTTGGTGTATTTTCCTGTGACCAGCCAATTTTAAGCCCCTTCAGCACATGCCTGTAAATCCATTTCTTGCTGGAGCACCGTGGGAACCCCCCCATACTCCTAAAGCTGCCGAATTGCACATAAATGGCTTGAAACCCCGTTGTTACCTCTGCAACAACTCTTAGGGTGATTCATCCCTTCCCTAGTCTGAAACCACCAAATGCTGCCCACGTGCCTTTTTCCATGCTAAAGCCCCATGTAGCACACACCCCGGTGATCTGCACACACTCAACGGCCAGCCTGAGCGAGGGGGTATGTCCTCAGGGGCAGCTTTGTGTCCCACCATAATGCAAAGTCCTGCTGCTGCCCTGCTCCCCTGAACCCAACGTCTTCACATCTCCACCAGCAGAGCAGAGAATGGACAACCCCCCTTGAAGAGCATCGCTGCGAGCTTGTTTTTTATCTCGGTGCGCACCCTCCACGCGATTCCGGAGCTGGCTGTGTCGTCTCACCAGAGGCATCCTGGCTGCCCGCGAGCCTCATGGGGACCACGCACGCCAGCTGCAGGACCCAGCGCCCCCCCAGCATCCTGACCCCCACCAGCCAGCAAGCCTTCACTGCGCTCCCCAAGGCTTCTATTAGAAACACACAGTCACCAAACGTTGCAAGTGGAATCCATTACGCAGCATTTAGTACGTATCATTTGTATTTCACAGCCCGCAATCTGTCTGACTTCACAGAGAAATGGCTATTAAAAAACCCCGCCGCAGCCAATGGGAAGGGAACAGTGTGCCAGGTGGAAGCAGCGATGGAGGGAGTATTTCCAGGTCCAGAATGGACCTGCTCCCGTGTCTGGACATCTTTCACAGCCACAGCCTCTCCTGCCGCACCCCCGACTTGTGAGATGCCGTTGGCAGCTCTGCTGCCCGCAAATAATTCACCCCCATCTGACTCAGGTGCTTTTTGAAGCTGGAATACGATTACAAACTATTACCGCAAGGAAAAACAAACTCTGAAGCACTCCAGTGTGGAGTTTAGTGCGCTCCTGCAAGGTATTCTGACCATCTGCAGACATTTCTAGTTTGTGCACAGCACAATGTTATGCACATGTTATGAAATAAATCAACTCATGGATTCTCCCACCCTCTCCTAGGCGCTTCACTTCCCAAACTCGTGGGACGGGATGTCTGGGGCAGTGGGGATCCATGGCCAAATGGGATTGTCACCATCGGGGCAACATCATTCATGCAGTGCCGACATTTGGGGCAGAGGAAGAAGAGAACAAAAAACAAAGACATAGTTAAACCCTGAAGCTGGCTGTTCCCAGAAAGATGCCATTTCCTGGAGAAAAGCTGAAAGGAATGAAGGGAAAACATATCTTTCACCCATGCCCAGGTAACCAAAAGGTTCCTCATCCCATAAAACAAGAGCAGTGACTCAACTCACCCCGTAAAAAGAGAACAGCACGTGACTTCAGGATGGGCAGCTTGACCCAGGAGAGACCTTTTCAAATAAAAATTGTGACTTGGGAGGTTCAAGTCAGATATTAAAAGATTATTTAGGATATTGCTCCCTCAGGAGGGCCGTACAGCCTTGAGGCAGGCCACCAGTGAGGTGGGGGTTCTCCAGCACTGGGGGTTTCCAGTACTTGACTAGGCAAATCCACAGCCACCCTGATCACTGCTACGATGAGGGCAGGGGGACCTTAGTGACAGGGACACCAGGGCTGGACATCTACTATGCTCAAAGGTGGAGATGCCTTGTTTCACTGATAGAGTTGAAAATTCTTGTCCAAGAAGGTGAGTAGACATGGCAGGATCCCAGTTCACTTCCCCAGTACAACTTCTCCTACATAACGATACAAGCCACTGTCTCACCCAGACCCTCATCTGCCACCCCAACGTTCCCTTTTTCTGGCAAGCTGAGCTACAACACGCAGATCTGAATGCTGCCCACGGGAAGACTAGCTGGAAACATAGGCTGGGAAACACTCATCCAGACCCACCTCCGCATTAACCGTCCAAGGAAGTAGGAGCCACCCCATCCCACTGACACCACCACCCCTTCTGCCTACTCCAGGATACCCATCTGGTTAGTATTATAACTTATTTGGTAGGGGGAAAAAATAGCACTGCTTTCTCTTGATTGTATTTTGGAGCAAAAATCCAGCAGATGCACATAAGTGCATCTCATAGCAAGGCATGAGTAAGGCAGGGTCTCCCTGCTCTACCACCAGGCTCATCAATATGAGTAATTCTCTGCTCTTTGGCACCCATCCTGATGGTTCAGAGGCTCACCCACCCTTCAGCTGATGCCAAAAGGACTCTTCGTCCTTAACCAGCAGCAATGCATCAAATCAGCTGAGTTTGCACAGCCAAAAACCAACAGAGGTACCAGCAAATGTCTAGCAGGAGCCACCTTCTCAGGTGAAAGCTGGTTTTGGCAAGGCAGCAGGTCCTTCTCCATCAGCAAAGCAGGGCACATCACCTGCTCACAAAGGCAATTGTCATCACACGCCCTCTCAAATCCAGCCGTCGGTGGTCTCTCTTCAGTCCTAAAACATCCCACTCAACTCACCTGACACTGTGCCTAAGCCAAGGCTGAGGTAGCCTTTGGACTCCCCTCTCCATTTCAGCAGGAAATCTGCCCAGGGCCCCTGAGGAGGAACATGGTGAGGGCCACGGAGAGCTGACTGCAAGGTGACCAGCATGCCCGAACCAAGCTGCCAGAGCAGACTCTGCTGTCACCTCCCAAAACCATGTCTCCTCCAGCTCCTGGCTTGTCTACAAAGGGGAATGTTCCACCAAGCCATCACTGGGGCATCAATCCACCAGAGCTGGGACTAGGACTAGTCTACACTGTAAAGTCATCACAGGGCAGTTCAGCTGAAGAGGACGCTGGAGAAGACTTCGCAGTCTGCACCGAATCAGCTGAGCCATACACATTGCAGCGATGTAAATCAGAAACACGCTCGGGATATGACATGGTGCAATGACACGTGTGATGGAAAGCCAAGGTGTGATGGACACAGAGCCAATGACCCAGCTCTCACCACCAGATTTCTGCTTCTCACATGCCTGGAAACACTGGTGCCTTGTACCTGTCAATATCTGTCATCATTTCGCTGTATCAGACCCTGCCATCGGGGAGGATGGGCTCGTTACATAATTTTAATGCACAAAATGCATTAAAGACCCCGAGGTCTACAGTTTCAGACCTCATAATGACACAGAAAGAGGGCTGAATCACCAGACTGGGAGCATGTATGATGCAGCACTGATGATCAGGCCCTGTGTTGGACAAAGGGAGGACGAGCAAAACCTGAAATGGCTTTGCCCATTGCTCCAAACGCATTAATTTCCCAAATCTCTGGAAAATTGCAAGCAGAGTCAACCAGGAAACAGGAGCAAAAAGTACAAATGAAAACCAGAGGGGTTTTTGAACTAGATGATGGATGCTTGGAAGGCTGGTCCCTTCCAACCCAAACCATTCTATGAATATATGGCTCAAAGAAAAGTTTAAAAAACTTTTTTTTTCTTTTTAAGGCTACAGTTTGACAATCTAGGAAGACAATTTCCTAGAAAAAACCAACCTCAGAGCAACAAAGTGCTTGTGACAACTGCACCTACAAAGGCAATACATGAGAAATGAGAGGAGAGTAAGCAGGCAACTCATATTTTATTGTGGCTGGCGTGAAGTGAAGCAAATTAATAAGGGAAACCTATGGAAAAGCCATCTCTGGCTTGTTTGAAGACAAGAAAAAGTTATGGTGGTGGTGCTCTTTTAGGCACACAGACAAAATGCTAAGTAAAAATGTTAAAATTCACAGAAACATAGAAAACAACATTGACAATGCACAGGAATGGAGATACGGAGATCCTGTCACCTTTCCGGTCCTGCTTCACTGCTGCAGCACTTCCAGGGCAATTTTTGTTTGACTTTTTATTTTTTTTTGCCCTACGTGTAATCAGCCCTTCGCCTGCTGCAGTTCTTTGTAACCGTTTGTGAAGGATGGCTGTGGTCAGCCAGTCTGTGTCTTTATTAGGGAAGTAGGATGTTATTTCCAGAGCCCTCAGGAGGACCGGGCCGCTTCCTCCCGTCAGTAACGCAGGATTCCTTAGCTCATACACAACTAACAACTGTCTGGCTGTAATTCTCTTAAAAATCACACACGCTGCCTGCAAGCGTCTAGCAAATAGCTAAGACTTTGGGCACAGCTGGAACAGATGTGTCAAGACCACGCGGTGACCAAACAACTCGACTCTTTTCTACACGGACAAGGTCCTCGTGGAGGTGGGAGAAGCCACAGCCATCATTTGTCTTCATTTCAGTTATGACACTTTCATAAACAAGCCCGAGGAACCACGGCCACATGAAATTCCTGTACGACACCTCCACAATTGGTTGAAAAATCAAATCCTGGGACTGGCCATTAACATCAGATTGGAAAAAAACCACAAGAAAGCTCTGCAGCCTGGTTCCAGTACTGGTCAACGTCTGTACGAATAACTGGCCAGTGGAGCAAACCTATGTAGCTCTTTCCAGCACTGTGTTTCCAGAGAGCACTCTGCCAATGGGAACGGGGAGAGATGGGCGCAAAAGCACTTTGGAAGGCAGGAAAAGATTTCAAAAAAATCCTTATCACTTGCAAGAGCAGCCTGAGGAAAAGACGGTGCAGATCCATGAGTTCTGCGAGACAGTGGAAACCACAAGGCGCTGGACAACTTCTGACTGAGAAGCATCAGAGCACATAATACTTGAGGGACTGGGATGGGGAGCGGTAGAACTAAGAAAACCAAACCCATTTCACAGCGACAGACTCAACAGACTTCAAGAATTAGCAAGCAAGAGCCCATGAGGCGATGCCTGGGAGAAGAAGAAAGCTGGTAAGGCCTTGAAGACACTAACGCCGAAGTGTATCAGGGCAGAAGAAGGATCAAGTTTAGTAGATGCACGAGGATTATAACGCGGTGAAATGGTAGGCTTTCAAGGTCTCACTCAGCCTGAAATCACTTCTGGGAAAATAATGAAAATGCTGATGTAATTCAAATCATAAAGAATTAAAGAACAGGAATATAATTAGCACCAGTCAACATACTTCTACAGGAAACAGGTCTTGTCAAACAAATCTGATTTCATTCTTCACTGAGATTACAAGTTTGATTGGTGAGAGTAACCATGTACAAGGCAGGAGGCTTCCGACTGCTGAAACCAGGAGGCGTGACAGCAGCGCGGCGGAGCCGAGCGAGCCGTGCCAGCGGCAGCCGAGCTGTTGCCCGGGTGTACAACTCCATATCGCCAAAAACATACTAAAGGGATTAAGGGATGATTAGCTGGCAGGTTCCAAGTAATAGTTCCCAGCGCTGGACCTCAGCAGGCTCCGCAGGAACCGGCTCGGCATTCATTTTTGTCTTACAGTCAGCATGACGGAGAGGGATGAAGGAAACCGATGCTGAAGGATCTAATGCTCTTCCAGGCAGAGGATCCTCAGGTAAAGGATGTGGGATTCACCTCCCTTGGCATCCACCATATGAAAAAATAACACTTCCACTTTAATGCAGTTGTTAATTTTCCACAGATAGTAATGAGAGAGAGAAAAGGGCCTCCAGGGACAAGCCAGATGATCTAAACCAGCCATCCTAAGGCGGGTGGACTGAATTGCTCTCTGCAGGGTACTAAGGGAGGGGGTTATGTTAACAGCTTATATTAGAACCCCCACTTTTGTGCTGGTGACTAAATTGACCAGAACATCTTCAAAGGAAAGTTGGGGGCGGGGGAGCAGAATCCTCAAAATAAATTAAACGCTGTTGGGAAAAGCACTGGAAAGCATGGTCTTCCTCCAGCAAACGCCCCTTGAGCTGGTGTTGCTCAGCAGAAGCAAGCACCAGCCAGGAAAAACTCCAGATGGTGCCAGTGACATGGTGGCACCGATCAGGGACAAACCCCTGCACCGCAGCAGGGATGCTGTTCCCACCTGACAGACACTTGCTGTGCGTGAAACACCAGGACAGCTTCAGTCCTCTTCCAAGCAGGCAGGTGGCACCAACAGGACAGTCATTACAGCCAGGGACCTCCTCGGGAGTCAGGAGGATTAGAGCTAAGTCTGCGCGTGCAAACAAATGCCAACTTTGCTCTTCCTTCCCCTCCACTGCCAGGAGAGCAGGAGCATAACCACGGTTTTAGGGTTTCCAGGAGAGAGAAGATGGCTGTTCCAGGTAGGAGCATCTACAAGGTCCCATAGATGAGTTGCCCCAAGACACAACCTAGGTGTGCACAGATCTGTCTCAAGGATGCAGCAGCTGGGAGAGGGAACATACTCAGCATCACCTGCATCCATCCCTTCCCTGTCCCCGGGCTTCCCAAAGGGTGAATGACAAAACTCAAAGCACCCGAGAAAGTCCTACAGATAGTATTAAACCAGGGGTTCTTCCACAGCAGGTATTGGAGGTGGAGGAGAAGGAGAAGGAGAAGGAGAAGGAGAAGGAGAAGGAGAAGGAGAAGGAGGTGGAGGTGGAGGTGGGAGCACACCCACTGCTAGAAAGAGACCACTTGGTGCCCAGCCCAAGCTTTAGGATTTTCAAAAGCTTTTGGGAATGTGCTCAAGCTGCAGCAGAGACAAGACAGGTCTGAGGTGTGCAGGGAGATGGGAAAGGGAGATTGCGTGGTCCTTGTCCGCTGCAAGGTTAGGGAAAACTTTCCAGCACCTCAGCAAACAGGAAATCCATATGGAAAAAGCCCTCAGCAATGGGGAGGGAGCAGCTGCCGTTGTCAGTGCCTTCTGGGCTTGTCACGGCTGCCTCTTACCCCCTGCGTCCCCAGCCAGATCCTCTGACATCCAACACCGCCTCTGCCAAGCCAGCCCAGGCGGGTTCCCCCACTAATGCAAGCAGAAAAGCCATCCTTTGGGGGCTCCTTTAAAGTGGTGCCTCCCCCCCCCCCCCCCCCAAAAAAAAAAAAAAGACTTAGTCAAAGCAAATGCCAGACCCATTAAGAGCAAAGGACCTCACAGCCAACAGAGGAATGCTTGGGCTTGATGGACTGTTTATAGAGTCTTTTATAGGAAGGATGGGTAACCTAATCCCAACTACAACATTTTTTATGCTGCTCTATGAGGGTTCAGCTGTGATTAAACTGTTGGCACGGTCCCATGGCACATAAAACCACGGAGACCAGCAAGTCTCATCCCCGCTGGAGCCCTGCGAATGCAAGTGGCAAAACTATTCCAAGCATTAAAGGCCAGCGAGCCCTGCTGCGGGCCATCCCTGCTCACACCTCCGATGGGCCCTGCTGTCTTAAGAGACCAAAATAAAAGGGACTCGGCAGACGCTGTGCTGATCTCCAGTGAGTATTTACCCCTGCCGCCCTCCAGAGCAGGGCAAACCCCAACAGGACTCGTTTTGGGTCCCAGAAGCTGGGTGCAGGAGATGCAACCACTCTTGCAAAAAATGTACTCTCAGCAGTGGGCTTCAGCACCCTTTTCTCCTAGAAGCAGCCCCAGGACCAGCACAGGGCCCTCTGCCACCTGCTAAAATCCCACAGCAACATCTTCTGAGCAGTTAGAACACCTGATTTTGAGCCAGTCTCGCTAAACTGAGATGATCAGAGCTGTGTGTCCCAACTGTCCCTACCAGCCTGCCACTCCATGACTGGAGCAGAGACCACAGCCCCCAGCACGGGCAGTTCTTCCAGTCGCCAGCCTGCAGGGGGAGGACATCCAAACCCCTCCACTCGGCTCAGACAGACCTTGACCCATGAAACCATACCCACCTGGGAAAAAAACGACCCCCAGGCTGCTCTAACTTGACTGAGAAGGAAATAAAGATTTGAAAGGGGAGAGATTGGAAGAGCAGGTACCTCCAAGCCCATGCTTGGCACGGGGTCACACCAAACCCATGCTGGAGGACAGGCTGGTGCAGGGAAGCAAAGCCCCCTCCTCCAGACCCCCAGCTTAGCTGGAACAGGAAAAAGAGATGGGGGGGGCACCTGGAGCAGGATCCCCCTCTGCATCAATGAGGCCTGTACATGGGATGTGCATCCTTGGAGCGGGACCACTCAACGTCAGACCGGCAGGGTCTCCCTTGGTGCAGCTGGTGGGTGGGATTTCTGCAGGCAATTTGAACATTATGTTTGTTTCATTTTATTGTTATAGAATTGGAACAGAACCAAGGCTTTTTTTTCTTTTCTTTTCTTTTTTTTTCTTTCCTTTGTTTACTCATCCATCAATTTGTCTGGCCACCCTCACGATACTCCCTAGCACGATGGGGCTACCACACACCTATTCCAGGTGGGCTCCCAATGCTCATGTTAGCCCACGGCCATGGAAGGTACAAGAAAAGGTACATGGAAGCACAAGAGGCTACCATCGATTTAAAACCCCTTCTTCTGCATCAAACCACACACGACCACCTCAGAAGTGCTTTGAGCATCTACAGCCGCAGCAGCCAGGAGTGGGACGTGTCCCTCAGCACAGCTGGGCTCTTTACGTGGGATGGGACTTTGTCAGCAGTTTTATTTCAGCCCCTGCACAAGGGCACAGCACATCCCTGCCACCAAAGGGAAGGAGACCCCGCAGGAGTTTCGGACGCTCCCACCTGAGCCTGTGCACCCATGGGGTTTCTCCTTCCAACACTCACAGCACAAACTCCGATACACCACGCACAAGGTGATGGGCACCTCGATGGAAACACGAGGTGGGCACATCACCATGGCTCGATGAGCTGCTGGCACCCCCAGGAGATGCACAGCAGGGGCCAAGCCCTTCTCCGCCCCTCTGGTCGCTGAGCAATTTGAGGCTGGTGGATGACACACCCAGGGCTGACCTCGCAAATCCTTTTTTTTTTTATTCCCCTTTTCCCTCCGTAGCCCACACACTGAGGACCTCCCAAACATGTGGTAAAATGCTGGGTCAGCTTCCCAGGAGCTCAGCACCCACAAGCAGGATCTCAGGTCTTATTTAGGCCACCCAAATTACAGGGCAAGACTTCTCCTTAAGGGTGACCTGCCTGGCTTCCCCTGGCGCAAAGCCATGTGGACAGTGCCTGCCACCCCATCTGGCACACCGTAAGGACACACGGGCTCCATTGATCCCCCCTGTTGGTCCCTAAACGTGCCACTCCCAAACCTACCGCAGCCCCTGGCAGTGTCCCCTACACGTCCCTTACTTTCCAGTCAAAAATTTAAGTCCCCCCATCCCATGCAGCCCCACCTTTCCTTACGCAGAGACATATGGAAACACGGAGCAGCAAAGCAGCAGCACGGGACCCAGCCCGGAAAGGTTGTACTACGTCCTCAGCCCACGGCTGGGCTCCTGCAACGCTGAGGGATGAAAGCAAATGCTGGGAACGAGCTGGCTCGCTCAGCTTTTGGCACATGCCCATGAACCGTGTCCCACCAGGATGGGGACAGCCACTCGCTCAGCCCCAGGCTTAGCACAGCGGGACCAGCCTGGGCGCGCTCCCCAGCAAAGCCTCACTTGCACAGCTCTGCACCTCCCGCCTGTCCTGCGGCTTGCCATAAACCAGCAGAGCCCAGGAGACCCCCCCAGCCACCCCTCAATCCAAGGAGGAGCACCAGCAACCTCCCAGAGCTGGTGCAAGCTTTAGCCAAACCAGGGACCAGGGACCAGACGACAAATGGGAGCAGCTGCCAGCAAATTCAGCGTTTCCAGGGGATCTGTGTTTATCAAAAGCTGTCGCTCTCCAGCCAGAACAGGTGTCAGTCACAGCAAAACCTCATGGCAGCTATTCAATCTGAAAGCACAAGAGTTTGACATGAAACCAAAAAAAAAAAAAAAAAGGTACATCGTTAGTAACTTCTCTGCTCTCCATCTCGCCTACGGCCTTGGAAAAAGAAAGGTGAAGAGCCAAAAGGAGGAGAAAACCAGGTGTAACAGGCACTGGCTCTGACCATCACCCAGCTGCCACAGGGGGAACCGAGAGCAGCGCCCACCTACCCCCAGGGCAGCTCCGTTGCACACCCGTGCCGGCCCCATCCCACCTGCAGACCCGCCTGCTGCCCACTGCGCGCATTGACACCGCGCAGGACGCTGAGCAGAGCCTGCGCTGCTGCTCAACACTTCCCACCAGCCAGACACCAACCCCTACGAATGCTGCCAACATCCTAATTAGCACCTTTCCCATGCCTGCCCTGCTCCTGACTGCTCTGCATCTGTCCAAGGGCTCTCTTTGAGCTTCCCTGAAGGTAGAGCAGACGAACTGGGACAAGTCCCGGAGCTGCTCGGCACCCCTTCCCCTCCGGAGCAGCTGGCAGAGCCAGCCCATGCTAGCGCCCCGCTGCTCTGTTAAGTGTCTGCTGTCAAGGGATTTCCACACGGCATCACGCACACTTCTCTGTTTATCCTTCCCAAGGCTCCGGAGCAGTGCTAACATGCACCAAGGACGGGAGAAGCCCAGGAGGGTCCTTGTTACACAGGGACTATCCAGCCCTCCACAAGGTGGGTAAGAGGAGTGGGGCTTTGTCCCAGTTTTGGCACGGACCGGGGGGGCTCCAGGCTTGGCCCTGGGAATGCATTTGCCCAGCCTGGCTGGAATCTGTCCCCGGTGGGGCTCCTCTGCTCTGCCTGCCTCCATCCGCCCCCTCGCTGCCATAGCATCGTGCCTGGTGCCACCAAGCTCAGGGGGACAGACACCCCCATCCCTGCACCCCGCGTGCTCCAGCGCTGGGCAGTGAATACCCTGCCACCAACCATTCCCCGTGTTCAGGCACCGGCCACTCGCTGCTCCCCAGGGAAAGAAAAAAAAAAAAACCCATGACCAGCTTGCGTTCCCTCCCAGAGACGTGCCCGTTTCTACGCCAGAGCAGCAAGGAAGCCACGTGCCCGCTCGCGTTTAACACGCAGGTGCTCTCTCTCCACGCACGCAGGCAGCCTGCGTGCCGGGGCGTGCATACAAAGGCTGGGGACGAGCACAAAAAACCCAGCACTCGGCCACCTGCAAGGGTGCTCCGCCAGCAAGCAACCTCCGAGGTGGTGGGGATCCTGCCAGAGAGATCCTTGGGAAATGCTTTCCCCAAAGCTGGAATGCCACAATTAACTCTCTGCAGCCTGGCCAGCCCCCATCTCCGCAAGCAAAAAGCACTCCAGCCAGCTCATACACCTTGTTTTATTTCATCCACGCTGCCCCCAGTTCATGCATTTCTCCTGCTCGCTTTTGTCCCCTGATACCAGACAGGCTTAAAAGTAAAACAAGGCAAAGATTTATTAAGTGAGGCTCCCCGTAAAGGTTTCCGAGTTGCCGTTGTGGAGCCTGGAAACAGGATTACAAGCAAAGCAAATCATGAAACGCGACTGTAACCTCTGCATGGCGAGACGTGACCCCTCACGTGCTCCAGCCCATCTTGCGCCCAAGCATGTGGCGTGCACCGGCTGGGACGGCTGCCTGGCCAGCTCGCAGCCACTTGCCACCACAGAAACCTCTCCACTATGGTCCAGGGCTTCTTCAACCTCTCCTCTGCTGCAGCCACCTCCTTTAGCTGGCCTCATCCTGATCTGCAGTGGACTTTACAGAATCACAGCATGGTTTGGGTTGGAAGGGACCGTTAAAGGCCATGAAGTCCACCCCCCTGCCATGAGCAGGGACATCTTCAACTAGACCAGGTTGCTCAGAGCCCCATCCAACCTGGCCTGGAACGTTCCCAGGGATGGGGCAGCCACCGCCTCTCTGGGCAACCTGGGTCAGTGTTTCAGCCCCCTCAGCGTAAAACATTTCTTCCTTGTATCTAGCCTGAATCTCCCCTCTTTTAGTTTAAAACCATGTGTCCCGTGTCCTGTTGCTACAGACCCTGCTAAAAAGCTTGCCCCCACCTTTCCTGCAAGCCCCCTTTAAGTACTGGAAGAGGCAATAAGGTCTCCCCACAGAGACCTCCAGGCTGAACAACCCCACCCCTGTCCTCCCAGCAGAGGGGCTCCAGCCCTCCCAGCATCTCCGGGGCCTCCTCTGGCCCCGCTCCAACAGCTCCGTGTCCTTCTGCTGCTGGGACCCCCGGAGCTGGAGGCAGCGCTGCAGGGGGGTCTCCTCCGAGCAGAGCAGAGGGGCAGAATCCCCCCCTCGCCCTCTTGGCCACGCTGTGGGGCTGCAGCCCAGGATGTGGGTGGCCTTCTAGGCTGCCAACGCACATCGGCGGCTCATGGACATCTTTTAATCCACCAGTACCTGCAAGTCCTTCCCCTCAGGGTCGCTCTCAATCCCTTCATCCCCCAGCACGTATTGATAGTGGGGGTTGCCCTGACTTTCTACCACACCTCCCCTCAAACCGGCTGTACGTGTATTTGTCAGACCAGAGCACTCCTACCTCTTATTCAAGACCACAAACAGCTTCTTCAGACACAGCCTTAGAGTAGGTGATAGATACAGGATAAAGGCGTCATCCCCAAGCATGTCCTGGGACCAAGCCTTCCTCCTTGGTCAGACTGATGAGTCCCATCACCTCCACCCAGCAGCTCAAACGCTGGCCGTACAGAAAGCTGAGCTTCCAACAAAGAGATGCATCTCATGAGACAAAGGCTTGACACCAAGCTCCAGGAGGCAGCAGCTTGTCCATACCTCGGGAGAACGAGCTGCAGAGTCACAGGAGCCAGTGGCTGGGAAGGATGCTGCCAGCTCCCTCCAGGAGTACTGGCCACGGCCACTGGTCCATGCCTGGAGGAAGCGGAGATACGGGTCCTGGTGGGACACTAGACTCTTGGGTGAAAGCAACCACACACCTGGAGGCACCTCTTCCTGCCCAGTTTGTCCTCAGACAGACCTGCCCAACCCTGTAGTCTCAGTGAGCAACCCAAGCCAAAGCACTTGGGTTCAGTGGCCACCCTACATGAACGAGTGGCCTACTGGGAGGCTCAAAAAGGCACGATCTCCCCTGGAGACCAAAGAGCATCCAAGGACTCCCTGTCCCCTGCTCCAAGATAGAGAGCTCCAAGCGTTCCTCCCTTGCCTTGAGAGACTCTGCGATAGGAAGAACCTGTACTGCCACACCACGGTGTGTGTGATGCTTCTTCATCAACGGCCTCCCACAATCCCTGTGCACCAGGGCTGAGGGGAATGGAGATGCCTTCTCTCTCCTGCATTGTTTTGATGAAGTTCTCCAGGCTCACGGAGGGTCTAGACAAGGGGTCCAGAGGGTCCAGACCCTGTTTGACCCCTCCTCACCCTCCCTGGCTGCCTCCCCCTCCCCTGCCTCATGCAGCAGAGCTGCGCTGCAGCAGCCCCCACGAGGGTCCCTGCGAGCCACGTGCAACCAGAGCTCACCACACTCTGGGCAGGGCCCACTGCAATGTGGGGACACGTTTTTGGGAGTTGGGATGACACTTCCCACAAGAGCAGGACTCGTTTCAGCCCACTGCCAGGCAGGCAGACCCCCAATAAACCCAGCCCAGCCCAGCTGGGCACCGTCACCGAGCTGCTCGGCACGGGATAACCCACGCTTGAGATACGGTTTGTCCTTCGGTCCGCTCTGTGCCAGGTATCCCCACGACCCCGACGCCCGGGTGGGAGCAGGGGGGAACCAAGCCCCTCGCGGCCAGCCCACCCGCCTCCCCCTCTTCTCCCATGCCGGGGGCTCGGCAGCCAGCCGCAAGCTGCCCAGGAGCCCAGCAGCGGAGCCCATTGTTCCCTTTGTCTGGCCTTTTGAGCACCAGCCCGCGTCGCTCAAGGCGTCCCCTCCGCCGCGGGGACGTTCACACGCTCAGCTGCCCTCGCAGCCCCCCAGCTGGCGCAGTCGGCGGGTGGGGGGGCTGAGCACCTCCCCTGCACCCAGCCTGGGCCCCCCCGTCAGATGAACCCAGGGCTGAGGGCAGCTCCCTTCCTCCCCCAGCTCCAGCCAGACGCTCTCGCCCTGCCGAACACCGAGGAGGGCAAAGGCAAGCGTCAACGGGCAATTTCCAGGGAATGTTACCCTTGCCCGGCCAACCTGCCAAAACCAAGAGCCTACGTAAGGCTGCAAGGCGTTCCCGCACCCGGAGGGTCGACCATCGCGGCCAAGGGGATGAGCACCCACAGCGACGTGGACCCCTCCCAGCAATTTGCCTCGGAAGATGCAGATGGTCTTGAAAGCCAAGCTGGGAGCCGGGGGGCGATGGGGCCACCACCAGGCACGGGCATCCAGCATCCGAGTCTGCAGAAGACACTTTTCCCATTGGGACAGACCTCAAATACGGCATCTGCCACGGGAGGCTGAGCCAAAGGGATTCCTGGTTTCCCTCCTGCCTCCAGCAGCACTACGGGGGGGTTGCTTAGGGAGGAGGTGCGCAAAGCCCCCCTGCTTTTCACCATCATGGGTTTCTTGATGCCTTTGGGGCCCAGGACGGGCAGGGGTGGACTTCACCCTGCCCAACGCACTCTTGCCTCCACCCTCCATCACTCCCGTTTTTAAACCTGCCGCTCGAGAACTCAAGAGCAAATGAAAAAATCTAAAATAATGAACCATCACCCCTTCATCACCCTCATCCTCACACCTCCTACAGCCTGACGCACCTCTGTACCCCCACCCCGAGCTGCATCTTTCCTGAACCCCCCCTCCGTCCCTGTACCGCTCCTGTACAAGCATCTTCGCCCTCCTTTCCCAGCCTTTCCCAGTTCTGAGTTGATGCTTTCAAAGAGCCATCCACAATGACTTTAAGATCTCTTTCTTAAAATGCTAATAAGTAATTTAAAGACTGCCACTGTGCATGCATGGGTTTAGGGTAATTTTTTCCATGTGAATCCCTTTTCATTCATCACTGACTACATTTAATCTGCCACTTTATAGCCTGGTTATCCAGTGTCATGAGATCCTTTTACAATATTTTAAAGACAACTGTTGTTTTTATCGTCCTGAATAATTTTGTATAATCTGCAAACTTTCTTGCCTTCGAGTTCCCACCCCTTTCTAGCACGTTTATAAATATGTTGCGCAGCGCAAGCCTCATGCTGACCCCCGTCCAGTGGGAAAACGGACTCTTTGTTTCCCCCTCTTTAAGCAGATTTTAATCCATAAGAGAGCCCTTCCTCTCAAATTACTGGTCCGGAGTCTCCTGGATCACCCAGGGAGCTCTTCTTAAAGGATGCTTGTCCCATTTGCTCTAGCACCAATATTTGTTTTACCAATTTGTTCTAAAATATAAGCTCTTCTGCCGTCACTTCATGGCAGTATCTCAGCCCTGCCCAGAACAGGAAAGCTCCTTGGCAGGACCCCCTTGGCCATGGCCATTTGCAAGGACACTGATGTTGTTCCTCATCTCCCTAAATGCTCCATCCTGGACGGTTTTACGTCCTGATTCTCCTTTCTTTGGGGGTACCTGGAGGGGACACTTCATTTCTTCTCACCAGTTATTTTTCAAGCTCCTCTCAGGCTGCCATGTATGGTTTTGCCTTCACCACAACCACCATTTCTGATTTTTTTTCTATTTTCCCCTTTTAGACACCACATCCACTTTCTAAAGAACATCTTTTTACCTCCAGTGACCTCCTTCAATCTCCCATTTAATCAAGATCTATTTTCTTTTTTAAGACTCCTATGTTAAACGGCTGCATACATTTATCCCGAGCTTTAATATAATTTCCTGTATCACGTGCAAATATTTCGCTATTTTAGCTGCTCCCTTTGGCTAGCTCCTTCATTTTGCCTGACTTTCAAAATGTTACTGTATTTTTAAGTGCTGATCATTTTACGGATGGTCTGCCTCTAAGAGAGGTAAGGTGGAAAGAACATCATTTATTAAACCAACTGATAAAGCTTTACCGACTTTCAGAGCTCACCAGCCCTTTCTCGTGCCTGCTGGGAGACTGAACCTGCTCCCACAGAGCCAGACCCACACCTTGCACCACATCCCGCGTGATGCTCGGGTCCAAATCACGGGACCCTCCTTTCACGGGCTCTCCAAAGAGCCCTGATTATTCGCAGTTGCTAACACTGTAATTTCCGAATAACGTCCCTTTGTGACATTTATGGAGGCAAGGACTACCCGCAATTACAGTTGTGTTTTCCGCCCTTGCGGCCCATTTCATCTCCCTGCACATTTGGCAATCGGTGCCGTGGGTCAGGTCAGAAGGGTGGCAGAGACCTAATGCCGCTCCTTTCATCCCTGAGCATGGAAATTCCCAGGGCCAGACAACACAGCGTGATCCTCACTTACTCTTTCACCTCCATCCTGCTTTTCTCGGGAGCAGGGGGAGGCAACACACCCCACATGCCGCACCCTGGCATAAACCGCCATCCATCCGGCACGATCCGGCGACACCTGGTAGCAATATAAAGTCGGCATTGATCTATCCCTGCACAACCCCCTGCGGCACCTCTCCTTCCTCGCACCCTCCCAGCTGCCGCCTCCCGGTCCGCAGGGGCTCCCTGCCCACCTCCGGGATCCCCAGCAACATCCCCGCCGTGCTCCCTGCATCCCTGGGCATTGGCCAGGGCAGAGCCCCCTCCCGAACCCCCCCGGGGCTCTGCCTCTCCCGCCTGCCCGTGCCGCACCTCAGCGCCTTATCGCAGGAGGCCCCGTCCTCACTCCCTTATCTAACGGCTGAACTTTTGCCTCTGAGGATCTCCCCGCGCTACCCCCATCCCAACGTGCTCCAACCGTCCGCCCGCACTTTGCTCCGGTGTCTCTGCAAACCAGAAGGCAGGTTTGGCGGGAGCCGACGGCGGGGGCTTTTCTCAGGGAAAAAGGACTTTCTGCGGCGTGGGAACCCCGCACCGGGACAGACCCAGGCACGAGCTGCCGTCCCAGCAGGGTCGGTCCGTGGGGAGCGGGCGCGCACTGGGGCAGGAGCAGTGGGCTCAGACGCTCGTTCGTCGCTGCTCCGGCTGCGCTCGCACAAAAGCACACGGGCCTCGGGAGGTCTCTCGGCATCCCAGTATCTCCCCAGCTCCCCAGGCAGGTCTCAGAGCCCCACTGGTGCCCACCCATCCTCTTTCCAGCCAGCTCAGGGATGTGCACACAAACGGCTGCCAATTAGTGCAGGCAGATCCTCAGCCCACCCGCAACAGGGACCGCTGCTCCCACCCTCAGGGGCAGCCCCAAAATGCCTTGGCAGCATCGCCAAGGCATGGCTGCGTCCCCTTCGCACACCCCGACCCCTCTGTTGGGTGGCCAAAAGAGCCGGAGGGTGGCCACACCAGCCCTGAGCCCTTGTCCCCTACAGCCCTGTCCCCTTGGCATCTCCCTCGGCTTTTATCGCAGCCAGAAAGAAAATACAGCAGGGATTGGGAGGAACTCTGCCGCCCAGGAAAAGCGGAGGAGCAGAGCTGTGATGCCGGCTACACCTTTAAATCGGGCACCCATGTGGTCTCCAAAAGGAGCAGTGTCCCCCCCGTAACGCAAAGGGCAGGTGGGTGCAAGGAATGCACCTCGTCAAAAATTAACCCAGGAAACAGGGCCGGGGAGGGGACGCAGTGGCAGGGAAACGGGCAGCACAGGACCGACCCAAAACCATGGTCTCTGCTCCATACCTCAGTCCCACTCGTCAAAAATTTGTTTCCAGGCCGGACTCAGGACAACGTTTGCCGATCTGGAGTTCAAACATGCAGGATGGATCAGCTTCTCGACAGATCCTGCGGTTTTTCCCTGGACCTGCTGCTCCACCACATCCCTCCAGACCGTGCTGGGCTCACCGGGATGCTCCTGCAGCTCCTGTGGTCCTGGCACACGCCACCTCCCTGGAGCGCTGAGGTCAAAGCAACCGTCCTGATGTGACCCGTGACCTCAAAGAGATGGCCAAAGCCTTCCTCTACCGAGACCACGAAGCCGGACACGACGAGGCACAGACTGAGCCCTGTGTTCACCGGCATCCCCCAGCGCTGCCCTGCGCCTCGAGGAGGCTGTGGAGGCGCCCAGCGGTGTCACAACCATGTGTACAAGAGAGGTGACCATATATAAACAATAAAATATATTATAGCATCCAATAAATACAATATACTGGATATTATGTACATGTATTCAACATGATAAACTCATTATGAATATGGCGTATGTTATAATACGTTATTAACCACGTAGGACCACAAAGCTCCTGTCTCCAGCTTGCTCGGAAGACGGGAATGGGTGTTAGTGTCCAGCACCTCAGCCACAGGCATCCAGGGATGCCCGTGCCGGGAGAGGACACGGCCCTCCTGCCTCAGCATCCCTCTCCAAGCCCAAGGCCGGGATTACAACCACCTAGCGCAGAACGATGCTCAGCCTCACGTCCCCACGCCTGCCCGTGACGCTGCTGCCCGGCAGAACTCCCACCGGGCCGTTCTCCCGAGCCCATCCGAGCCCGCCGCTGCCTCGGCGCCACTTGCTCCCCACCTGCCCGCGCCCTCACAGACATGGGGGCCATCTCGTTCCTCCTTTCGCATTTTTTGGCACATGGCTGGCTTTTCTCCAGCCCTTGGGAAACTTGCCAGCACCACAAGCTTTATGAAAAGTTAACTCCAACGGGGTGCAGAGCGCCTTCGGGGGCTTGCTTCCCCCCTCACGCCTGAGCTAGCTGGGCACCTCGGTGCCCTTCCCGGCTCCCCCCAAAAATACCTGGGAAGTGTCTGTACTCCAGACAGGCGTGCAGCATACGCCAGCAGGAATACAAAGAGGAGCCATTAGTGATAGCGGCACTGTTACCAACCGGTGTGGGATCCAGACCCTTCCAGGACTCCTTTGTTCTTGACTTTCTGGTTGTTTTGCTGTTGTTTGGGTTCTTTTTAAAAACCACAAAAACACCAAAAAAACTTTACTTTTATAAGCCTGAACTTTCTCAGCCACAGATACATTACCTTGCAACTGCCTTAACAACTGTATGCAATTCTTAACCTCTGCTTTATGTACATTGTCATCCACCTCCCTGTTTTCCATATTGATTTATGTTTTACGTTCTTTTCACATTTCCTTTTAACAGAGCCGGTTTTAGCCAAACAGCCTTTCCTCTCGAGCCTGAGACATGCATTCTGATGGCCAGCGAGTAATCAACTTCCAATTTTCATGCACACTCCTGTTTATATTTCCTTCCCTATCGGCTTTGTTTCTAATTAAGGTTTGTTAAATGCAAGTGAATATATAGCGTACAGAGAAATATAAAACATGTAGATAAATAAACACCCCACACACACGCGCACTGACTAAGACTGCGCTTTCAACCACGGATCCCAAAGCACTTTGTCATGTTCATTAACAAAACCTCGCGGCTCCCTTGGGAAAGACGCTTGTATTATTTTACGCCTTGTAATTAGGCAAACTGAGGCACAGAGGAGACAAGTGAAATTACCGGCATTACAGAAAAGCTCTGTAGCAGAGCTGAAAACAGGACTCAAAAGGCAGGATCCCCCGGCAAATAACCAGAACGCATTTTTCCTCTCAACGAGCCTTTTTTTGCCCCCATTTCGGCCCTGGGAATTTGCCGGAGCCGGCAATGGCAGCGCAGAGGGCATTGCCACCACGGAGGTGCCCTGTGGCATGGGGGGATGCAGTGGGCTCCAGTTACCGCCTGCCACTGGGTCACTCCGCCCGCACCAATGGGTCCCAGAGCTTCCAGAGATGCAGACAGACACGGTGTCCAAGCACCCCAGGGAGCCCCGGGAAGAGGCAGCTCCCAAAGAGGAGGAAGGAGCAGGAGCGTGCCCGGGGAGCTGTGTCCCACAAGCTTTCATCTTGCCGGCTCTCCGGAAGCCTTGGCAAGGAGGGAAAGGCTGGGACACGGTAGCTGGTGGCCACCCACTGCCAGCCACCATCGCAAGCCCGCAACGCGCACACACAAAGCGGGAGGCAAAAGCAGGGGGGCAGGGGGAACCCTGCCGAACCCAAACCAACCCAACTTCCAGCCCCGGATGGGGACGGTCACTGGGAGCATGACGCAGGGCCCCATTGACCGTCTCCCCAGGAGCGTGTCCATCCACGGAGGAGCGCTCCTTAGGGCGATCATCTCAGGTGGGTGAAACCCCCCGCCAGCACTGGCCGCCCCCGTGTCCCCAGACACATATTCTTCATGCCTTGGGACGAGCCCAGGCGCTCCTGCATCTAGTCCCCGCTCTTCCTGCCATGGCGGTGGGAAGGTCACCCACGTCTTCAAGCAAGAGCCCCAGGAGCCGGTCACCGATGCCCCGGCATGGCTCGGCGGCTCCTCCGGGCGCGCAGGAAGAGCAGGGCGGGGTGGAGGTGTCACCCCCTCCCTGGAAAAGGTGGCCGGCTCCCTCCCCTGCCGGAGTCAGCAGCGTCGGCTCGGCACGGCCAAGCCCGCCCAGGCCCCGCCGGCCAAGCACAAACCCCGCTGCAAGTGTCAGCGCCGCTGGCTGATCCGGCCAGACATCCCACGTGGACACGTATGCGCCCACAAACACGCTCATCACCCCAACCCCCCCCCATCCTCTAATTAAAAACACACTGGGCTCATTTGAATAACATAGCTGGCTAGCGCTCTCCGCTGCAACGTAAATAGTCCTATTTATGCCAAGCTCCCATATTGTAAATATCACGATGTATAGCTGGCCAACCCATGAGTCATCTCCCAAAACTCCAACTTAATAAATGGTGCCTCATCCATGTTCCAGGCGAGCACCGTCCGCGCGGCTCCCACCGCTCGGCGCCTCCACGCCCAAGGCCAGTGGCGGCCACCCGGGCCTGGCCACCAGCCCCGCCAGGCCGGGGGGGACAGCAGAGCCACCCAGCCCCGCGCCGGCTCGGACACGGCCCTCCATGACGGGCAGACACCGGCCGGCCATGCCGCACCGGGATGAGCTGATTTTGGGCCCGACAACACCGGCCGTGCCGCCCTGCGATGAGCCAGCTTGGGGCCCGACGACACCATCCAGCCATGCTGCCCCGGGATGAGCTGGTTTTGGGCCTGATGACACCGGTTGGCCATTCTGCCCCGGGATGAGCCAGTTTGGGGCCCGACGACACCATCCGGCCGTGCCACCCTGGGATGAGCTGGTTCTGGGCCCGATGACACCGGCCGTGCCGCCCCGGGATGAGCCGGTTCGGGGCCGCCACCTTGCCCGCCCCCTGCCCAGCCCGGCTCCCCGGCGCTCGCTGGGCGCCCGCGCCCGGCTGAGAGGGGCCGGGGAGCGGGAAGGCGGGTGCCCCCAGGGCCAGACCCCACCGCCGGG